>VWYP01021668.1:108677-158517 GCA_013400435.1 Pycnonotus jocosus
GAGGGGCGGCGGGGCGGGGGGCGCGGCAGCGCGGAGCCTGCAGCGGCCCACGGGCGATGGGGCTCTCCTGGGGCCCCCGGCACCCCTGGGATTGAACCTTCGGGACGCGTTTCTGATGAGTTTCTAAAAGTTCTGGAGTTTTTGCTAATGCGGCGTGGAGGTTTCCCCTCAGTGGTTTGGCCAGGACTGTGACCAGCCCTCGGCTGCCCAGTGGGAACTGGAACCTTTAGGCAAACGTGCGCTTAAACCATAAAATTTGTGAGAAAATCGTATCTTTAAACAGTGCCTGAAAGGGCAGCGGTAGCAGTGTATTAAATTACAGAGAACCGTCTACAAGCGAACACTGCTAGTATTTATATACTGAAATAAGGCTGCGACTACAAAATGCAGTTTGTATTTTAAAGCCCTTCAAACCCAGACGCACAGCCTGTGCCGGTGCTCCGCGCCTCCATCGCTTTCCTTACGTTACTCCAGCCCCGGGACACAAGCCCCGCTCCTCGGCAGCAGTTACAGAGTTACAGAGGGCTGCACTTTACAGCGCAATTTGTTTTTATTACATATTTTTTATTACATAAATATTTGTGTCCAAGCCGGTATTTGAGGAAAACCTCAGGAAAGGCTAAGAGTGACGAAGCTCGGAGTAAAGGAGATCCAGCCACTCTCAAATCCCACGATAACAGGGAATCCAGTACCTGATAGTCTGGGAAAGCAGATACTTGGGCTAAAGATAACACAGCAATTTTTTATGCTCAGCTCTGAATCGCGGGCTGAAGACACCCAGTCAGTCCCCGCCAGGCAGAGGAATTGGCATAATGAAACTCACATTAATACCTCAGCTCCAGTGCCTGAATCGAGTTCCCTTGATGTCATTTACTGAAATGGAGGGGAAATTTAAAAAGCTGCCAGGTAATTGCCCACCATTTGCTGACGAAGCAACAGGCTGATCGCTTGACAACAGATCATCCTGCTGCCGCTGGGAGGAGCAGGGTGAGCTTTAAGGAAAGGTGAGATTCACGTCTACGCGCCTGTTTATTTATTCAGAAAGGTGAATCACAAAACGGGGGCGAGGGGGGGGGAATTTAGATATCTACTTTTTATCAGAGGAGCAGGGATTATGCTTGCTGTCAGTAGTCTGTCATGAAATACTTCTGGGAGTTTGCAATAAAGTTCCCACAGAAACCATACAAAATCTTACTATATTTAACATGGGAAAATAATTTGAGGGTTTGCAGATATGAATTCTCAGTGCCGATCAACTAACTAATGATTTGCATATCAAAGATGCTTAGTTTGTAGTGATGTGTCAGGTAATTGGCTGGCTATTAATTCACATTCTCCTATATGACAAAGAATTCCAGGAAATTCCCCAACTCTTGGACGTTGTTCCTAAATTTTCTAACCATCTTCAACTATTCCTCAAATTGAGCTTCTTTCCACTCAGTCATTCACAAGCTCCCATGTTGGCACCGGGATTATTTCCTTCCTTCAGTGACACAAAAACTTAGTTGCTCATTTTTGCAATTTCTACTTCACACCACCCTCTTGCCACTCCTACTGTAATTACAGTCTACTCCTTCCTCGCTATTTGCTACTCAGATACAGTCCATGTACAGTACACATTCAACTGTTATCTGTCACTTGTCTTATATCCAGTCTTCCTGTCAAAACAGTTTAACTCCAGTTTAAACAGATCTCTTCCTATTGGAATGTCTCTTCTTTCTTTCGTTTCTCTCCTTAAAGTGCTCTCCCACTAGGTTTGTACTTTTGTACTTCAAACACCCTGCCCTCACTTTAAACTCTTGTATTTATTAGTGGAATTAAGAACATACAGAGGTCTCAGACACTCATCCCTCCTGAGGTTTTTGTCTTGCCTCCTAAGTCCTTTCATCATCTTTATCTACTTTTGTTTTGAACATCCCCTCACTTTTTGGCAGCAAATATTTCAAGCTTCCATCTGGAATTTTTGTTCTTCATATCAGTGTTCATCATCCCCTCAGCTTTTTGATCAGATTATCATCTCTGCTGAACGCCATCTCCAATACACTCACTGTATAAAACGGTAATTTAAAAGTTATTCCATTAGATCAAATCTTGCAGTATTTATATTTTTTCAGCCAAGCTACTTAATTCCTAATAATTTGCATCCTCTTCTAATACACAATCCATAGGGGTGTATTTATGTCATAAAATGTCAAGGAAAATATAAGGGGAACATTATGTGGCATTGGACACATATAAATGTGGCACAGCAAAACCCTGTGTACAGTAGCAAGAAAATTGCAAAAAAATTTTAAACTTTAAATTACTAAAGCACATCTTTATTTTGCAATTAAACAATTAAGATCCACAAGTAAACTATATATATATTTTCAAGTCTGTACCTAGACAACTATTTGTCAACTGAAATTAAATATATCCACAAAATATGCATAACAGCATCTTTTCACATAATAGAATGAAATTTTACTTAAGACTAAACCAAGACTTGTTAAATGTTAATTAGCACATTTATCCTGGGAACTGCTGGTTTTCTGTAGAAGTTAGTGTATAATTTTAATGGCAAGAAATTTCATTTTATCAAAATGAGGACAAATACATAAGGCCCTTTAAAGCATACAATAGCTGCAGTGACAAAAGCTGAATTTATTTTCATATTGTCCAGTGTTGACCAATTTCAAGTTTCCATTGTTTTCCATCAACCACCCTGGCTGCTTAGCCAAGATAGAGCATTTAGGTTGTTGGTTTGTTTTCTTCCCTCCCCCTCATGTGCTTTTAAACAAATTTATAGGCAGAAGTCTACTTATGGGAAGAGCCTTTGCATCCCCCCAGTATTAATAAAGATACACAGGAGTTAGTCTAAACAACGAAAGAGCTGTTCAACTCTGAGACGATTTACTCCACACTTGCAGCCCATCATTCAGCAGTATGAAACTGAGATGAAATTTGACAACTGAAAGCCACAGTTGGAAATGCAAATTAATTACCAGAAGTAACTGGCAAAAATATTGCCACCATCTGATTGTTAATAATGATCTAATGTATTTACACATAGAATAGCACCTGCTACAAAAAAACCCCCAAACCTTACACAAACAGCCCTGCCAAATTGACCGGTTAAAATGGGATCACTGGTAAATGAAGCAAACCATATGGAAAACAAATCTGGATACACTGGATAAAATCTTCCCCTCTTACCTTAATTTTCCAGTAAGATTATTATAGGCTGTTACTGTGGTGCCCCAATGTACTGAGATAATTGCACTGGATCATTCATAGTCCTTGTGGATATATTCTAGTTAAAGAATAAAACAGCTTAACGTAAACTGTTTAACCCTTTCAGTTATGTCTCAGGCCTCTGGCCTAGGTGCAAAAGGGTGACAACTTCCTTAAACTTTGTTGTGCATTATCTTTAGTTATCAAAATTCAAATAAGTTAAGTAAAAAAAAAGAAAAAAAAAAGAAAAAAGAATACTGATTTCCAGGTAATTGATCTAATGTTAAAAATAATGCTTAGCAGAAACATTTACAGTAAACATAGCTAATTTGCAGCTAGCTGAGAGAGATCACAGAGGTAAATTTACAAGTACCCTGTAAGTTTCTATTTGCACCTTTTTATTTCTTTGTTTTTTTCCCAAATGCAGGCTTCATATTCATATTAAGACAGGAAAATTGAGATGATAGAATTATCTTATTAATATCTATTTTCTGAAAATCCCTCAGAAACACATGAGCAATCACAAGAAATGGTTGAATAACAGAAAACATTCGTACCAGGATGTAATCCAAATCATCTCTGTACAGAAACCCATTAAGTATCTCTCTCTAAGCCCAATTTATTTTGTCCAATAATTCGGTCAGTAGTAAGCATGAGATAAAGTGCTACTATTCAAACATCAAAACACTTTGAAATAAATGATCCTTTAAAATGTGTAAGCTTGCTAAATATGAAATACCACAACCAACAAACAAGCTGCCAGCCAGTCTATGAACCACCATTCCTGCAACAGCAGACTAGAATCAGATATTTTAGTGGCTTTTTAAAATGAAGCTACTAATCAAAATGTTTACATTTTACAACTGAATATTTCAGCATTTTTTAAAAGAAAGTTATTTATCTCGCCTTTTTACCACTGAGATCTTAATGAGCAAAACATGCTAAAGCCAATAGCCAGAGCTAACAGCTTATGCATCAGATCTTGTACTTGTAGCAGGAGAAGCCCTATGAAAAGGCAGACACCTGTGGGAGTAACAAGCACAGAGGTAAAATCCAGGGATAAGGAACTGGCCTTATTTGTAGACTTCTAAACAAACAAGTGTCTAAGTGCAGTGGGATAACAGAGACTGGACAGAACAGTTACACTGAAACAAACCAACTATTTCCTCCTTCTAACAGCTTCCCAATCACCACTAATTATAAATCCCTGCATATTCATGCAAGATCCACAGTTAATCAATGAGTATGTTTTTACCAGATCTTAATACTGGATCCTAGCACTAGAAGTAGCAAAGGGAAAGAACCTTTTCAGTCTCCAGACAAAAGATGGGTACTAAAATTGGCAAATACACCCAACCCAGCCAACTGGAGACCTGAGACATGAGCTAAAAAGACTGCAACTGATATTAGAGGACACCATTCCTCTGCTTGGTGGAGATCTAAATGTGCAAAATTTTTATATGGACCATAACCAAATCACTTTTTTTATCCTCAGGGCTGAGGGGCTTGCTGATTGCCTGCACAGTGGCTCTACAGTCAAAACTACAGCGTATGTACTGGACAACCTTCTTTTGCTTGGAATTCGGTGGATCTGTAGAGCTTTTCATGCTCATGCTAATTCCCTGAGCCATCAAACATCACCCACACACCTGCACACACACTGCATAAGCATCAAAATATCACATAATTCAGCTCCACAGCATACCTGGAGCTCCAACATCTCTATGCCAGACCTTCCCTTCTTCCCATTTCCCTAGGCAGCACAACTGCAGCACATCCGCTGCATTTTGGCCCTTCCACAGGTACCATGAAGCGTTTTGGAAGGTCTCCACGGAAAGTTGCCAGCTACACAAGTTCCATAACAAACTCCTCACGTTTCTTAATGTCCCAACTGCTTTCTCACCCTTTCTTTACTAGATGGTGTGCCAGACTGTAATCAGATATTCTAGAAGAAGTGTTATTGCTTTATCTATATGGCATATAAGCTTTTGAGATTTAACAGAGAAACATGGAAGAAATATAAGCTAGCATTAAATCTAGTAAGAAAAAAACCCAGGCATTCTCTTTTTCATAACTGGGAGAGAATAGATAAAAATTAAATATATGAAAGCAGTATGTTACTGCTTAAGACCTATAAGTGATTGAAAATACCAAATGCTTCCAAATTCAGAATAAATTACTTTTTTGGCTCTCAGTTATCTGAGATATCTAATGCAGTATTTCTCAAAATGGACTGGCTGACAATCTGTACGTGGTTTATTAAACAATACCTGTATCTTATTTCATATTTAGCAAAAATAAAAGATGCTCCCAAAAAACACTCAAAGCCCCCACTAGAGCCCCATGTCTTTTTACAAAAAACAAAACAAAACAAAACACCCCCAAAACCCCACAAACAAACAAAAAAAAACCCCACAAAAACAAAAAAACCCCAAACCCTTCAAATCCATTTTAAAAAAGAGATGGTAGTGGTAGTTTTCAATCTGAACCTAAAAGTAAAACCAAAAATCTTAACATTTTACATTGGCACGAAATTGTCATAATATTGCTCTTATTTACAATGAAAATGACTTATTTTTCCTCTTTCTTTAACTGGATTTGTATCATGGAAGTGTTACAAACATACTCTTTCCCACACCCACCCAACATTTTTCCTAATCAAATGGTATGAAAATAATTATTCATAAAATCCAACAGTCATAACACCAATCACATATAGGTCTATAAGTCATTATGTCTGAAAGATACATTCATGTTTTGTACAGCATGAAACATACAAAAACTTCTTTAAAAAACTCTTAAGGATGATACAGATCTTCATAACCCAAAGTAAAATATTAAGCAGTTTTGCTTTTTTTGGCCATATAAAAATATTTTAAAGGCCATTTATACCACAACATGTAGAAAAATTTATATGACTGATTTATGGTGCAGAAAGGCTTCAGTGCTATTCTCTTTCCTAAGCAGTTTTTGGTTACCTTTATTCTGGCTTTGGAGAAGCCAAAAGTTACTGAGTCACTGATGCCCAGTTAATTAAGAATAGGTACTTTGTTCCAATTTTTTCCCCAGTGCAGCTAGTTAATAAACTACAAGTCAGTGCAGAGGAAAATTTTGAAGAGACCTATTATTTTTGCCTGTGTTTGTAATCAAAACAGTAATGACAGATGACAAACACATATCCCACACTTAATTGTGGTATAAATGGGACTTTTGAACTTGAACTGCTATGGCAATTTTACATAAGAATATTTAAATATGTGACATACCAATGCTATATAATGCTGCTATAACCTCTGTTTCTGATTTCCCTCAGAATAACAAGGCAAATGCTATTTTTGTTTACAACTTAACCATGAAGAAAATTTCTTTTAGTATAATGGATGAATTATTTTACTTTTTGGACATTAGGTGCTGAGTTCAACATAACCTTCTAACTAGCAGGCAACTCAGCTAATAACCTCATCACATGGAAGTTAAAGAATTATAAAAAAGAATTTTTATTTGTTGCAAATGGCTTAAAATATAACTGAGATTAAAGCTACCATATTACTCTTTTTCAGTTCAGTTCAGATCCAGAGATTCTTGTAAAACTTATTTTTCACTGAGGGATAACATTGACTTAAGCATCAAATCTAGAAATATAAGTAACAGAGCTTCAGCCCTCCTAATATTATTTTGTTTTCTAAAAATATTTAAAACTCTCTCTTCCATTTGGCATTGTGGTTCTTGTTCATTATTGAGTCATAAGCCAGGATTTCGCTTTGCCTGAATTCCTTTTCCTTTAATAGTTCATAGGTGATCTGTTTCAAATGTCTATAGAACATAGTATATTATACAATATAATTCTTCAATAGTTAAAAATTATTTAGCGTAGAACTTTCCATTTTAATTCTATGCTATATATATAGCTTACAACAAAATTTAATGGATAAACATTTTCAGGAAACCAATACAATAAATTAAAACTTTTAAATAGAGGGCACAAAGTTATGCTGTCACAGGGCAGTCAAATAAGTGACTGTTCTTTTCTTACAATATATTACACTGGGTACCATGGTTCTGACTTGGTTTCTCCTACACTAGAAAAATATTTAAAAATGGGGACACTTATGCATCTTTAGAATGAGTTCAGATACTGTATCAGACAGACATTTCTTACAAATCTTCTACCTACTTAAATAAGAAGCAACCCATACCAACTGGAACAATTTTGCACAAGCATAACAGAAGGTGACTGGGGTCATTATGAAATTAAAATTAAATTCTGGGAAAACTTCATAGTGTTCTCCTCCCTTCTCTCCCCCAAACAAAGAAAAGAAAAGGCAGATTTGTACGAACATGGCTTGAAATCAACTACGAAGACTCAACAAGTTAGTTACAAAGTAATGGAATTAAATCACATCTGATTGTAAGTTCAACTTAATTATCAGTGCTATTAAAGAGTTAAGTCTAATGGAGCAAAACAGATATTCTCAGTAAAAGGATAAAACAATGTATCAGCTTCTAATGACCAACCAGCATGTGGTAGTAAGATGCTAGTAAGTTACTAGTTGGAAGGAATGTGTCAGATTTTTTTTATAAGTACAACACAGCAGCATACAATGCTCATTCATTAAGTTGGCAGAGGTGCTTTTGCTACAGAGAGTAGCATACAGGTACTTGTACAAGGAAAGAGGGAATGGTATTTCCATGACCCCTTGTGGTAACACATTCCAAGCACCAAGGGCCATTTTAAAAATCTGAACCCATTAAAATATGACAGGACAATACCACCCCCATGGAATCATGAGTGCCTTTCACTGGATGTACGCTGTAAGTCTCAAGGCACTTACGGGGTTAAGACATAATGCATGCACTAGTTCCCATCACATAATCTGAAATCACACAAATCAGAATACACCAGTGTATGACACACAAGCTGTGCCAAAGAAATGCTGTTTATTTAAATGTTGGTTTTTTAGATTTTTATTGTTATTATTTTGTACAAGATGCTGGTAAGTGGGCATTATGCAGCTACTGCTGGGTTAACAGACACCAGCTCTCCTCTAACAACCAGCTGGTCTCTAGTAAGGGTGTAGGACAAAGTGTGCTGCATCAGTAGGCAGTGTGTATCTATCTAGTATTGGCAATATTGCTAATGTTGTAAAAAACAAAACTGTGAGAGTCTGTACATAGTAAATAAACCTAGCACTGGAAAAAGACCATGGCTTAGTGTATTTTTTTCATTTCTTTTTCATTTTAAGAGACATGGGTGTAAAACAGAGTGAAATAATTCCAAGCCTTGTTTGTAGCAATTCAACCAGAAGCGCAGTATATGGCACTACAATGAAATATCGTAGATTACCCTGAACACAATTAGTTCTTTCAGTTTATGGTTTGTTTGGAGCAAATCACGAAAATAAAGTCTTCAAACAGATGAAGGTTAGAAGAGTTTCAGAGACTGATTTTGTTTCAACGTAAAGTGCAACAGTGCTGAAGTTTTCAAAGTCCTTTGTCAATTCTTTGCTGTACTTCACTATCATTTCCTGCAAGGAGTATTATGGCACAAAGAATGTTGCCAGTTCATTATAGAGGAGAGGATTCCTCATTGATATCATAGGTTTTTTGCTCTTTACTTATGCAGTGATGCTTGTAAAGGTTTAATAAATCCTTCTTCATACACCTTCAAAATAGCTTCACATACAAATCTGTACTGACTCTGAAAAGGAAAAAAGGTTCAGTAAATTGAAAACAAATGTAATTGAAAAATACAATTTGGAAACAGAAAAGGCATCTATGAATTCCCCACCCTATTCTCTTGATGGGCCAGGAACTGTGTTTCAAAGTCAGTTTAGGAAATACATTACAAAAGGAACTTTAGATGAGAGCATTTTGTTTCTCAGAAGAATAGGACAAATGGCACTTTGAAATATATACCAAAAGTCACACCCACCTCCCCAGTATTATTATTACAACATCACCTATTTAGTAATTTTCTGCTCTTTATTTCCTCGCTGAAGTTTCCATGCCCTTGGATTTAGAAGCCATAGTTTCAAAGCACTTTTTCATATTTACGTTAACTCAGGGATGTTACTGGCACCTCCCTGTCAGAATTTGATTTAAAAGAAAACTGTTTCAAGTTTTAAAAACCCAGATGTCCTGTTTAACATTATAAAATGTCTAACTCTTCAATGCATCCAAGTCTAGCACCTGCATACACAGGCATGACTAAGTTTCTTTTATACAAATAACAGTTAAAAAACCAGACAGTAATCAAATTAGAATATAATGAAAACAAACCAAAATAAATGCAAAGCACCACAACTTGCATGGCATCCTGCACAAATGTTCTATGCTGGTTAGAACTCCAGCACACCTGCACTGTCAGTGCTGTGGAACAGCCCTGTCTATGCAGCAGTTATTGATGCCAGATCTTAAAAGGGAGCATTGACATATCTAGCACTAGAACCATTATTTGCTATCCCATCGTGTGTATGTGAGTTTCATTTCCCTCCATTTGTGTAAAACCTGCGTTTGTCCCCGGCGCCCCCCTGTGGACAGCGATCGATCCCTCGGGACACACGAACAGCTCCAGGCTGCCAGAGGAGGAAAGGGAACGGCTGATGGTCACGAAACCTTAAAAAACCCAATTTCTTCAGTAGACCTTCTCCCTCTGATGCAATAAATACCTGCTTTTCACTGAATCTTGGCATCTTTTTTTTTCTAAGAAAAATGAAGAGGCCAGATGATATTGAGCACACTAAAAAAATGCAGTTAAAAACCCTCACCACTGCAACTCCTGCCTTTACTAACACTCTCTTCCCCTCTACATTTGGTAGAGACAGCTATCCATCCTGAAGAACTGTCACAAACAGCAACAGCCATCCTTTGCTCTTTTTCATGTATCATCACCTTTCTCATCCTTCCTGTGCTACCTGCATACAACAACTCTTAGTGGAACATGAGTACTGGATCATGAATTCAGCAGCACTGAATGACTGATGACCTAGAAATGGAGACACATACATACTTTTTGTCAGCCTTAATAGTCTCTGAAGAACAAAAACGTTTTATTCAAATTTTATTAGAGGAACAGCAGCAGAGACATGAAAATTACTACCATGAGTAACTACCTTCAAGTAATTGTGATTTGATACTGGATCTAGTGCCTTCTCTTCAAGATGTTTTCTCTCTAAATGCTGTACACTATGTAAAGCTACATCAATTACTCATGATTACTCTTAAAAAAAAAAAAAATCCTGGAACTATCCAAAGTTTGGAACAGCTGAAAATCCAAGGGTTGTTTTTTTTTCTTTCTGAAAGACAACACAACTCAAACTTTTCACCCTTTTTAGGTACTTTCTAAAAACATAAACACAAACTCCTCTTAGAGATAAACAATACCTGACTGATACAATAACAAGTTTCTAAATCTGTTCTAAAACTCTTACAAATCTGAAATATAATACATGAATTATATCACAAACCCCAAACATGAAAAATTCTAGTATCTTAAGGTATATCAAATGCCGTGAAAGCCTCAAAATATTCCTTCAGTAAATTACTTTTCTTAACCTAAATGTACTTATGATTGCTTTGATGCATCTGGCACAGATTTAATTACACTGATTTTTACAAATATTATTACTCCGATAATTTCCCTTTAAATTATTACAAGACGTAGTTAAGGCTTGTTTCCATTACAACTAAGGCAACATAAATCACTGAATTTCATCACTGAAGTTTTTTCTTGCATGTCTTGCTTCTTTCTGTGTTTATCTTCTATACTATTCCCATTCTTAACACCTGGAATTAGGTTCCCGCTTTCTTCTCTGAGCAATTTTTACACTGCTGAAAGTTGACCCTTTTTGTCATTATTTGCCAGGTATCCCTGAAACAGCTGCTGCCCTTTTTTCAAGTTTTTTTTTTTTCTGTAGAAATTTAAAGAATTGCTCCTTTCCAATAGCCTTAGAATTTATTTTTGCAGGGAGACAAGGCTACAGCTATATTAAATAAAGGCAATCTTTGCAATATGATCAAGTACATTGAAAATCCATCCAATATGAGTGGATCATAGGGAAATGATTGTTCTGCAACACAGAACAGCAGGGATGATACTCACAGGTGTTTGGATCATCATGGCTCTTTGATCTCTCATGGTTCTTACAATATCTAGAGGATAAACAGGCTGATTGCACTCAATGAGACACATCGCTGTCTCCATCGTGATCAGAACCCCTGTCCGTCCAATCCCAGCACTGGAAAAGCAACAACAAGACAAAGTGGAAAATGAAATCAAGTGTCTGGAGAACGGTTCATACTTGAAGACCTTTCTTCTCTTGGATTCTCTGGGTTGACCATGATGACTGCTGGGGCAGGGATTGGACTGGTTGTGTCTGTGTGTGGAAGCAGCCTCTATCCCTTCTGAACAGACCAAAACCCATCAGCAGTACAGAATTGCTGCTCCTTGGAAGAGGAACTGCCTCACTCAGCCATTCCCCTAAGTAGAACTTACAGAGATGTTTGTTAAGATCCCATTATAAACCACACTAACATCTAGAGGGTAACAAAACACCAGCATATGCTGGACACGTTGTGTCAGTTTGACCATGTTGGGCCAATAAAATCATATTCATGTCCTTCAAGTGATAAATACCTTCCTATTTCCAAGTAAGGAAAAGAACAATCACTAGAAGCCTCTGTAGCGTGACAATAAGGATCGTTTTCTCATTATTAAAAAGTACAGCATAGATCTAGATCGTATAGATGGAAAAGGAATACATAATAGCGATTCCTTTTAAGACAAGGAAGTATCTTATCTCAGAATGGCAAAATTATCAAGAGAGCTTAAAGACAATTTTTTTTTCCTTAAAAATAAAACAAATCTAAAGATTCATCCACCTTCTCTTATATACACATATGCCTTTCCAGGAGTAGCAAGCCTTAAAGACTGAATATTTAACCTTGAATTCAATGAACAGTTTCAAATTTTTCAATAATGTTGCACTTTTGAAATAGAAAACAAATGTTTCCTCACATTGGAATATAGGGCCAAATACATATTTTGAAATGCCAGTATTATCCCAACTCATACAAGAAATTGAAGTACTTGGATCTAAAGTGATTAATATAAACATTTCAAACTTTGAAAGTTACTTGTTCTGATTTTAAAGAGTTACTTCAAATTAAGTCTGGCTAAACTACTATTTAAATCTTTGTCCAGGAGGTGGCATTAAAGCTACTCTATATTTCAGTGATGTCATAAGAATTTTAAGACAAGATGTAAATGTGCTGGTTATATAAAATGATTCAGTAGTATTTCATATTTCCAGAATTTATACATATAGAACCTAAATGCAGAATGCTTTATCAAATCCAAGCAGTAACAAAAAGTAACTCAAAGAACTTAATGATTCATTTTACAATTTCAAAAGATTCAGAAGATAACAACAATGGAAAATATGATAATTTTCTTATGATAAACATAAGGTAGGATAGGACTCTCCAGCTTAGAAAAAGAAATCACTGACTGATGGAGTAGAACATGGAGAGAGAGCATTAAAATCATGAAGGGTATGGACAGGATGGGTGGTTCCCCATCTCATCTAGGACAAAAATTAGAAACTGTTCAACGAAACTAGTAAGCCCTTGTAAAGATAAAAATAACCACATGATACAACATCAGAAATGAGTGGTTTATGCAGCTCAATATAACAAAAATCTTTCCAACTCCTTAAGGTCTTTGTTGTCTCTTAATCTCTGTGGGTTTGAATCACTTTGTTTTTAAATTATTATTGTACAAAATAAAATAATTTTCTATTACCTACTTTGATTCCTCACACTAAAGCTAGTGGCTTAGTCCAGAAAGCAAATTTTACTGCACTGATGCCCTGTCCTATTATACTGAAGAGACATTAAAAATAGAGTGCATGCACCATATGGAGGAACACCTGGGCTCCTTCTGCTTGACTCTCTGCTGGAATTTGGTTATACTTCCCAACAGCCACCAAGTTGGGCCAATTAAGTAAATTATGTTCAACTGTGATATTCCATCTCTTTTCTTCTGTGAAACAAATTTTTCATGTAAGCTTCAATTATACATTGAAGTTATCAGTTTGGAGCTGAACTGGTGCCTCCTTGAGATGAATGAAACTGTTCCTACTCTCCAATGTTGTTTTCCCATGTGTTTCTGCAGACTTGCACACTTTGTATCATAAAGGGTGTATTTGGCTGTCATTTTCACCATCTTTTCACATCCATATTAACCACAAGTATATCAATAATGGAAGCTGAGAAGCACTATCAGTTAAGACACTGGCATTCTGGTACTAGTTTCCCTAGTCAGTAAGATTCACCCTGACCTGCATAAAACAGAACTTGAGAGCAGAACTAATGAAATACAATTTCTGACATGTGAGGTGTGCTTTTCTTTTTCTTTCATCTCTTTCAATAAATGTCTAGTTTACCTGTAGTCTTTAAATTTATTTTATCCCTTATACTTCTCAGCTTCTCTCTGAAAAGAATGATATACACTTGACTCAGGAACACTGACTCTCTGGAGAGTATTCAGAATTAAGAAGTCAAATATCATTCACAGAACTGTTCCCCAAGAATTGTGATAGCACACGTTCAGAAAACAACTGGCATTATACTAGTTTGCTAATTAGGTATTTTAAAATGATTAAGATCTTGAAATTCACTACAGGAGTGGAGAATGCTATTAAAAAGTATTGCACAAGAAAAAGAAAAGTTGCATTTCATGTGTATGTAAAGATCTAAACAACAGTTATTTTAATTCATGACAAAGGTAAATAGTTGAGAAAAATGTCTCATCTTAATGCACATATCAAAATACCACGTAGCATAAGACTGCAGACTTGAGAGACAATATCTTTTCATAAACCACCCACATTTTCCACTATGGATCATTTACACAGCTATTCTAGAGCTTTGTAGAACAGGAATCTATTCCTCATGGTTACCAAGTATCTCTTGCCATTTCCCTGTATTGTGTAGATTGTTACTACCAGCATTTAAATTGCAAACAAAACAAAACATCCGAGCAAAATGCACAGATCAATGCATGTTGCTATTCAAAATTTTGCTTATTGAAATGTGATTACAACATTAAATAATTGTTTTATTTCAATGTTGAGCTTTCTTGTCATCCCCAAAGCAGATACTATTAAATATTTATTTCAAGAACAAAGCATAGAACAGCTATTTGATGATAAAAAGATGACTTTGATGATTTAATAAAATTGGAAAAAATTTTGATACCTGCAGTGAACAACAACAGGTTCTTCTCTGCCAGCCCTCTTCTTTCGCACAAGACACACAAAATCTAGGAAATCACTGGAATCATCAGGAACCCCATGATCAGGCCATGCTATGTACTGGATTTGGGTCAGCTGGCGGCTTTCCTCTTTCTAATCAGAAACATGAAATTTAATCAAGGGTAATTCAAGTCTCATTAAAAAAGTGCCAAAAATAATAAGAAAAAAAATCAATAGTACATGTATAGCAACTTGTACCCACAATCAAAGTGGCTTCAGGCAACTAGCACTGCTTTATTAGTGTTACCCATCAGCCATCCTGGATTTTGTAATTACTTTTTTTTTTTTCTTTTCTTAGAAGGAAAAAAGGAAATCCACAAATGCTTGCATCTTCAACAGGTAAAAAAAAACAAAACAAAACCTACAGAGCATATAATAGCAAAGCACTTCAAGGATACCAGCAATCTAACTGAACACTAGATGTACAAGAAGGTGGTCATATTCTGAGCAAACCAAATTCAACAGAACGAGGTAGTATCTTACAAGATCAAATGACAGAAGTGGGGTAGGGAGGAGAGATCAGACATAAAACCTTTCCATCAGACCCTGTGTGAACAGCAGCAATGTTTTGGCTTGATCTGCAGCTCCTACACCTACAAGGCACAATGACTTTGTTTTCCACTCCCTCTGGCTCTTGCTCTGGTATCACAAATATAATCAATCGGCCTCTGGTTAGGGGAGGGGACAGCCCGGGCACCCAGAGTCGAATTTCAAAAGAAGAGGAGCTGCTGCATTTTAAATAGCCTTTAGGCACTGAATCATTTACAGAGATTCCACGGCTGATAGCAGATGAGCAATTGTCTCAACAGGACACAGAGCAGGAATTTTAACTGCAAAGTGACTAAAAGGCAGCTCTACAAAACTGGCTTCTCAATCGGTAACTCAAGCAGTGAGAAATAAGTATGTGAACTAAATTCCAGGTACTCATTTCCAAACATTTCTGAAATTGAAATGTTGGCTGAGGAGGCTCTGAAAACTACACATGCCCTGAAAATCATGCAATGCATGTTCAAAAAGGTCCTTGTTTACATGTAGTCACCACTCCAGATTCATCTTTCTCTCATCAGGATTTATCTTCCATCTTCTTGCACATATTGTTCAAGATGGAATTATTAAGAACTGTTTGTCCCTACAAAGACTTTCAGTTGTGATGAAACACCTCTTATGTCTCATGTTCTGAAAACATCAAGGGAATAACAAGTTTCTCAACTTCTTTTATTACTCTTTTTCTTTGGCCAGGTTATGAAAGACACCAGTAAAAACTTTTAGGGTAAATAACATATCCTTCATGTGATCCAATTAATATGTTTATGAAAAATGAATCCGTGATACTTTTGCTTATGAAAGGTTATCATGCTGTGGACAGAATTTCTTCTAGGAAAGTACATGACAATGAGTAGTTTTCTAGAGGGTTCTAGAAATAAACAGTTCTATTTACATCAATATGCCATCAAGTTGAAAAGAAGATCTACACATGTTTTAGGTAGTATCCAAGGATTCTGCAAACTGATACATGAAAATATATTAAGATTTTACCTCCAGATTAGTCAATGTCATTTCTCGAAAGACATAAGCAGGATTTCCTTCTTCTGAATGGCAGGTAATCTGAAAATTCCCATATGATGAGCTTCCTGATGGCTCTGGCCAGTACTGGTGGCATTTAACCTAAGGTCAACACATTTTTAAAGATGCCCATATTTAAATTCCAGGTATTATTTTCATTTTCTCTAGTTTTTATACCTTTGTTTGTTACAGATTATTTTGATAATTTTGTAAACACTATTTACTTACCAAATAAACTTTGTTACCTAATTACTGTTTATAAAATAAGGTATCACAGAGATTTCCTGTTTCTTTCTAAGAGGACACATGCACCAGCTCTTCCTGTTAGTTTAACTAAGATGGATGCCTTTAACTTCCTTACAACTTTTTAAAGAGTTTATCTATAAATATTCCATCTTAACACCTGAGTGACAAAGATGCTGCTTTATAAACATTTCTGACCTCCAAAATCCTATCTGACCTTCTCAAAGTACATTTATACGGGAAAAGAACAAACAAAAAAAGGAAATACGCAACAAAAAAGTTGCTAAGCTAATGCAGGAAATAGGGAGATGAAGATGGTAGACCTCAAAGACTCCCAATCAAGTCCTCAAATGTGAATGAAAACTTCAAACACTACGATTTTCTGATATGTGGTTTAAATGCCTAATTACAGAGGTAATTTCAGCTCAAGTGTACTTTTGCATTTCCAACCCACCTGGCGAATCTTTAAAAGCAGCCAGATTTGCAGACTTCCTGCTCCACTGAGACATCCCGGCATGCAGTGGGATAGTGATGTCAGAAGCCTCATGATCAGCTTTAGAGCAGGGAGTCTGCCTATGGGTATAAGACAGATAAGTCCTTTTATTTCATTATTAAGCAGCTCTCCAAAGAACTCCACAAATATCATTATTGAAGGGGTGGGGGAACCTCAGAGAACTGCTATTGCAAGTCTGTTCTTAGCAGATCTGCAAAGAAAACTCAAAGTAAAAGGGCACTTGTACTGAAATTCCCTCTTATCCTGTTTATTTGGGAGCAGGTAGCATCATGCAAACACTGAGCATCCAGCCCAACCCCTAAAACCACTGCAACTTCCCTTCCATTATTTTAATTCTATTTAGAGTCCTGACCTCACAGCAAATATATGGTTATTAAAAAGCCAGAATACATACAGACAGATGAACTACAGTCAAGTTGATCAGAACAGCCACAACCCACTGTAAATCCATCTTCAAAAGACATCCTGATATGGAGGAATTCCACTACACTATTATTCCAGACAGTCATTTCTGTCCACACACTTAACCAGTCAGTGCTACTGTGAATGCTCCAGACTAAACCAAATAACTCTGGAATTACACTGTGTGTATGACCACACTTGACTATCTCCAAAGGATAAAACTGCATAAATTCCAAAGCTATTAAGGAGAAACTACAGCTTAAACCAAAACCAAACAAGCCACAAAACACACCTGAGGCCCTTTACAGCACCATACACAATTATTTTTACTAATTTGAACTTAATTACTCTATTACTAGCATTCTATTTTAACACATTTTATACACAAATTAAAGGACAATGATTATTTCACACAATTAAACAAATCTTTATAGCCACAGAATAACATTTTATTCTGTGGAAAATTTTAGAGTTCAAGTTTTAAGAAAATCCTTGATAAGACAGCTATCCTGGCATGGGATATTAACACTACAAAGTTATGTTAGGCTGCCTTAAAAATTAATCTTGCTACGTATCAAAGAAGCACACTATGAAAACTGATGCAACTTCTTAAATTCCTTCATTTGAAGTTCAGAGAATAAAGATTCTGTGAAGGTAAATGCTAGGATGCTTTTTACTTTACAACAAAGAATCAAACAAAGCAGACTGAAAGTATTTTAGGAAATACATGAAGAGTTAAGTGCATTTCAGGACTGAATAAAGTGTAAATATTAGCTGCATTAACAACACCAGAAGGTTTAAAATCTAAGACTCATCATTGGAAAAGAACTAGGAATGCACTGCTCTTATGAAAAACAGTTACAGAATGATAGAACAGTTCTGGTTGGAAGGGACCTTTAAAGGCCATCCAGCCCAACCCCCTGCAAGGAGCAGGGACATCTCCAACTAGACTGGGCTGCTCTGAGCCCAGTCCAACTTGACCTCCTATGTTTCCAGAGATGGACATTTACTACCTCTCTGGGCAACTTGTGCCATTACTTCAGCACACACATAGTAAAAATTTCTTCCTTATATCTGCTCTACCTACTCTCCTCTAGTTTAAAACTACTTCCTCCTATCCCATCATCATATTATATGCCATCACAATATATTGCTCTAATTTTTTAAAGGCTAATCACTAACAGTTTTTTAGAAGATTATGAAGTGGTATTTAAGACAATGTTTTACTTACTCTGCCCCGTTCTACTTGAGTTGTTAACATTACAACCATAGAAGAGCCTTGCTCCCAAGTCATCTGCCAAAAATCAGGACAAGTGTTCGGTAATGGACCTTGACAAGCAATGTATTGGTTTATTATTGTGGAAGAAGGGATTTCCATCTAAAAGGAGACAAAGCCATTATTTCAATTCTTACAGTAAATGGAAGTCAGGCATCAGACATTTACAGTTTAGTAATTAATATTTAAGAAAGCATCCATGACACATTCTATTTCTTAAAGACTAGCAAATATGCATTGGCACAGATAAAAATTCTTGAAGTGGTTCACATGCAAAATTACTACAAAGATTCAAATACACTTTACATATGAACTGCCAGTCATGTAGTTGCCATAATGAAGATTAATGGTTGAAAAAAGAAATGACAAGAGCAGTTGGCAAATAATTTAGGTGCAAATATTTCTTGCTCTGTGGGTTTCTCACACTAGCTTTTAAAACACAGATCTCAGAATTTAATATCTGGGATTTTTTCGTTGAAGTAGCTCTAATTTTGCTGTTAATAATGATAAAAAAACAAGATGCAAAAGTAATTGATGCCAAATTAAACTTTACTGTTGTTGAACACAACTGTCAGAAAAGTAATCAGAAATGAAGAAGTAATTGCTTTGGAGAGGGCTGGCTTCAGTTTGCATTTTTTCACATTAAATGTGGGGCTGGACTTTAACATCTAAGAAAAGATGTGCCACAAAACATTAGGAAGTAAATATATCTATAGGAAATTTCAAATCACCCAAGGGTTTAGTAGCCATTTTAGCCTGAACTAGATTTATTAAAAAATAGATTTTTTTTTATCCATTTTTTCATTGAAAAGCTGCAGAATTACTTAATATCAGAAGCACTTCTGAAAAATACTACTCACATTTATATAATTTGCATTGATGTAATCTTCATTACTTTTTAAAATAACCCGTGTAGCATCATCTGAAAAAAATTTTAGAAAGATGTTACTTATTTACTAACCACAGTAAAATACTTTTAGAGTACATACACACATAGCAATACTTACAAGGCGAAATGTCTCTGTATCTATTTTTGGAAATGTTTTGAGGTAATCTGGCACAAGACATTGTCATTCCAGGCTTTTTCCTATACAATTGCTAAAAGACAAAGCTGATGGTCAGAACATAATAGATGCAATAGACTCACTATTATATTATTTGCCTAAAAAGAATTTGTTCTAAAAAGAGGTGCTTCCACAGAACATAAGCTATGGAGCAACAGTAGCTTCAACAAACGTGAAAATACTTTTAAAAATAAAGCACTATACATTTAGTTATGCTCTGAGATCACTAAAAATGACCAAGATGTAACCAAAATTTGTTTAAAGACAAAGTAAACATTAAATTTCAAGCTTCCATTAGAACACTGATCCAGTGAAAAAGTAGTATTGTATAGCGGTAAGTGAATTCACTGATATTGACATCCCACTTGGTCATTTGGGGCAAGCAGATTATGTTGTGTACAGGCATCTGCCTGCATTGTGCTTGTTTCAGTTAGAGTTCTTGTTTTTTTTTCCCCAGATGTCCTTCTGTATTCTAATAATGTAGAACAAATCCTGGTTACCTTGCACTTTTCCTGCACAAAATTGCCTTTGAGAGGTTCCTGCCCTTTCATGCCTTAGTCATGCATTGCCACAAACCTTATGCTACAAAAAAATCAGCAAAATTATCTATGTTCAAAAAAAGCAGTTTAAAAATATTTTACACATTGAATCTGCTAGGGAGAATGAAAATTTATATTAAAGAATTTTAAATAACTTAGAAAAATCTGCTCTAAATATAATAGGAAATTTTACCAAAGTTCTTAAAGAATAGTATATAAAGTGTATTTTATAAATATATGTTGCAAAATATAATGCTAAGTTTCCATTTGGTGAGGAACTCACAGAATTTGCACTGCTGTGTTTTACAAACCTACTGATTCCTGCTTTAAGCCACGTGATCTCATGCATTTAAGATGGATATCACCAAAGCACAAGTCAGTGCTGAAGAAAGACCATGGCTATCAGCAGCTTAATGCCTCTCAGAAATTGCACTGCTGTTCTGAAATATATCAATAAAAATCAACTATTTATAAAATACACAGTTACACTAACACTAGGGCAGTATTTTCCATTGGTTATTTTACGTTCCCTCATTAAGAATGCCCATAGAATGTCAACAGCTTGGTGCCGTTCAGTTTCTACAACAACTTAGGTATGGAATGAAGGCCTGAGTACAGAACACCTATTTTGGTAGGCATCCTTCAGCCTTCATCTTTATGGAAGTGTTTCCCTGATAATCACCAAAAGTGTAAGTAATCAATAAAGCTATTTATAAAACTAAAACCTAGGATTATGTATTCTAAAGTTTACACATGCAGTAGAGGATTGATTTTTTTCCTTGGCTATTTTTCTTCTGAGAGTGTAAGACAATTGTTTTGCTAAAGGATGCTGACTGTGTTGAAGTTTAACTGAAATCTGCTCTGTTTAAAATAATTGCTATCCCAAAAGACTTGGGACTTGCACCCAGCTCCAGGCAATATGGTACTTACATCAAACTGAGCCAAGACAGTTCCAGTGATAAGCCCCTCTGCTAACTGAATCATGGATTCCCTCAGAGCATTATCATCTTGATGGACACCATCAAGTGGAGATTTCTCAGGGATGTACTGAAAATCAGGCTCGCTCTCCAGCTTCTCTTCCACAACGTCATAGACAGCTAGAACAAGCAAAGGTGTGAATGCTCTGACTAAAGATGCTGTTTGACTAAAGTTAGCTGTAAGTGATTTACTTAAAATAGAAAAAACCTCATGTTTCTCCTGTAGAAAAATCCACATTTATAGCACATTGATTTTAGTCCCCATCAGCAAGGACAGGCAGCCTTTACTGATCATTATAATCCACGATAAAACTATTTTTTCCTTTGGTGTAATAGTAGTTTTAAGTGAAAGCTCATCACTGACAGCTAAAATTTTGATCAAGACTCACGTTATACCCTGCCTTGTCTGATCTCAGATTCTCACATCATGCCTCTGATATCATTACAGCTTCATTTACATTTTACTTACAATTCACTTAGAACTCATTTTAGGCTTCAGTAATTAGGGCAAGATGTGCAGACCACCTGAGAAAATGGCATTTAATACATGGCATTATAAAGCTATCAATGCTCTATGTCTGCCTTGTCTATAAGCTCAGAAATAATATGCATCTTTTTCTACACATAATAGGCATACACTGTTCAAAAGCCTGTTTTTAAATTATATTACATCACCACAAAGAAGGAAACTGGCAACTCCTGACTTCTACAACTCACATGTTTTTATCCAGAATACAAAGATAATCAACATGTAAAGGGAAAGAGTTTGTTTTAGAAAATTTGCAAACAAAGCTCATAATTTTGTCTGAAAAAGAAAGTATGCATACAAAAGCTGCAAGAGAACTTAAACAATCACAGCACATGTTAAGTGGGTAGTGCAAATTAGTGAATAAGGGAAAAATTTTTATGAGGTGGATGAGGTACTCTGCAAAGTAATTTCAATTGTTCCAATTAAGCATCAATATTTTTCATTTTGCTTTTGCCTCTCCAACTCTACTGTAGTTAGGAGGTGCAGCAGAATTAAATCCAGCGCTCATCTGCTGGCTATGATCCAACAGTGTATTTTGTGAATATACTGCATAAG
This sequence comes from Pycnonotus jocosus, assembly GCA_013400435.1. Classification (NCBI taxonomy): domain Eukaryota; kingdom Metazoa; phylum Chordata; class Aves; order Passeriformes; family Pycnonotidae; genus Pycnonotus; species Pycnonotus jocosus. The sequence continues at coordinate 130,868 of VWYP01021668.1, forward strand.
CTTTGATTTAGACTGCATTTTAGCACTTGTAAGACTCCTCAAATACAAATGTTACCAGTGATTTTGGATTGTTTTAAAAATGTATGGAAGGATTTTGTATGTATTGTATATACTTCCAAAGTCACCCAAATACTGAATACTTGGTGAGGAGTTTTTTGTTTGTGTTTGGTTTAAATTTTCCTTAAGGGAATAACAATAACCTTATGAAATACATTCAATATACACATAGCTTTCTGGACATTTTTATGAATGAGAGTGAGAACAAAATTTAAATTAGCTCTCTGTTAAAAATATTTGTTGTCTGACTTTTTTATTGGTTTTCAACTCTTAGTTATACACAGCTCCTTAAGTTATGGGATCAATACATTGTGTTATTTCTCACAGGTTAAACATTCCATGCTGGGACACAAAATGGAGGTTAGAAAATGAGCACAGGGTGTGGATTTTTATTTTTACCTATGATGTACAAGCCACTCACCATTGGGTCGAACTAGGAGCACAAGTTCCCCTGAGTGTCTCTCACAGCTAGCTTTAATAAACATTACAACTTGGTCGTGGGTGTGCTCTGCTATGTCCCTGCCGTTAATCAGTACAACCTGGTCCCCTTCATTCAAACGAGGGACACACAGATCAGCCTGCAAGGTCGGGGGAAAAAACCAAAACCATCTGTAACACAAGGCATTACCAATTTCTTACCTTAAAATAACAACTTAAAGTAACTATACTTGGGCTCTCCAATCCTAACAGCCCTGTTGCTATGGTTGCTGCACTGTGTTCAAATGATAAATCCAAGTGTTACACAATACACAGGCGGTGCCATTCCCATTTGCAGCTGGGAGGTGACTGGCACTGTAACATGTCTTTCAGCAGCTGTTACTCTATCCCTCAGCTGATGCAGAGAGCTCCTCTGTTTGAATCACCCTTTGTATAGGGAATTAAAAAGCAGGATGTTTTTATCTTTGAAGGGAGGGGAGAAATATGGCAAAACCATGTCCAAATCAATTTCACAGGCTTAAATGCTTCAGGTCTGAAATATGGCAATGGTAATGGCAAAAAAACAATGCACAACTCCTAGTAATCAATCTCAGGCAGAGGAATCAGGTCTTAAAACCTGTAATTATAACCACAGTCTAAACATTCTTGCAGCAAAGAAAGAGCACAAGCCGTCACCAACTATCTTCTTCCTAGAGAGCGAATGTTTAAAGCCAAAATTATTCACATTATTTAGTATTTCAGGGATAACAATTAGCAAGCTACAAGAACAATGATTTGGCAAACATGTCAATACTTTCAAAGAGTTAAAAAAAAAAAAAAGAAAGGAAGCAAATAAATGGTAAACTCCACTCTAACACATATCGACAGAGCTGCCTTCAGTCAGCTAAATACCAGGTCAGTAATTCTGGCAATAAATTGACAAATATTGTGCCTAGTTTGAAGACACTCTTATAGTCACTAAACATCAGTAACAACATGCAATCAGACCTGATGAATGATTCATAATGTCTGGTTTTAATCTACATCTTGGCTTTATTCTGCTGCATCTGTCACTAAAGTAAGACATTTGCTATTTTAGTTATTTTTAACACTCTTTCAATATGTAATTTATGTGAAATTACTGAATGTCTATATCTAAAAAAAGCAATAAAGTAGAAGTATTTTTAGGATGGTACAGCTCAAGTACCAGTGCATATTGAGCATCTGTAATGCCCTGTAATTTTCAGAAATTAAACTTTGTTTCAGTAGCAAAAAAATACTTTTGAGAATTGAAGAACTTTAAAAAATATGGTATACAGCCCCATCAAATTCTTACTGCATGTAATTTGCTTTGTTCTGAAATGTTATAGAAAAAAACTGATTTTCATAGGCAGATATGAAATAATTTATCATTTTCAGTACATCCTTCAAGATGAAGGATATTGCTGCCAAGTCTATGGTTTTGATAACTTACAGGTGTTCCTGGAGCTACCCTGGACACTATCACCGGCATCTTCTGATCATATCCACCCTTTAAAAACAAATTAAATTAGTAAGGAAGCCCAAATATCAGAAAATAACCTTACTAAATGTAAAAGGAATAGATATACTGTTACCTTTACATTGAAGCCAAACCTTCCATTTTCATCTGGTTTCATTCTTATCATAACAAGATTGTCATGTGGGACTCCACCATTGGGCTAATAGACAAAAGTTATATTATATTAGTATATATTTTGTTCGTAGTTAGATTTTGAGGATATTGTATCTAATAATTCTGCAGTTTCCTTATCAAATAATTGCTCCTGGGCACTTGATTATCAAACAAGAACACAAACATCTTGCATTTGCATGAACAGGGAAAAATCATACATTTAAGAGTCTTGGACATAACTAAGCTATAAAGTTCTGTTCTGTCAAGCTCAAAGTAAGAAAGAACATGAGAAAAGACTAACTGGCTTCAAAACTCTAATGAAAACAGCTTACTAAATGTGAATTTCCTAAATTCATTTCAATTAACATCACAGCAAAGAGCTGCAATAAGAATGTAATACAATGAAAAGGAAGATAATTGAAGGCATCCTTTTGTTTCTATTAACAGCAATATGCCAGCAGTAAGCAAGGAAATCCTGGTTCCCTATCCCTTACTCCATTTCCAGTCTCCATTTCCAGTGGAGTATAAGGTGTGACATATCCTCTGCACTGATTCAACTCTGAAAATTTTAACTGCTTTCTTCTTGGTTTTATTTGGACGACAATACTGTTACATGAAATGCCAATAAACTGAGGAATACTAGCTACCTTTTTAATCTGAAAAATAACAACTTAGTGCTATTGAAGTGACTTTTAGTTGGTTCCTATCTATATTTATTTCACAGATTGGACATTAGCTAGTATTTCTATAGTTCCTAAAGTGAGGATGCAAAGGAATAAAAAAATTAGTTTCAATGAAGTTTTAAATGTCACCAGTTACAGCAAAGCAAAAAACTCATACTCAGAGAAATAAGAAACAAATTTAGAAAAGTAAATATTTTTCAGATGTAAGAAAGTCCAGAACCTGGAGTTTCACTAGGTTAAAGAAGTCTGCATAGCATGACTCATTAGAACTTAACTCAGTTGTACGTGTTGTCAGGTCTTGGTTAAAACAAAACAAAATTTGCCAATGCATTCACAGCAATGAAAAAGTGGACAATTTGGGAAAGTAATGGCACACGAAATCTTACTGAAAAGGAAGAGTTTTAGGAAGCCTGATTGTATGGCAATCATTTCAGCCTATGCCCACTGGCATGGGAGTTCAGACAGAATGAACATCAATCAAGTGCTCACCTGCAGCTTTTGTGCCACTGCATGTCCCAGTCAGAAAAGAAATGCTAATTTCCTGCTTTAAGATGCTATTTTGAGCAGAAATTTATAACGCACAATGTGCAGAGCACTGTATGCCATCATTAATGTGTTTGACTGAAGGGACTGACCACACCGGTTTTCAAGTACTTCTGACATTCTCAGACTGGATACTTAGGGATTGCAGATGGAGTAAAAAGTTACCACTCCCATATGTATCCTACTACCTTTCTACACACATTCTTCATACATGCAACAGACAAAGGAAATTCAAGAGATTTATGAAGTCAAAATCATGAGGAGTTTTCTTTAAAATATTTGAGATGGAGCAGCAGAAGACTTTAGTGGTGCAGGAACCTGAATTCTAGTCAGAAAAGCAATTTTGAAGCAAAAAAACACTCCAAAAATTTCAGTCATGCTATGTTCCTTCTTCTGCAATCCCCAAAATAAAAAGTCATCAGCAGACCAAATTAGATGTTCAATTACAACAGTGCACTGCCTTCAGCAAGACTGCATAAATGTGTCCCACTGGAGCACAGCAAACAATCACACTGACAATGCACAGAGAAAAAATAATCTCATTCATGCAGCTGTGTTGGTTTTGCAGAACTAAATGGAGTTAAAAAAACCAAGTGAAAGTTATTTTTGTGAATTTGGTAAAGATAACTGAATATAGGACAGAAAAACTTGATGACTGAAGTAGTGTTATCTTTCAAAACAGAACAGTACTTTAATGTGACTCAGGTCAGCACTGGCTGAAGACAAAGCTATTACAAATTCTGTTTCATCATTTAATTAAAACAAAAATTTTTACAATATTCCCAAAACACTCAAAAACTTAAAATTTTCACTTTTGAGTCTTTTGTTAAAACCCCAGATATGAAATTAAACAGAAGTTTTATGGGAATCCTTACTTTGTTGTAAGGCCTGAGAGAACACCCTAGGTATATAGTTCAGGGTGCAAAAAAAAAAACCAAACAACAAAAAAACAAACAACACCAAAAAACCCCAGGTATTTCCAAATATCAGTTTGGGGAGGTGACTCATTATTTTGAATGCTTGAGGTTGACAAAACTGTTTACATAGTATGTGCTACATCTGGATGTTTTCCCGTCCTGCAGCAAGTTTCTTGTCGCATTTACTGTTCTCATCAGCATAAAATCTAGAACCACTGGAAAACTTTTGGAAGAACAAAAAAAAAATCACAAAAATGATCAAGGAGATTTCTCCTCAGTCAGACAATCAACTGACTATCTTACTCATCTCACACATGCTTGATTATGGAAAAAAAACTTTTGCTCATATTTTTGTATTTGCTGTCACAGACCTCTTGATAGCCTCTTTCTTGGAAATTCTGATGAGAAATGCAACCACAGACTCAAGAAGCTTCTCCTGATAAAACCACTCTAGAAGCTGGTAGGCATTTTCAGGTTTACCTTTTTAGCTAAAGCTGGATTAAACACCTGCAATGTCTTCTTTAAAACTGATGGCAAATGACTTCCCAAAGAGGAGGTTAGGTGGAAACTTCTGCATGTGCTGGAAAGCTAATGCTCAAAATGTTTGCATCCCAATGTAGTGATTTGTTGTCAACTGACAAAGCACTACCCCAGCAGCTAGAGTAAAACCAGCAGGAGCCAGTGAAGGGACAATATGGGTAACAGAAATGCTGCAAGGTAATGCACAAACACAGCAGCTCTGAAATGCTTCAGAACCAAGTTCATGTGAAATAGGACCACCATTCTGATAAAAAGCAGAATGGTTCAACTGGATCAAAGAACTTACAGTGGATTTTTCAGGTGATGCAGGAACATCAAATGTTTCATTAATATGGTTATCCAGTTCTTGCTGTGAGTGTGAATGATGAATTTGGTTCCAACTGTTCTTTTTAAATTGTTTGGGTGGTAACGCTGGAGGCTGCCCATCTATAGGAGTCTCTTGAGATCTAAATACCAAAATAGAAGTATGAAGTGGAACAATCATGAGATATTGACAGTTCTTTCAGGGTTGCAAATAAACTGAAAACATTAGAAGAAACTTAAGAGTTTGAGAGATGTATTTAGATATCTAAAAACCTGTATGTATTTTTAGAACCTCAAAAATGGTAGTGCAGTAGAATATATTGTCAGGCTATGTTTGCACCTGTTGCAGCATTTTTCTTGACAAGTAATTTGTACACAGAACCAGCAAGTTCATCTTTTACCTATGACCTCATTAAAAAATGGTTTTAGCATGCATAAACCACTACTGATCTGCAAGCACTCCATTCCAGATTAATAACAATGTTCTCTGTGTTTTTGTATAATATGGAGAATTTCCTTTTGTTAGTCCTCTTGGAATAAAAGCTTAACTGTGTCACTTGTATTACATAAATATATGATTCATCTTTCATTATATGAATTTATATTTAAGAATTAAGAAGAACATTTGGAAAGGCTCAAAAGGGCAGTGAGCTCAGAGTTCCCATAATTTGGTTTGAATGCCAGTTTCTAAATACCAGCAGGATATGTCGTCCTCCACAGGGTCCCCATTAAAAGGTGCTATTAAGTTATTTAATGATTTCAGACAACAGCCCACTGATACCAGATCCACAAACCATCAAGAATGAACTTACAGGTTCTAGCTAAATCTAAAGAGAATGCTACCATCAAAAATAGGGGTGTCTGTTCTTTCACCCACATCCCTAGCTGCTTCCTTGAAGAACTGGTGCTCCTCCCTTGGCTAAGGAAGCTCACACCAAGCAACCAAAAATACTTTTTGGACAAGACTGGTTCCTCTGGTTTATCTCAGGGCTGGTGACTGTGCATGGAGGGAAGGACACTCCCAGAGGCAGAAGCAGGGCACTGCTCCTTTGGTTATCAGCAAGTTTTAGTGGTAACTCATCACATAACTCCCCCCAAAATGCACACGTGAGCAGCTCTGCTGTATTTAATAGTCTTGCCTCAGTGAACCGTTAGCAGGGCAAGACTCTCAGTATGAGACGGCACTCGGTTTCAAGTTGCTGCAAATTTGAAAACCTAAGGCACACATCAAACTCCATACCATATAATTTGGCTCTAGGCAATTCAAGAAAGGCAGTTCCCAGATACATGTACAAAAATAAAAAAACTCTGAGCAGAACTGAGTATACTGATCAGAAAAAAGCAAATATTAACCTCTTTCAAAAAACATGAAAATTGGGAAACAGAACATTTCACTTCGAAATGCCAAACATTTTCTGCTTCAGTGTTAAAGAGTTAGACAATATTCTTAGAAAACAAAACTGGTAACATTTTTGTCAGTGTATGAAAAAAAACAGCACATTTGAAAAGATCCTAACAATATTTTTTCTCTATTTTTCTGCTTTATTTCAACTTTCAGAAAATATTTTTTTCATGAAGTGCTAAAAGAAAAAAAAAATGTACTAATTATTCAGTCTGATGTCTGAAGAACCTCATGTTCAAAACACAGTNCTTTATTTCAACTTTCAGAAAATATTTTTTTCATGAAGTGCTAAAAGAAAAAAAAATGTACTAATTATTCAGTCTGATGTCTGAAGAACCTCATGTTCAAAACACAGTTGGGAAGAAAAATAGTACTCTTAACACTTTTCAGTGCAAGTAACAGAAAAAAGAGCACATTTCATTTTTCAAGATAAGCAGCTTTTATAAATTCATTTTTGTGGAGAGAAAAATATGATGATTGTCAACATTTGCAAAACAAATCTGCAAGGCAGCCATACACTATTTAGACTTACAAAGGTCACCCAGAGATTTTTAGCTGCCTATGCATTCATTCAAGTCTAGCCAGCACAGATTACTCAGTCTTTTAAGTTATGTATTTTCCTGAAAACAATTACGCCTGGGAGTTTTAAACCAAAGAAAAAAAGCAATAGAAAACATGAACAGAAACACAAAAGAAGTTATTCTGATAAAAGCAGATGGATCTTATGTTTGACTAGATGTCTGTACATATATGTCAACAAACACAAATAAATTCCTACCGAACACATAAACTTATAGAAAAGATTTGAAAAGTTACTTAAATGAGCATTTTACAAGCAGCAATGCAAGCACTGTAATATATTAGCATAATGAATTGTGAGAACTAACAATCAAGCCTTGGGCATAAACTTCACTGCTTTATATTTGCCCAGTCAGCTTTGAATTTCCTTATGAATGCTCAGACAATGGCAGTGAAAGCAGCCTATTTTGCAGGCAAAGCAGCTCTCTGTTACTGAATTCAGCCATTTACATAATAATAAAATAACACACAAACCCTGGCACCGGCAAGCTTTGGGTATTTTTGTTACAGATATCCAGTCTGATCTTTTTAATATATTTAGCAAAAGTTCCATACACACCCCCATAAATTTATTAAACTAAACAGTTATCATGTACTTTTAGAATTAGAGGTTGTAATTACCTCAGGGAACTACAAGCACCATCTCTCAATTTAGTGTTGAATACGATGTGCAGATGGAGAAAAGATGTGCAATTAAAGGTTATATTAGCTAAGCTATAATATTCTTCTGAACTGCATGGAAACTGTTAATTTCTTTTCCTATGTTGATTCCAAACTCACAAAGATCACTAAACTATTGCCAGCCAGGCTAGCCCCTCTTTTTTACACATACAAATTTGATCAAAAAATAAAAGTTTCTGAAAATTAGCACATGGACTACTGAAATGTTTTCAGCCAGAAAGGTCAAATTGGTTAAGAAATAGCTTTTTGGACTGTAGAACAATATATTTAAAACTATACAGCTAATATGAACGCCTTGTCTACTATTTTACTTCCTCAATGGCACAATCAATAACATCACCTTAAACCTTCAAAAGACCTTAATGGGGTTCATATATTTTTGAAAGTCAACATCCTCTTTCTTTGAAGTATCTTATACTAGAGATCTATACTGGGATATTAAATTTTAGTTCTAAGCTTCCAATAAGAGGAAAAAAAACCCCATAACTGAGCCCCTAACACTTAGTGATGGAAGAATGATACTTCTTCTGCAGAAAAAAGGGCAAAAACATGAAAAAGAATAGCCAGAATTGTACAAAACCACTTCCTTTCTTTCTAAGACTCATTTCTATGGTGACTTACTCAAGAAATCAAGTACTAAATAAACAAATCCTAAGAACACTCAGGAAGATCTTGTACAACTTTGACTAAAGGCATATGAATAAAAGAGAGTATTTAAAAATTGTGCTTTCTTCACTGTAGCACTCAGTCAGTCATTCAGTAAGAGTTCCTCATAACTGACTTCAGCTGGAAGCCTTAGAACAGAAGGAACCTGACCCTGTGTGGCCTCTGGACAACAAAACTCTAATATGAGAAAAGATTCACGACTGTTCCAGTTCTGAGAGTCCTTTGACATGTGAATATGTTAAAAAGTCCACCAAAAAAAGGAGAATTTACATGACTAGGTCAAGTTAATATTACATAACCCTGAAAGTTAAGTAACTAGCTGAGGGTCAATTTGTAACTACTGTAGCCTATTGTAAAAAGCGTCATGTGCTATTTTATAAAACTTTAATAGTTTTGTATTCTATTTCCCACCTAACAATTACACATAGCTGTTAAAACTGAAAGTACAGTCAGTCAAAGCAAACTGTGTTTAAATAGCTTCCCGGAGTGATTTTTCCTGAGACATACCTTTTGTTTATAAACATATAACTAAGTATGTGCTGTTTTACAGTTCTGAATTGGTTTGGAAACCATGAGCACAATTTCCCTGCTAACAGAGATTATTATTCAAAATTATGAGGGCATATCTGACATTACACATACAGCTATACTAAGAGGATACAGTGGCAGTGATAAAATGGTATATGTTGCAATATTTTTCCCAATTAATCTGTACTCTGAACACTATTGTGTATTTCAGCATCTTTCAATAATTTAATGGGTTTTTCGTTTGTCTTCCTTCTGGACCCAATACACAATAATAGTTCTTATTTTGCCCATTTTATCTTACAATAAGTAAGCTCACAGTATAAAGAATATTCAGCATAATTGGGGGAAAAAAAAAAAAGCTTGCCAGTGTCAGCTTACAAAAATAAACTCTAACAATATATCGAATGCACTAGCAATGTCCAAGTGCTGGGGTGCCAAAAAGGTATTCTGGCTACCTAGTTTGTAAAGATCACTTTTGTGCCTTGAGAAAAAGCAACATTTCCAAACTTGAGAGAATTAAAACTTTTCTTCAATTCTATCAAAAATCCACCTTTTGATTCCACATCCAGACACCGATGGTCACATTAGAGCAAACCCACAGCTTGGGTTGGTGGGGATGGTATTGTAATCCTGAAGCTGGAATATGTCAGCCACAGGTCTCCAGTTCTGTACCATCTAGCTCTTTCTCTCAGTAAAACCTATATTAATACTCCCTAAATAACAGCCACCTTTTTATTAGATTGCCTGGCTCGCCCTGACCCCACATTTAACAATAAATTCTTCAAGGCCAACATTTCTGACTTCTCTTCAGAAGCCCTGCACGCTGCAGTGGCGTGGTAGGAGCAGAACTTACGGGGATGATTCCAGGATGATGCTGTTGGCCTGCGTGGAGGATGGAGATCTGTGATTTACAAAGGGTTCACTTGGGGAGGTGTGAACCACATGATCCACTAAATGTCCAACTGATGAGGGTCGTAACCGGGCTCCTTCTTGAGCAAAGGCAGAGTTGCGACTAAGAAGGAAAGTAGAGCAGTGCAATGTGACAAGAATATTATTGTTAATATAATTTTCTGATACCAGCCACTAAAATGGAATGCTAAAAATTATTTCCTCTCAGTGCAAGCACACATTCATACATGTAGTTTTATTAAAATTTCAAAAATCACTGAAACAATTATGTTGTCAGATCAACATGTATTGAATTTTTTTAAGTGTTCAAAAATTATTTTAATAAACACTAAGGGCTATTTAAAAAAATATTTACTTTTAATTAAAGAAGCCTAAAACTATTATGGTCCAGTGAACAAGCTGACAGCCCAGTCAACAAGAAGAAAACTGGATTCCTAGGAAGACAAGTCCTGATTTTGTTCATGGCAGAATTTAACCTAAATTCATTAAAATGAACAATTTATCCCCTGCATCTTCTCCTACAAGAATCATAGCTTTGCCCTGAGAGTCTTATCATTTCTGGAATCCAGCATTGTCCCATTTGAAAACTAGCACAATATTAAAATTCTTTTAAACATGCATGATTAGGTTTCTTATGCTTTAAGCATCATTATTACACAATTTTTCAGTAATTTTTAAACGCTACAGGTATTTACAACATTAATCTTGTGAATAATATGCTGCAGAATCTTAAAATCTTATCGTTTATGTAATACAAAATTGAGTAATACTGCCTCTTTAGCAAGTTTCAGCACACTGAGAAAATTGGTCACCTTCCAAAAGAAATCAGGAATGTTTTTTCACTAACTTAAAACAGAAGGCTCTATCATGTGAAAAGAGTGAATATTGAAAGGGAAGGCAAAAAATTGAGAGGAATAAACCTGCAAGGACTTCCAATTAAGTAATTTTCCCCAATGTTTTAAACAGCGGTATTAAACAAAATAAATTGTTTTTAAAATATCACATAGATTTTATCATCAGGGTCTTTTTTTAACCAAATTAATAATTTGGCTTTAACTGTGCTTAAGAAAACTCAAACTCTCAATTTTAGGGTAGTGTAATACATCCTACACTTTTTATAGGTCAAGTGAGAAGCACCTAAAACTCACCTTTAAAAGATTCACTTGTTTTTAAAATATCACATAGATTTTATCATCAGGGTCTTTTTTTAACCAAATTAATAATTTGGCTTTAACTGTGCTTAAGAAAACTCAAACTCTCAATTTTAGGGTAGTGTAATACATCCTACACTTTTTATAGGTCAAGTGAGAAGCACCTAAAACTCACCTTTAAAAGATTCACTTTTTTTGAATCTGAAGCTAAGTGTTACAGAGAATCATTTGGCACAGATTTTTTGAAGCTATTTGTCTACATAACACATTAATCCTTTTATTACACAAGTAGGTCACTCAGAGGTACAGAATCACTTGTAGGGAAGGAGATTTGATGCTACTCACTGATTTGGAGTTCCAGGTGGAGACCGTGACGGGAGGCTCTGGGTTTCCAACCTGTCATCAGACAGTGAGTTCCTACTCACGACTTCCCAATCCATCCCACTCATTACCTTCCGTGCCAAGGGTTTACTGGGGGATCTAGAAGAAGAAAGTAAAATGACTAACCAAAAACTGTATGATGTAAGAACAAAATTATATAAAACTCACCACAATGAAACTGATGTTCTATCATAAGAAACCCAATGATATGTACGAAAGGGCAAAGCTGTATTTACATGGGCAGTTTGTATTTTCTCCATCTACTGTACTTCATTTACTGTACTTTGAAAAGAATGCCATTGAAATAGTAATAAACTACTGTTGGCTGGGAGGGAGACAGGCAAGACAGAATCTGAACTCACTAAACTTCTAATGCCTCAAAGACAATCTGACTCAAACAGCACAATCATTGAGAGATCTGAACTTAGAAAATGTAGAACAAAACCAAAGAAATAAACAAGCAAAAAAAAAAAAACCAACAAACAAGCACTCTAAGTAACACAACTGCTTAGCCATCTCAGGGAAAAAAAACCAGTGAAAACATCAGGCCAAAAAACTCCCTAAGACTTTGAAGAACTGAAAGTGAGGTAATCAACAACATAGCAACAGAGTTACAAAGTTTTGTTTAGACATCAGGGATTTCCATCAAGATTACATGCTTTCTCCCAGAATGTGCCTTGTCACTCGTCAGGTAGATGTACTAATATTATTTAACTATTTAAACTTCTTTGTGGGTAATGTAACTTCATTTGGTTTTATGTCCTTCAGGTCTTTCCTACAACAGGAATTCTATTTTCTACTTGTTGCCCTTTTTCTTCATATTAACAAAACTTTTTCTTCCCATTCTCCAGTCATTCCAGGATGCCTACAATCTCCTGCTGTTTCCTTCAACCATTTCTTAAACACAAATGAAACCATACTTGTTATCTCTCATGAAATACGACATTTCCCTTTTATATTGGAAAGCATCAAATGAATCATCTGTGGTTGTTTTTTTCTTAGCATTGCATTGGATGGTTCAGTCATCCTGCAACTAAACATAGCCAGACTTTCAGGGTTTGTTGTTTTCAACTGAAAATTCTTCAGCTAAAAACATAAATACTTTTAAACAATCCATACATGTCCTGTATGATCTGTGTTACTGGGTTTTTACTTTACTTCTACTGCTTTGATGGTGCTACATAGTCCAGATTTCTCCTCCATCATTACCTGACCTTCTCTAGTTCCAGTGATACTTCAACCTTTTGTGACATAATAATTTTATTTCCATTTGCCTCCATATTCTATCACTAAATTCTCCAGCTTTGCACAATGAGGTGACAACACATCATTGTATGAGCAGTACTGCTCCATACACCCATATCAAAAAATAATTTCTGCCTTCACTGTCCTTGTGACACATGGTAACTGTTCTTTATTGTTGTCATTATTACTGGTTTACTGAAAGAGCAACTCCAGAAAGGAACTTTGAGAAATTAAGGAATTACCTGCACACAAACTACATCCTCTGAAAACGAGAAGCTTGGTTACAAACGTATTTTTGCTTCTCAGAGAACTTAAAACTCAATGCAAGTCACCACCTTAATTAAAATAGTCTACAACAAAAAACCAAGCAAACATATTGGACAAGCTTCCCATACAGAAACCAGTAAGATCTCAAACTGTTTGATACTAATGGAGTGGTGGTGTGCGTGTGGAGGGTTTATCTTTACTTTTACCCCACCAAACAGTTCTAAACATGTATTGTATTCTGCTTTGCTGCTCTGAAGTCTTACAGAGTAACAGCTGACAAATTTCAGACAGTTAAGCAAGATGGGCTATTCTAAATAATACTATTTCAGGTGTTATTCCACCTGGGGAAAAAAAATCTAATAGTATATCGATACTTGAAAAGAGGGAAAATATCAATTAATTCCTCAGGAGAAGCACATCCAATTTCTTGGCATGCTTCATTATATTTAAGGAGTATTAATTTGATTTGAAAAATAATTTGCTTGTTATCAGATCAATTAAACCAAAATTCCAATTTCTGTAATTTGCTTCAAATGAGAGCAACTCAAACCATTTAGGTATCTTTCTTCACAAACATGTAAATGTGAGCAGTTCTGAACAGGTAAAATAACATGAAACTGAAATAGCAGAACTGAAATTCATGTCTAATTCTAGCCTTTTGTTTTTGTTCTTTTTTTTAATTGATCAGGGCTCAGATTAGCCGGACCTTGCTGACACCCAATTATCTGTTTGCAGCCAGCAGATGAGCACCAAGAGCCAGCTCTGCCAAGATGTGGATTCTACTACCAACCAAAGAACAGTCTGAGGGAAAAATACAGAGGAACATAAAATAACCAATGCTGAGTTAGGTACATACAGGACTGCAGATTCAGTATTTGCTAACAGACATGTAAAGGCAACCACTGAACCTCATTTACCTTCAGTGAAAATGCAAGAAATAGAATGTAGGAGAGTTGGAGGGGGGGCTATTCTTTATTTAATATGCAGCAACAGTAAAAATGCACAATCCTTGCCTGTGTGAAACTAGATAAATTACAAATAGAGACACAGGAGCATGTAGGATGGGGGAAAAAAATTCCAAATTTTTCCAAAAATTGTATTTTTGACTGCTTCAAAAACCCCCACTGCTTTGTATTTTAAGTCGCAGTCTGTAACTATGTTTACGTAAACTTCCTCAATCTATACAACAAATGAACACAACTCCAAAATGAGCAAATCATCACTTTCTTCCCTATGAAAACATTCCACATCAAAAAGCACTCACCTTTTACTGTGGATAGGATCTGATCTTTCAAAAGGAATACTTTACCACCATGATAAACAGCTGCAGCGTTTATCACCAAAGCTTCGTTTCAATTATTTTATTAACAGCTCTAACCTCAGAGTCCCCACCCACTCATGTTTGTTGCCCCAATTTCCTGTCTTTGCAGAAATTTCAAAGAAAAAATTACCACACTGCAGAACTGAACTTCTTAGTGCTGTGGCTTTTTGATTTTAGTTCTCCTGTCAACACTTCTAAATCTAACAGTAAGTTATTTTATTTAATTAACATTTAAGATTTGTTGTGTAATTTGTCTTGTATCTTTCACTTCTAAAAATAATAAAATAATTTTCTCATGCCAGAGCACAGCTGAGGAGATGGGAGAAGGGAACTAAGATGTATAAAACATTGAAATTTTGAAATTGTAAATTCCACCTCTGTCTGCTCAGCCTGGATGCTTCTATTGCACTCAGCACAGGGCACTAATAGTTAACAGAATAAGCAATTCTCAGATTTAATTTTGGTGTACCTGCAGAGACATTACTAAGAAAGTTGGAAGCACTCCCATCTATTTGAGTAGCAACAGAAACTGAAAAGTTTACCTGCCTCCAAGTCTTATGAGCTGCAGTGTTACAGCAAATATTAAAAAAAACACCCAAAGAACCTCCCAAAAAACCAAAAAACACAACATGCCAAACATCCAAAGCTGAGTAGCAGGGATGAAATTACATAATACAACTAAAAAACTCATGACATTATATTAGCTCAGCTACAGTGCAGAAAAGCCTTCAAAGACAGAATATGTCTGGCATCCCACAGCTGAATGGCTAAAATCTTGAAAGAACAAAGGTGTTGTTTGGGAATACAGGTGGGAATTTAAAAAATAACTTCTGCCCCAAAAAGAAACATAACCTGAAGCCACAGCCTTGCTTTGTATTTTGACAAGGAGTACAGGGAATCCATTTCTCAGCAAAACTGACAAATACTGCTGCAAAACAAGAGACTCAAACTATACACAAATCTACTATGTACATCACACAAATGACATATGCAATTTAAAACATCTGAGAAAATATTTAATTGACCTGAATAAGTGCATAGTTGAAGCAAGATTAAATTTGTGGAAATAGAGATTGCATTTTAATGATAGGGAGTTTGCAGATACAAATGACCGACACCCACTCACTCCAACTCCTTCTCTCAGCCTCCGTGTACACCAGAACTCAACAGCCCCAGAATATTTTTGAAGGACTCTAAGAGAAAGCAGTGCCCTTTAAACATTCTCTCAATTCATGACTTGATTGAACCTTTTTTACTCTTATTATCTACTTTTATTAAGTTTCTGCAAATTCTTATGGGGTTTCATGCATTGTGAATATCTTACAATAAGTGAGGCTAAGAACAGCTGCTATGAAAATAATTTTTTAAAAACCAAACACCACTCCCCACCAAAATTTAAACAACTTCAGAATGCTGAACCTAATGCTGCATGAAGATTAAGAAAACAGCACCTACATAATGTATGCAATTTATTACAGAATATGCCCTTCGCAGTAATAATTCCATTTTAAAAGATTAAATGTAAATGTTTCTATGATTTGGGGGGAAAATCCTTCAGCTAATTTTCAAGTAAAATCCTGAAAACAAACAGCTAAGCCTGCTTCCTCTAGGTTGGAATTGCTTGTTTTATTTAAATGGCTGTTAAAAAATTTTATTTCCCTGTCTCATGTTCTGCAGCCACGTTCCACTCAGTGTGCAAAGGCCAGATGAGCTGGTCCTTACTTGTGGCAATCACCAATTCCCAACTTAGAGCAAACAGATCACTCAAGTAAAAACTCAGTGTAATTCTCTTGTGTTCATTTGCTTACCATGAAATGATTCAAAGCTTTGCTGAGACAGTATTAGTTCAAATAAAGAAGTTTCTATTTAGATATTGTTAAGAAATCCAAGAGTAAATCTAGATAACTCTACTAAAAAAACACTCAAAGCATTTTAAATGATCTTGAATAAATCTTCCTATGTAATAATAATAAAAGCAACAGCAACTATTTAAATTTAAATAATTTAAATAATAAACCTAATTCTCAAGAAAGACCTTGAAAAGCAACCAAAAGAAGCCCACAGCCTGAGAGCTTAAAAAGCTGTTCAACACCACCTTGACTGTCTGATAAAGACACACCACAAAAGACAAAGGCAGGTTTCAGGAATAAAACCCACATTATACCTAGAAAATCTTAGAAAACAAAATTTATCCTCTATATGAATACAAAATGCTGACATCTACTCAGTATGTCTATGAAATGTAGATGTTTAGAAGACAAAGAAATAATGTTCTTAGATTAAGTTTCTTGAACAACACTGTATTCTAGAAATGTCTTCTGTTTCAAGCTTTTTTCACTCTTGAAAATATTAAAGGTCTTTAAAATTGAAAATACATTAATTGCACACTGTCATGAGGAAGACAGAAGCAGCAGCTGATTTATTAAAAGCCTTTTGAGGTATATTTGTTACAATACACCATTATTTCATTTTAATGATATAAACACATATGCCTCAGATATCAGTCATCAACATTTCTTAGAAACTCAGAATAGCTCTATTTCTTAATAAAAAAGCAATAGTGGAAAATAAAATTCCTGAAGATGGAAGAGCCAAGCATTTTATTAACTAAAAATGCCCCAAGATTTATGAAAGTAAGAGCAGTTCCAGCAATGGTTTTTGATTTCATCCACTTCATCGATTTTATCCAACTATATATTAAAAACTAGAAGTGACCCCCAGCAGCACTTGCTGGGTTTTGCTGCAAAGGGAAGAGTGCCATCTACTGCATAAGAGTTTCTGAAATTATAAAAATATTCCTCAAAACAAAGTATCAGCTCTCCTCCACTCTCCTGACTTGTGGGGAAATCAGAGTGCAACAAGAAAAATAGTTTTTAACTGATTCATAGCTGTCATTTAGTGAAGTAAAGATAACCTGTCACAGTGTTGAGTCTCTTGAGTACTAAAAAATGTTGCTCCAAGTACAAATCTAAATTCACTCACATTTCCAAAGTAAATTAAATAAAGTAAAAAAAAAAAATACACAGAAAAAATGGTTTTATAAAATCTACTTGTTGAACCAGCATGTTACAGAATTTCTGCCCCCCAAACCTAGTATGGAGCTGTCTATCTAAAGTGGGCTGAGCTAAAATCCAAATTATATTCTAATGCACAAGGGGGAAGAAGAGGTGGAGATAGGGAAGAAAATCAAGGCAGAATTCACCAATGCTCTCAAAAACAGTGTCTGCAGGCACTAGGAAAGGTTGCAAGCATAAATTTGAACTCTAGAATCCCTTAAGGGGCAAAAAGACATCTAGGATCTTAGAAAAAGTTAGAAGCATAAAAAAAGGAACAGAGCTGCCCCCTCCCTGCAAGGATTCTATTAATGATCAGAGCAAACTGCCAGGTGGATGTAGCAGCTGTTTTAATTTGGCAAACAGCATCATAACTTCTGAAGAAATTATTAAATTTATGTCTTGACTCTTTTATTGTAATCAGTAAACTCCTCAGGAGCCTGGAATAAAATTAAGTAATACATTCTTGATTAGCCAACTACTCTGTGACCAAATACCTTCAGAAGCATCTCACTTTTCATAGTAAAATGCCTCATGGAGACTACACTGATAAAGCTGTTTCCACAAGTAAGGCTTGCTGTACTTATTCTAAAGAAAATACATGTGTACACTTGCAGGTTATTATCACAGAGAAAAATACCCATTAACTCAGTATTTTAAGGGAGTATTTTAACAGCAGGAGACCATCCTTTGTAATAAAAACAGCACAAAGAGGGCTAATACATGCAACAACAAATTACGTAGACTGAAGGCTATTCTGGGTTTTGAAAATATATAAAGGGGGAAATATTAAAGAATACAAACTACTTACCTTGCAAATACCCTGTCTTTATTTGCTCTTTCTTTACCATACTGCACAGATTGGACCTCTGTTCTCCCACTGGAAAGCAAAACAAAATCAAATCGCTAAATCTAACATGATGAAATAATTTCTTGTTTAAAATTGAACCATCTCAACAAAATGCCTAAATTCTTTTTTCAGTCATGCTCAAGCAGTTGCCCTAGCTTCAGTACAGCATAAGCTTTGAAAGCATTTGGTACAAATGTAGGTCTTCTTTCCAAATAATTTTAGATGCAACAAAAGCTTTCCCTCTTGTTTGCTTTTCTATCCAAAGCAGTAAGGAATCTCTGCTTGGATCTTTGGGTAAGACTTAACACGTGATAATATTTCCTGTTATAGCCACTGTCAAAAACTTACAGTGTCTCTTCCATACTCTTCCCAAACTATTCCCTGAATTGCTAATAACTTAGTTGCTACTTAGTTTAGCAAAATACCCCCCAAAATTACATGATAACCACATCAGGATTGTATTCGTCTATGCAGCTTGTCAAAACTAAGTTTAGATTTTGGAACTTGCTAACTTTTCATGTAAGTCCAGATGTCTTGTGTCAAATCAAAGATTCTTTATAATATTTCATTCTT
Source organism: Pycnonotus jocosus (assembly GCA_013400435.1). Taxonomy (NCBI): domain Eukaryota; kingdom Metazoa; phylum Chordata; class Aves; order Passeriformes; family Pycnonotidae; genus Pycnonotus; species Pycnonotus jocosus. Next base: position 149,588 of record VWYP01021668.1, read on the forward strand.
TTTCTTCTAGAAAAAGAATATAATTTTTGAGTATCTATCAGCACTTTAGAATTGGTGACAAGATACCAGCAACACTTGCTCTTGTAGCCACTTCCCCATTAATATCTTCAGAACAAGAACAGTCTCCTACAGGGATATTTACCTGTTGAAATCAAAGAATCAGCTACTTACACATTACATGTCCACCCAGAATCCTCAAGGTGAAATCTCACCTGCCTGTTAACAGCACCTTTGTGTTCATCAGTACTGACATTACCCTTCAAGTAGCTTTAGGATTGCTACTGAATTCCCCCTGAGCTTCCTCTTCACCAGATTAAACAACCCTAGTGCCCTTAACCTCTCATTGTGTGCCATGTTACACCTGTTATGCTGCCTCTCAACAAGCTCTCAAACTGCTTGCAGAAATTCCAGCCTTTTGGCTGTTTCAGCAACTTTAATGACCTTCTTCATTTTTATGCAGTTTCTCTTTTCATCTTATGTTAACTAAAGTTGAATGTCATCATCAAAGAGCAATTCTGTAACAGTAACCACAATGATTCAGATTCAAAATCCTTACAGAAATGAAAAAGCTCCCTGAAATTCTCAACAGCAACATTGAGTCAAGTCTCAAACACTGTTCAGGATCATAAAATGCTGTTTCTCAAATGGGTATTGTGAATGCTGGTCAAAAAACAGATGCTATAAACAGTTAGCCACTGAATTACTTTCCTCTTTATACATTTATGCAATTCACAAGTGTGACAGAAATAGCCTGTTATTGTGTTTTCTAGCTTTTCATCATGTCCCTTTGTACGTCACAGACACTACTGCCATTCTAGATGGATGATTACTAGTAGCTCTGTTATTCTCTGTTTCAGGCATGATTTAAATCACTGGCATTATGCATTACTTGCAGAGACAGTTAATGCAGTCACTGAACAGACATTATTTTTTTAAAATAAAAGGTATAAACCAGCAAAACTCAATACCACCCACTCCAGTATTACAGGGATTATAGTTATTGCACAATCACTCTGTGCACCTCCAAGATTTTTGCCTATTATTTTAAGTTCATCCTTAAAAGTTATGGATTGAATTTCCTCCTTATTTTCTAAAGTTCTGGTTTTGATACAGAACATGTATGTCCTTTGTTTTCACCTAATTACTATTTGTACACATGTAGATAAGTGGGCTTTACTTGTACAAGCTTCTTTTCAGTGATTTGTATTTGGTATTTATTTAGGTCTGTTCCATTGCTGCTGCTGCACGCAGTATCTGACACTCGACAGTTTTCAAAAACACCAGGTCAAAGGCTTTGAAGTTTTGAGACAACATTTTTAAGATAAACATAACCCAGCAGGAGAACAGGCCAAGAAATGCAGCTTGGGAGATAATTTCAGAGTATTAGTGCAATAATGAGCACTAATAATACAATAACTGTATTTTCAAGCTATCTTGAAAAACAAGATAGGTTGAAAAATAAGATAGCTTGACGTTATTAGCGACATTTGAAACTTAGGCCAACAAGGAAGGGGAACAGTTGCAGGATTCAAAACATACTTGAATTACATTTTAATATAGAGTCTAGATAATTCCCTGTGTTTATTGATGAGGTGCCAACTCAATCATATTCTTTTCCATATATTTCAAATCAGCACTTACCAGTACCGGAACTTGGAACCCAAAGTGAAATAATGTGCAAAGAAGTTCTTCTGAGGTGGGAGTGGTCTGTCCAAACGGAAGAACGTGTGATGCTCAACACAAGCTTTCCACAAATTCTTACATGCTCGGTAATTCACCATATTGAATCCAAGTAATGTTTCTCTAGATTCATGCTAAAAAATGAGAAAAATGTATTTCAGGTAAGAATTATTCCAAGTTATTCTTGAAAATAAGATAAATATTGTTGGCTTTGAGGTATTTTTTTTTAATCATGCTTCTTTAAAGTGGTACTTTAATTTTCTATTAACTTTATGCACAACAAATGCTTTAAAAATACCTTTACAATTTCTTTAAAGAATTTTTTTGTTCCCCTGGGTTGTTTTTTCTTTTAAAGAGCCTGCTCAAAGGTTAAGTTGGTTCAGTTACACAGAAACAAGTCTAAAAGGTATGACCCAAATTACATGAAAATAATTCCACGACTTGGGAGCTCAAAGACAATGTACCTCTCTGTTCAAAGCTGCAGTTGAGTAATTGTCATGCACATGTGGCAGTTGGAGATTGGGAACAGGTATCGAACTCAAGAGCAACTGCCAGTTCCTACTTCTAAACAATTCACTAATTTCCTCGGAAATTCAAGAAGCAAAATGGCAAAGCAAGGTAAGCTAAGCTACTCTGCCTGTTGAGAGAGCTTGATAACAACCTCTGTAGGTCTGGAAATAGCAGCAGCATTCTGTCTCTTCACAGTACTAAATTTCCTCCAACAATTTGCACACCTTAACTCATGTCACTTAGTAGTAAAGTCCTTTTCCAAGTTAAGCTTTTTTTGGTCTGCTCATCTTCAGATATGCTGAGAAACTAAGGTAGAATGACCTGCAATTCTTCCTGCAGTGTTGTATTTGGGAACAAGAACAACACTGTATTTTCAGCCAAAGGACAAATTTAGTGCAAAATAAAATGGATTTAAAATAAATTGCAAATTTTAAGTATTTATTGATGAAATTTAAGAAATTATATTCAAGAAACTAAATCCTGATATTCAATTACAAAGATTACTTATATATCAGTTTTTAATTTCCAAGTATTGCCAACTGTTCCCCGTATTTTCTAGACATGTGAACAGAACCATTTAAAGATTAGAAATCAGAAACAAGATAACAGAAATTAAGTCCATTATCTATGCAGTTATAAAAGGCTTTATCAACAATATAAAAGTCAAACAATATAAACAAGGTTGATTGCTACTCTGCAAGAGAGCAACTATGTATAATTATGGACTGCCTTCATCTGGATCCAGTAAAGGATGAAACAGCTAAGATTTTAGATTCTAACAACAAGTAATCCTGATGTAGCAAATTTTCATGTTATATCAGCCTTTTAAACAGTTGGAAAAGAAGATTTGACAAGTTATATGAGCTGGTGATCATGCATTTTAATGTCATTCAAAGTATTATAATTATGGTTTGGGAAAAAAATATAACCTACGGTTTCCCCTAGTTTGTATTCCAGAAAAGGAGCTGATGTGAATCTCATGCCACCATCTGATCAGTAGATCAGACATGAAGCATGAAGGAGGAGCTGGTATGGCAGGATGAGAAGGAGCTGCAGCAAGATCAACTTAATTGTAATGCGAGACAGCACTTTCACAGGAACTTGGTGTGCTAGAGCTTTAAAGGTACCTTAACAATAGCTCTATTCATAGCTTTTAAAGCTTTCATTGCAGTGCAGGGAGAACTGATTCTCAAACTCTACCCTTCATCTCAATTACAGCTAGGAAACATTGTTTAAGGTAAGGAATAATGTATTATATTGGCTCCTAAGTGCACTCATCCCTCCCCTATTCACCCTTGAAGGTTCTGTAATATTCTAATGTAACTTGGGCACTTGAAATTCATCTTAGCTGATGATTCTGGGGTGGAAGGTCTGGTTCTACTGCTGGATTTAGAATAAGGTTGCCCCTATATTCCTTGGAAACAGCAGGTTTGAATCAATGTGGATTCAGCACAAGACCCCAAGATGACATTTGTAATATCCATGGTACTTCAGCTGAAAGCACATAAAGCAAAGGACAGTTATACTGCAGCCCTGCAGCCCATGGAATGCTTTTATAGCACAAGGCTCCAGCAAGATGCAGAATGCTCTATGGTTTGATAATGACATGCAGGCATTTCATGGGGTTATGTCTGTTGAGATCACTGTTAGAAGACCACCTCAGAGTATCACAGCAGGATTCTGCTCCAAAATCATTATCTTACTAATTTTGTCTGTGGTTTACTTTAAAGAGAGGAAAACAGTCTGCTCGCTACAGAGAGGAAGAGTGAAGCAGCTGGGATGCAACACTGGTAATGAAGCTCTGGGCCCCAGCACAAAACTACAGTAAGACAAACAGAGGTAGGGTACAGTGAAGTCCAAGTTATCTTTGTGATTCCTATTATTAAAAATGCAAACCCGACAAAAAAGCAGACTGGATATTGGTGCTCCTCTCACACAGAACAGCTCAGTACTTGAATAAGCACCTTGAGCTGGGGGGAGCNNNCAGAACAGCGGGTGTGTGAAAAAGCCCGTGGGGGGGGGGGGGGGGGGGGGGGGGGGGCATTCATTCAAACCCCCTTTGCCTGCCTTGTAGCAGTGACTCCAGAGCAGATTTCTTGCTGCTCAGGAAAGAAAATGGGTTGAAAACCTTATTCTCTGATGAGACCCTTGAATTTTGGCTAAACAAGGAAAAATCCCAGAAAAAAATGCAAAAAATTCCTACCTCATATCAGAGAGACAAAAAGACTTATGCTTTATAATGGTATATGCTCCCGACACTCAACATCTTCCAGAAATAGTGGGCAAAAATCCTGTGAAAGCTTAAAAGCAATACAGATACTTCTGCCAGCAGTATTTGCTCTTCACAAAAGACAGGCAACACACAAACTCTGACAGGATCAGGCAGCAATCAAGTAGGCATCTAATGAATGCCAAGGCTCCTTAAGATCAAGTATGTACTTGGGCAGATAAGCCCATGCATCACCTTGTGATTTCAGACCAAGTTCTTTCTAAAAGTCATTCAGAAAAACTCAGACAAAATTCAAAGCACAAACTTCAGATACATAATCCATAATTAAAATAATAAAATTAATTATCTTGGCCACTCACTGAAACCACGTTTGGCCTATCATATCATTTAGTTCCAGACTCGAGTCATTTTTCAATGGACATATGGCCTCTAAAAGAGTAAATGAAAGTTTTGAACAGCTTCTTTGGCTGTAGAAGAATCAAGATCACAAAAACATGCTGGATAGCACTAAGAGCTTGATGCTGGCTATTGGTATTACTACAGCCAATGGTGCAACTAAATAGAACCAGAGAAGTTTAGGGATACATCTAGAAAAAATAAACTACTGAATTATTCTCAAACAGCTTTTTGAAGCATGTAAGGGAAGCAGCATACAGAGCAAGCATAACAAAGTAAGACACAGTGGAAAAACCTGCTATTGAAGTAATGGCTCAGGGGGCTTCTAATGTTGGATGAAGAAGTCCTACAGATAACATACTTTTCCCCCACAAAAAAAAAAAAAAAAAAAAAAAAAAACAAAGGAAAAAAAATCTATTCCAGTGAGCATATGCTCCAGCCATATGATTGTCAGAATCCTCCACCAGCTTCCACTCAAGATTGTATTATACTACCACTGGAAAATGACTGTGACATTCAACTGCTTCATCTCACTTCACTTAAGTGATTTATTTAAACACAGATATAATCTAATCAAAGTAGGCAAATAATTCTTTACTTATGTTGATGCCTTTAAGCTATGCCAAGTCAGCGAATAAATTTAATAGGTGATTATGAGATAAGGCACTTGCACTTTGGAGGACAGCTGCAATTAAAAGCTCTCAACACTCATTAGCAGTATTTGAAAAATATCTTTTTAGGATTATATAAATGTGTATGTAGCCCAGTTGGGAAAAAATAAAATCAGTGGAAAATTCCTTTCCCAAGTCCACTAACTTCATACTCTACAGCATCTCAGCTTTGCATTCAAATAAATGTGGTTTCTCAGATGTACAATTTGTTATATATTTACACACCAGTTTGAAACACATCATCAGCATACCATGAATGTATTTCCCCAGCAATATTGTAAATAGGTGATTTAAAACATGCACTCAAAGCACTAGACCAGAGATATTTTACATACCAAATGTGCAATCACTGAGTCACTTCACCTAGTTTCTGCTGCCTAAAGAGAGTCATTTAGGCTCCCTTTATTGTTAATGGGAGCAAAAAAAGAAAAGCAAAAGGAAGAATATACCACCAGAGAGCAACTTCATCCATCCTAAAACATACTTCCTGTTCATGCAAGATTTTTCAGCCTTTGCAGCTTTGTATATGATTATTACAGAGGAAGTCTAATGATGAGCTTTGGTGAGCCATCATGTAACACAAAATATGTTCTTTAAACCCAACTTAAGCTGAATATAGGTGAGATTTATCTTATCCTATGAATCTAGTCAGGGAAAGTAACTCTGGAAACAATAATTTTAATATTAGCTGTGATTAAAAAATTAGTTTAAGTATCACTTCTTTGGAAGCCAAATTTGAGCTTTGATCTTAAGATATTCATGACTTGGAATGAATGAAAATTAAGTTCTTGCCACCACTTTTCATCTGATACACAGAGTTTAAAGAAAAACACTACAAGGCTTTTTAATTTGTTGGCTTGGATAAGATGTCTCAGAAGAAAAATCACATTAATTATATAAACTACATTCTCATGCAAGTAACAATATGTAGAGTATTAAAAAGGAACAGAGAAAGAGGATGAGAAAGCTATCTTTGTATTACTTTCTAGTATAAGGAGACTTCTTTTCTGCAGAAAATGGAAGAAACACTCAAGTACACAGTACCCAATCCTATTTTGTATCTAGGTATCTTAATCTTCAAGATCCTGAGCTCTTTTACCATAGCATTTTCATCAAGTTCTGATTCAGAAAACAACTGCGGTTCATAATTTCTGAATTCCAAAAAAAACCCCAAATTCTTATCTCACATGCAAATACAACTTTCCTGCAACTGTAATGGAAGTGACACACTCTGGTATCAAGACAAAATTTGACCTCAGCCTGCCTTTGGGAGCAAGCTCCAGCAGGGCTTTACAAAAATGCTGTGTCACCCCAATACAACATTCCCCGTCCACTTTTTTTGTATCACCACTTTTCTGCTCACGTTGCATGATTTCTGCTTACATTGACAGACACTCCCCTTCACTTAATGATTTTAAAGGATCTGCTTTTAAATACACCTGTTGTACACCTGTATGACTCCTGTTTTCAGCACTAGTACCAGTCACCAGACATTGGCCTGACATGACAGAACAGGTGTTTCTCTTGTTTAACCATATTGTCTTAAAACCTGCAACAGCCCTGTAGTCCTCAAGATACATTTCTGCCTAGAGTCATCTTTTGTATCTAGTCTGTAACTCTGCCTTTCAGGTCTTCAAATCATAGAATCATAGAACATTAAGGGTTGGAAGAGACCTTAAAAATCATCGAATCCCAACCCACCTGCCATGGGCAGGGACACCTCCCACCAGACCAGGCTGTTCAACCTGGCCATGAACACTGCCAGGGCTGGAGCATCCATAACCTGTTCCACTGTCTCACCACCCTCACAGTAAATCCTTTTAGATACAAGAATTGCACAAAACCTGTTAACTCATCTGACAAGTTAATCATGTAGTCACATTTTTAATAAATTCCTCCATCTTTCCCCAGTGCTATGTCTGTGATGGAAGCTCATCTCTCAGGGACACAGAACAATCCATTTCTTGCTGAATTAAATGCACAGTGGTCCTGTGGCGCTTCATGGGGTAGCAAACACACACCTCAAGCAGTGAAACATTCAGCTCCAACCTTTTCCACAAGAAACTCAGATATAGGCATAAAAATTTACCATATGTAATTTAGAACTACAAAGGAATTCTTATCTCTTCCGTTTAAATATAAGTAATAAAGTAATCATAATACAAATCAACATGTTTATTAAACATTAATTTACAAGCATATATGCAACTGAAGCAGCATTAAGCACTACCTTTGGTTCTTTATGTACGTGGTGGTTTTACGAAATTTGAATTTCATACTGATTTACTCTCAACCTTTTCCACATTTATCTTACATACACAAGCTACATTTCCTGCATACAAATGTAAAACTAAAAGTATCTAAAATATAAGGCAAATCAAATGAAAAAGAAAATGTATAAAGCATTGCAATGGTCTATTTGAAACATGAAACAGCCAGAATGGTAGTGAAACTGGACTTTTAATGGCAGAAAAAAACAAAGATCAACACAGTATCAGTCAGTATAATGCAGATATGCAGTAGAAGAAATTTCTTTGCTTTCAGATCAAATTTAAGACAGTACTCACCACTTCTTTCCTAAGTTGAATAAAAAACTGCTTGCACTTGAAAGAAATTTTTACAATCTTCAACCTAAACAAAAAATAAAACCACAATATTAAAATACTTCATATACTGAATCATGGTTAAAGGCTTAAATACACCCACTGAAAAACTATACTTTCTAGAGAGAACAGATTTAATTTCCATGGACAAAAAAATAAGATATCAAGGATTATATAAAAGTTTGCACAATTTGAAATTTATGAGCTGTATATTTACATTATCCATCAAAATTCACTTGTTTACATCCTAAACCCAAGGCAGTTGCTAATTTTGGTATCTTTTCCTCATTGCAAAGCCCAAAGAGCTCCTCTATCCTCAGGCCATTCTAGGCAGATGTTCTCTTTTCTGAGGCTGCTTTCATTATCCCTTAGAATATGAAAAAATCCTTTGAACTTCACCTGATCCCTGAAACATGTTCTTTCTCTATGTTCTTACATGTCTTTAAATATAACCAGAACTTGTTTTAGTAAAATAGTTAAGGTAACATGTAAGCACAGAAATAGGACTCACAACCTTTAAAAAAATGATCACACTGTTAAGAGGAAAATGCCATTTACAATATCACATAACATGGAAAAAATCTGTGTATAGAAATGTTCACCTTTCAGGTTATCTATAAACATGAAATATTGACAGTAATTGCAGACTGTTTTGGATGGTCACTATAATAGTAGTTACACAAAATGTGCAAAGACAGACTGTATTTTCATCACAATCTAATGATACACTTTTTCAAAGAAAGGTAATATTAGGATAGTCCACATATTTTATTAAATATACAGGAGTATCACATTGGTCAAAAAAAAAACAGTGAGGTTCAAATTGTAAAAAAAAAAAAA
>VWYP01021668.1:158532-184238 GCA_013400435.1 Pycnonotus jocosus
AAAAAAAAAAAAAAAAAAAAAAAAAAAATTAAGTTTTGTTACTTGAAAAATGAACAACTGATACAATACTGCAAATTGACTGGAATTATCATTTGTATATTTATCACTTGCTGAATAAAAAACCCTTTAGACCAGGAAGGATGAGAAGCAAAAACATTAACAGACACCTAAGTTGTATATCTATATATAGAAATTATCTTCTTAACTGAATCAAATGAAGACATTTTTCTCCAGGGGATTATTCAGAGCAGGAATCTAAGTGGGATGTATTAATTTGTTGTGAGAGTCTTCATTCTCAGTAACATAAAGATACTCCGTGAACATTAGTGTTTAAATTATGCTTATTTACATCTCTTCTCATTTCCTTTTTCTTTCCCAGCCTTGACATTAGTTTAACAGTTAACAACAACAAAAAAAGGCAGCAGCAATAACTGCCCTATTTCTTTGTTTGTTTTAATTCTTAACAAATTCTTGCTATCGGAGTTAATTTCTTAAGGATTTGAAAGTTAAAGGGGCATTACATCCTATCTATTGAAATCAAATTATTCTCCTAGCAAAGCATCAATCTTCTTAGAATTTCCCATGACAAAAAACTGCTTAAGGGTAATGTAGAATGGGTCTTATATCTGCTGGATAGAACATACAGTAGTGCTTATTAACAGCCTGACTGTGGGAAAAACAGAAAAAAAATTAGACTATTTAGGCTGCAGTTAATCAACAAGCATGTTATTACTAATTTTTCTAATATTTTAGCGTACAGTGTACTTAAAAGAACATTTTAATATATACCTTTTCTAAAAATGGAGCTCCATACACGTTGCAATATATCGGATTCACTTATCAATTATTACATTTACTATCTTTCACTCTTTGGGGTTTCCTCTTCTGCTAAAGAAATTGCTGCCCTTGGTGATTTACAAACTCAAAGAGAGTAAGAATAATACATACAAGATTTTAATCTTATCCCATAACTTAGGCTCACAGAGTGAGGTCAGCTGACTTTTAAGCCTGAAACCATTTGGAACAGACTCAAAGCTGTAACATTAGCCAATAAGCTTTAACTCAACTCAAAAGAGCCACCATTCAAGTACAAAGAAATAACTCAGAAAAGCTGATTCACAGCTATTTAAAAAAAACCCAGCAGATAAGAGAGTCCCTATGCACTGCTAATACCCTGCCAGGCACTGAATGAGCATACCCATACTCAGCCCAAGGAAAAGGCATGTCTGCCTATGCTTCCTTTCTCTGATTGCTGGCAATGCTGTATATCCAAAGAAAAGCATAAGAATAGGCAGGCATCAATATTATTTTCCTGGTGTGATTCTCTTGTCTACAGTCACTCAGACATCCTAAATAATAAAATATATCTTTTTAAATGAAGAGATATTTGAAATCCTAGTCTAGAATGCAGATTGTACTCAAACACATGGAAGGAGTCTCAAGATACCAAGTCCTGGTTCTCACAAGGGCTTTGCTAACCCAACCCTTGGGAGGGTGATACGGCAATAAGCAATCCAGCAAATATCTTGAGCAAGACCTCTTTGACACAGGTTCTGGACCAGTCCCCCAGGGAAGATGCTCCTGGTAGCCCAACTCACAGGAAAGGATTCTCCAGATTTAGAAGCCAAAGGCAAACTCTGCTCCAGCAGCTGTGAGATGGCAAAGCTAAAGATCTTAAAGGAAGTGGAGGCATGCAGCAGACTAGATCATGGGCTCAGGAAAGAGAATTCCAGTTTGTTCAGAGTTCTGGTGGGCAAAATCCTACAGAAGGTGCCTTTGGGTCACAGGAACTGAGGACAGGTAGTCAGTCTTAAAGGACAATCTTCTCAATCCAGAACAATCCTGATGTGCTGGAAAATATGCAAGCATGAGAAGAGGCCAGCCAAGATGCACTCAGAACTGCTGGCTGGACTCAAACACAGAAGGAAGTGTACAAGATGTGTAAGCAGGATCAGATGACCAAGGAGGAACTCAGTATCACCTAGTCATCCAGGGATAAAACTAGCGAATCCACAGCACAACTGCAGTTGCAACTGGTACTGGATGCAAAAGTCAACAAAGCTTTCCAGAGATCCATCAACCACAAACAACAGGCTAAGGAGAGCACGTTTCCAACTGCTGAACAGGTGGTCTAGTAACAAAGGAAAGACTGACATACTTCATGATCCTCTCCTTTGGTCTTCAATTTATTTGGATTCCCAGGTCTCTGTGCCTGGTAGCAAAGGCTAGGGAAAGGAAGATTACATACAATACACGAAAATCAAGTTAGGACACATGGGATAAAAGGCAGTGTCCTTTGTTTTCCCCTATTCCTCACCTGTCTTTCTCCTGTTTCATTTCTCCCCATGATCAAAAGGTTCATAATAAGTAATTTAGATATAGAGAGTGAAGAATTATATAATTCAAATTAAGAGTGAGAGGGCAAAGACATTTTACTTGATTCTTCTCTAGGCAGTACAATTAAATCTTTATTTCCTCCCACATACACACATTTCTATCCTCTCACTTGTCTTAAAACTCAGGAGTACTGAAAAACAGGTATCCAAATATCAACTATACCCATAAAGCACTGGGAAGACATTATGCAGCTCCAGTTGCATAGGAGCAAGAATAAGCGGAAGCAAAAAGAAGTATCAGTACTAGTGGCACAAGAGCAGCAGCATGATTATGGATAGGAAGAAAGGGTAATAAGTCTATTATTGAGCTATATTGTGGAAACTGGTATTTCAGATTATTACTCACAGCAAAAGAAAGCCTCTAACAGGGTGAAATGGGGAAGGGTGGTTCTTTTTTTTTTTTTTTTTAAAGACCAATTATGTTTGTAACTATAGTCTTCACAGCAAGAAATTAATATCCCTGCTGTCAGCTGATAAGGTTGAATACAAAGAAGAACTGTTTAGGTAATTACACACACAAAAAAACCACACTAAGAATTTAGATCAGCATCCCTGGCATGCAAACAATATGAAGCAGAACTCACAGAAACCTCCAACATCCATTAGGGACGTGTAGCTTAATTATGACTTAGATTGTACATACTCAGTAATTTACAAGTGTGCTTTACAGAACCTATTTCTACTATTGCTATTTTCCCAAAAATAACAGCAGTAAAATCAGACTGAAATAAAACTTTCCTGAATATTACAGCATTTCATTTATAAAAGCAGCCTTAGCCCAGAAATGGCTCTAATGTCTCAAAACTCTCACCACATGAAGGATTTCTTTCCTGGAATGTATCACTATTATAAAGGCAGGTCTGACTGACTGCTACAGTAGTTTCAGGTTTATCATTGCAAGATCCAGTTTTAATTTACCCAATAACCTTGAAGACTGGAAATTTACATGCTTTGTAATTGTCTCAGACTCACTTTTCTTCAAATGCATACAGGTAAAATATTCACCACGTTCAGTTGTACTGCCTGCAGATAACACTTGACACAGCTTTGTTTTTTCTTTCTCTATAAAAATCAACTAAAATTTGACCAGTGACACTGTTTCTCAGCTTGGTAAATCACAAAATATGTAACATTCTACAATGAACCTTGGGACTAAGCTTAGCACAGAAAACCAGAATATCTCAGAAATTCACTGGGTTGCAGAAAAGATCAAGCACACATCAGCAGCAAACAAAAATGCAAAATCAGTAGCAAATGAACAGTTCTGATCATTTCTCTAGAATGAGCAGCTTTTGTGCTTGGTGAACCACTGTCTGTTATGATAATCTTGTATCACTGACTTCACCCACTCAGAATGCAGCTATAGCAACTCATGACACAGGGAATAAGGCTGTCAAAGTGGATTTCAAACCAGCAAAGGAAACCAAGGAAGGTTACTTCTGCAGAACTATGAAAGGCATTTCCAGAAAGGTGACATAACTTCGTAGAGCACCACAGAGGTTATAGAGCACTTCTAAAGAGCGTTACAGAAGTTACAGTACAAAACAGGGTTTATCATAGACCTTTCCTGATCTTATGTGAATGAAGAACAGGACCCTAACTCAAGCAGACTAATAAATAAGGTAGGATATTTAATGGGAATAACTCCATCTTTACAGAACAGCTTTTAAACTTTTTCAGTTAAGAGAAAGAATAAATTACAGCATTTTCTGCAGTAAATGCACTTTTTTTATCATACCATGAAAGTGATTATTTACAGATGAAGATATGACAATTTCCTGAATGATCCACCTCAGTTATTCACAAGTACCATAACAAGATTAAATTTCAAACACAGTACAATTAATTTATAGGTCACAAAACAGGTAAGAACAGTCAATCTCCAGGTTAGCATTTTTCAATTCAACTGTCTCTTTAAAGACTGAAAGCTAAACCATCACACTGGCTCTGGCTATATAGCTAATTAAATGTAAAGTATGCTTACAAAGTCCTGAAGAAAAAGAGTACTGAAATTCATTACAGTTTCATTAGAGTTTCAAAGTTGCTTAACAGCACAGCATGCAGACCAGGACAAAATGCCACCACAAAATTCCCCATAGCACGTAAGATAAATAATTTCAACATGATATGATCCAACTTATGTTTCAGTCTTTTTAAGAGTGGTAAAAGTATTTTGAAATAGCAATTAAAAACGTTAAACAGCTGTCCTTACCACTGAAAGGTGTTAATTCGTACTCTGTTCTTAAAAATTAATATTCCACCTGACATCACTCCAATCATTATTTCATTGTTACTCTGATCCTTCAAAAGAAAAGAGAAAAGTATTTGAAGAACAGTATAAATATCTTTTGAAACCTCATATATATTCATTCTCATCCCTCTCTAAATATACAAATTAATGTGAAAGGAAATATGTTTTAATAAGACAAATAAGAAATTAAATTATTACTTCCTATTTAGGATAAACCCGAATGTTTGCTCTGAGTTCCTTAGAAGCTACCACAAAATTTTAATTTCTCAACTTAGATCTTCTTTCACCAGCTCTGAAGAAATAAATACCAGAGTATTCTGGTTTATTAAGAATAGCAGCATTAATAGACAAGCTTGGCATTTGCTACACTAAAAGCAACCAGCAATTTCAATTCCTACCTGAAAGGAAATTGCAATCTCAGAACACAGAGAGGAGAGATTCTAAAACAAACAATATTGTAAGCATATTTAAATAGCACATTTTTCTTGAAATCTCATTGCACTCTAATCAAGCACCTGCTATAGAACTATCAATATGTGTGCAGAAGCAGTAGATACAGTGAGCAGTTAGGTGGGGTAAGTTTCAAATTCTATTCCAACTTTCTATTTGGAACCAAATTAAATATTTTCAAAGCTGACAGATCCTTAAATATCAAATGCACACTTAACAGGCACATTTTTCTTATTCACCAGTAGCCAACTGAACTGGCATTCAAAGCAACTAAGCTCAACCTGATTAACACACAGATAACTAAGCACAAATTTAAGCAATACCCTCACTAGAGTGAAACAGTGGATATTCAATCACTAAATCCCAGTTAGGCATCTAATAAGATAATATTTTTTTCTTTTATTTTCTCTTCAAAGCAAAAGCCACGAAGGCTTGCTAAAAAGAAAAGATTTTTCCATAAAAAGATTTTTCTATAAATCTCAGAAGAATACATTTTTACACTGCAACACTTGTTCATCCAAACTTACCCTTGCATAGTGCAATTCAACTCCATAAAGTTCTAAGGTACGTGCTGTATTGAGATAATTGAACTCTGCTTCTGCAGGAGACAACCCTCTGAAAGAAAGCAGCTAAATCAGAAATGCTCTAACACAACCTCCCACATCAGGCTCCCCAAGTGAGTGCAGACAGAAAATCTGCATTCATTTTACTACTTCTATCCCCACCCTGAAATCTGAATTTCCTTTCTCATGATAAACAGACTGTATCCCAAAAATTTTAACAGAAAAGAACTTATGTTTGCAAAAGAACAAAAATCTTGACAAGAGCCCACAACACATTTTATTTTAATGAACTTTATCATTTAAATGTTTGTGGAGCCCTAGAATTTGGAAATTAGTTTTACAATCCTGTATTTGGCATTGGTAATTTAAACTTAAATTACCATCAACTCACTCAGGTATCTTTACCCTAACTATGAAAATTTTCTAAGCCTTTATCTGAAATTTAACATGACCTTCTGTAGTTTCGAAAGCAAACAACATGACCCCATTGAGCAAATGTTTTATAAATATTGCTTACATTTTAAAAAATTTAACTGACCAAAGGCACTTAAATTCTAAAATACAAAGGAACCAACACTGGAAAGTACTACAATGTTACATACAGAAAAAAAAATATTTTCCATTGCTTCATTGCCTTTCCCTCTTTCTGAAAGGTCACAGACTCGAACACAGAAAAGAGCAGATATTGAAGAAAAGGACTTTGTTACTTCTAAAGTAACTCTTTTACTGGTGAGAGCATCATGAAAACAAAGCCCTTGTGCTCAGAACATTCCCAAAGACTAAAAAAAAAAAAAAAACAACCTTTAAAGAAAAGAAATCCGGCTAAGTTAATATGCTACATAATACACACAAACACTGTTTTCAGAGTCCCTTTAATTTAACATGTTCATTATTTCACTAATTTACATACAGATATTCTGTATAGACCATCAATGGTATTTATTATACAGATATTTAATCTACAGGAAAAAAAAAGAAAGAAATCACATGATCTTAAAAGAAAAAAACAAAACCAACCAACCAAAAACTCCAACACCCCACCCACCCCAAAACCTGTAAGAAAAAAATTACTATTTTGTTTTTTGTAATAGCACAGCATCAGCAGTCAGGATTTGACAAAGTCAGTATCTTCTGATGTAAATCCTTACATGTGCTGCTGATGTAATTTTGCTATTTCTTTTTCAAAGTCTTGAGGCTGGCTAGGGATGAAAGAATATTCTGAGAGGTAGCCTGGCAAGTTTTCTGAATGGTTGTAGTCTCCCAGCTCAGCTAAAATATTAAAAAGAGAGGTTATTGTTTATCACTGATGTACTTGGCATTGTGCAATGCCCCCAAATTCACACAAGTCTGCTCCCACATAATTTATGATCCATAGGAAAGAAAAATAGAGAAGACATTTCAACTCCCATTTTCCCTTCTGAATAAACAGTCACATTCTCAGTGAATATCAAGGAGATTAGAGAGCTTTGATAATGCACTTCTGAGGGAAGTTTGTAAAGTGCCTAAATTTTAATAGACACATTAATCCTTACAGCTAGCACTAAGTAGGATATATATAGGATAGTATTCAATTTTTCTCTTACTATTTTACCTTTGCTTGTTTTCATGTGATTACACAATTCTATTCTTTTAACACTACAACTGCTATTGTGTCATGAAGATCTGCAAAATCCAGCCACTAACTCTGCACCAAGATACATTCAGAAGCATTAGAAAAATATTTTTTGCACAATCAATTGTATGTATGGAAAAAAGTATACATACATACACCTACATTGAAACTACTCTACTTGAAACTACGAAAAAAAATGTGTTTACATAATTTGTAACACTTTCCTAAAACTACAACAAATAAATTACAATCACATTTGTCAGAAAACAACATATAAACAACATTTGCTAAAATTCTTTGAGGCTTCTAACTACAGTAAAAAAAAAAAATCAGCTTTAAATTAATGCAATCCATGTAACAGATCGACAGTGATAGATAAGAAACATAAAATGAAAAGTGGATAGATAACAGTAATATATCATGATATGGGGTCCTGGGCAGGCCTAGTGGCACTGACAAGGCAGATGAAGGCACTTATGGAGCAGGAGGATGAGGAAAGAGAGGGAAGGTAGGAGAGAACTCTAGGTCACTTGCACTACCACAAACAGATCCTACTT
This sequence comes from Pycnonotus jocosus, assembly GCA_013400435.1. Lineage (NCBI taxonomy): Eukaryota > Metazoa > Chordata > Aves > Passeriformes > Pycnonotidae > Pycnonotus > Pycnonotus jocosus. The sequence continues at coordinate 166,362 of VWYP01021668.1, forward strand.
TAAATAATTGAAAAACTAGAAAAATGGACCAGGTTTTATAACAGAACGCACTCCTTGCTGAAATCCAAGAGTACACGACTGAGATCTGCTGAGATTTACATGTATAAAGAATCCAGGAAGTTTACTATTAGCTAGGTACAGGAAAAATTAGATAGAGCTCCACATGCTGAAGAACTTAACGGCAGCAGGATCTCATGGATAAATGTCAGTCCAATGCACTGGGCATACCCACCACTTCTACAATACTTAAAAAAATCCCAAACCATATTGTGTTCTTAACACCCTAAAATGTTATCAAGTTTTCATAGTTCTCCTTACCAAATACTTTATCTCTTCTAAGACAAATCCCTAGGGCATGACAGCATTTGCAATACTTTTTTCAGACAGCTGAAGTGTGGGAGTTTTGTTTTAAGAGAAACTGTTCTACTGAAGGACCTAGAAAAAGGTGACCACTGAGCAAAACCATGGATAAAACATGACATTAACACTACTATGTATTTTTAAGGAAAATATTAACATGGACACTATTTCTCTGATACGTACAAAGTACTTATGTGGAGATAAGTATCTTTAACAGTAGAAAAACACATGAATGTGAATGAATATATCAGGATTGCTTCATTTAAGCTTATGAAGAAAAATTGAGTGAAGAAGAAAACTTAATCTCAGTTTTCTACACTCATCTACTCACTGGATGGCTTAAAATTGCCAAGATGGGTATTGAACATTTTGGCCAGATAGGACCAGAACTTCCTTTTCCACACCTATTTGGAGGTTCACTGTATAGAATGTTAAAAATGTTTTAGTGTCTTAAGAAATACTTTTCAGTATTATTCTCAAGGCAAAAGCCACAATTCCATGCCTCAGAATACACAGGAATAAAAGAGTATTGATTTGGGGCTTTCTAACCGCATGGCTTTAAAGTATTTTTTCCATAGCCAATCCAGCAAAACATTCTGGGGGAGGACAACCAATCAATTTCCCTAATCATGAGAAAATTAGCACCATGCCTACAAACACCACAATATAATGGTATACAATGTACACTCCTTAGAAACTAATCAATAAGACTTTTTATATATCTGAGTACTAACAAGTACATGAACACTAATTATACTTACATTGAACAGCATAGGAAGCCAGAAGAGCAGCAGTATTATAAGGACAGGGCAATCTGTTTTGTTTTTAAAATGATAAATAAATAGAATTACATATTTCATATGACATTTAGCTGTTTTGAAAACCCTAGTCTTCTATAGTCTATGGACAAATTTGACAAGTAAATATTCTACACACTTCCATTTACATACACAATGATTTATTCTTAGTATGTTTTTATTTTTGCAGGCAAAATCTCATTATTAACTTTTTCTTGACCAGATTTGCATTTAATGTTTAATACAAGAAAAATGTCTTACCTTCCAGTAAGAATGTCCTGCTTAATTTGCAAAAAGTACTGGTACCTTATTTAGAAAAGCAAACAAAAAAAGCACTATAATTAAACATAAAATTATTCCATCATTTTTTATCAATTGAATGTAATTTGCTTTCAGTCAGTGCAAGACTAACACTTGACATTTTGCACGCTACTTCCTAAACTCTAATAGGAAGGAAATGAAACTTTGCTTACTAAAATAATAATACAACTTTGCAAATTAAATGACTTACAGGCTATGAAGTTATACATTGTATTTCACTAAAAGACTTCAAATTTCTTCCTGCTTTATACAGCAACCACAAGTTGAGGTTTGCATGTCTGTATGGAGGTACCCCCAAAAGAACGATTTTTACTCCAGGTAGACAGAACTAATTTATTCTGAGTATTTGAGACTGCTGCATCGAATAAATTAATATACTAATTATTCTTAGTATTTTGGAATTACATTGTTATTACAAAAGCTGTGGAGTCTACTATGTCAAACACCTCTCAATTAACTTCCCTCGAGCTTCTAAAGTTTTCTTTTAATTATGATGTGAAAAAAGCTTGTTTTAGAAATTCATCTAGTTTTTCCATGCCCACTCTTTCAAGTCAGGAAATGGATATAATGATGGATATAATGAAAAGAACATTTTAAAACAAAAACCATTTCCCACCAAACAAGGGCAGCAGAAACACCATGACTTAAAAACTCCAACAAGCTGGAAAATACAAACAAATTTCCCTCTAAATTACTTCCTTTGTTTCTCCAACAAAACCCAAATATTTTGTTAACGTCTCAGAATGAATCTTTTGTTCATTCAATTTAGTTCCTTCATACTTCACTCAGAGGTTTTAGAAAATTTGAAAAAAAAAAATGCAAATTAAAAATATAACATTTACATCAAGTAACAAATCACAGCTGCTACAAAGCTTCACAGAACTAGAGATTGCAGTGAGGTACCAAACAAGATTTATCAAGGTGGCAGGATGTTAGCAAAAGCTTAAACTTTCAGAAAAAAAATTCTTGTAACAGAGGATAAAAGCTGCTGTAGAATTAGTCTCCACTGCCTTTTAAATTTTTTAATAAAAGTGTCACCGAGTGGCAAATTTAAACATCATTCCTGCTTATAAATTTAAACGCTACATTGTTACTATTATAATAATAATTTGGTTTCTTTTGTGTAGTTCTGATTCAAAAGCTGGGCTATACCCATTCATTATAAACACCCACATTATTTATGAAAAGCACTGAATATTAACTATTTCCCAATAACAACTTCGACTAAGAAATAAAACCAAAATATATCACTTTATTACACATAATGACTTCTCACAACTGTGTAGTCTTCAGAAAGTGGATTATTTAACCACTTTAAGGCTTCCACAAACATTTACAAATACACACAGAGAAATCCATTTATTTACAAGCTATATAAAAGTAGAAAGGTAAAACATCCCATGTTTGTAAGAAAATGAGGGAAAACATTTGTGAAGTGACAAGCAAAGATTAGTCCATGTGCTCTACTCCTACAAAAACATCTAGAGATTCTTTAACTGACCAGAAAGGCAAGAAGCTTAGTTTAAAAGGTATTAACCTCAAGAAGTCAAAACTTAGTCATTAGTCAGGCTTTAGAAATCTCAAAATACTTCAAAAACTTAAAATGCATATTGAAACAAACAAAAAACCCCTCATCAATAAATGCAATTAACTACAAGTTAAATTTATATATTAAATGGATATGCTTCACATGCTTTGCTTGAGCATCTCTGCACAAATATACAGCTGCATCTCCATTTTATTTGCCTTTTTTGATATAAAGCTTTATTAGAAATATTTCATGGTACTTAAAGGACATCTTGATTAAGGGACACCAAGCAGAGTTCATCTTCTGCCCACTGTTTTCAGTTAACAGTGAGGTCAATGGCTTGTTAGCCAACCAGCCCAGCTTGAACACTGAAGCCTCACATATTATTGAGCTAAATGGGAAATCAATAGAAGCTTTAGCAAAGCAGGTCTGCAAAAGCCTGAACAACAGACTCCACTAAAACAACAAAGGCAGCACTGCATTACCATGTTTTCATCTTGCTTATATAGCTATATCTAGAAAAAGGCAGGACAGAATTATTGCTAATGGAGTCAACGTTAATAAGCAATTCTTCCTGCCATGAGGAGCACTAATGAAAGCTCCATTCCCTCCCCAGACAAGTTCCTGAAGCAAAGCTCTCCAGCAAACACTGAGCTCCTGCTGACCTCTCCTGACCTGGGGCATTGAAACCTGCCTCCTTCACATGAAAGCACAGAGGTCTAAGGCTTGCACTGAACCCTTCCCTGACTTCTCTTCATACTGCTTCATGTGTTGAGTCATTCCTCTGTTCTCAAGGAATTTGTAAAAACAAAGCATTTTGGAACAGTCTCAGCTTCAGCCAGAATTGTCAGAAGTTTGCATTTTCTTTTCTTTCCCTTTGTTGAGGTGGGAATACTGATTATGTAAAAGGACCCTTATTTGTGACATGGTATCCTAACTTCACTCCAAAAAAGCCCATGGATAATATCACTCTCTTTATAATAATTACAAACACAAATGAGTTTTCTCAGGGGCAATTAAGCCTATTAGCAAAAAAGGCAGAGCTGACCTAGATAAAGAAACCATACATTATTTCTCATTTAAAAGAAAGCTGTGTTTATAACTTTGTATTTAGAGAATAGCACTTCTCCAGTTTTCTTCTTTATGGTTTACTTCACACTGATCAACATTTATCCTTTTTTTATCTTCTCAGGAATATTACATATTTTCCTTTAATTCCAAAAATATATTCTTCATTATTTTGATAGAGTACATTGCCAAATTTTCCTAGAGTAAATATTTCAGTAAAACAAAGTTTCAACCAAGATCTCTGGGACTCATTTTAGTGAATTCTGTCTGCATAAATATGTGCCAAATTTTGTCCAAAATATGACAAATCAAAGGAAATGATAAACAAATGTGGAGTCAAATTGTCACAGTTTTGGTACTTAGTTTTCAAAAGCTACCCTCAATAATTTTTTTGAATGGGGCTGACCTGTTTTCAGAATGGCCAACATCCAAAAATTCCAGTCTGTCAATTTATGCCATTGATGTAGAGGGCCAGAAGTAATTAAAAAAATGGAAAATTTGAGGCATTTCTTCAGGGTCTAATTGCAATTCACAAGCCTCTGATTTTGATTCAGACTTAGCATTTTCTTCAACAGATTTCAACACACTGCTATCAAAATAAACTTATAGGATTTAAACTACAAGTACAACCACAGAGATTGATTTTATTAGTACTAAGCAGAAAATTGGGGAGGAAGGTAATGCAGAATGCCTTTTTTTTGCAGAATAACAATTTTTTAGTCACAAAAGAGAACACAAGGAAGAATAGAATTAAATTTGTACTTATTGATAAATACTGGGATTAAGTTTTTCCTCTTTACTCTATTTTCCCTTTTCTGTTTCTACTTGGTAGTATTTGCTTCATGTAGTTGCGTTGCATATAAATCCATAAGTTTATTCACAGAAGCTTTTTGTTGTACTGATTTGGTACAACTGCATAGTTCACATTTGTAAGTATTAGACAAAACCTAGAAGCTTCTACATTCAACAAGAATGAGTTAAATGAAAATTTCCATGTTATACTTTAAAGAAATTAATGACTGTTCTAGAGAAGTATTTTATTGACAAAGCAACCAGACCTACCTTGTATATTCTTCTTGGAGCTTGTTTGGGTCACTTACAAAAAACTTAACTCTGAAGTTCAGACTGTGAGGAGATCCTCCTATGGTCAAGAAAAGTTATTTCTAATTAATCAGGGCACCCTGGAAAAATAGCATAATAACAATAGATGAATTGATGAAATACATACATTACTCACTTTTTAATTGTTTCCTGATAGGTTTGTTTGGATCCAACCACCTCTGGAAAGAGACAAATTGTAACACAAACTTCAGAGAAACAAAGTACAAATCACAGCCTTATACATCAAGAAACTGGAGCTTTTCTATTACTTTTTACTTGGTCTTTTACCAAAATGCCTCACTGGCATGCACAGGCTTATTACTGATTCTGGAGACATCACCACTATCATCAACAACTGCTACTGCTCTTCTTTCCTCAAGATTAACCTACCTTGTCCAGATACCTGTTTTACAGCAGTAATTCTACTTTGCGTTGCTTCTATGATTGTCACAGGAGCCTGAGAGAGCTCAGAACCCAACTATGCTGTGTTTAACAACTGTCAGCTATTCTTTAAGGAGAACTACCTATGGTAGTGAAGAACTGTAAACAGCCTCATTTACCCAGTTCAGAAGTTAATTTGTTTAACTACTTCTAGTACTTCTGACTCAGGATTTTGCATGTCTGGGAGAGATCCCACTGGCTCAAATTGTCACCCTGAGTGTCATCACTGGTACATCTTGGAAGCCAGAGACTCAGCATTCAGCCTCCTGCATTAAGGACTACACTGTAACTAGTGCAGTGAATGTTACCTTCGCATCTCTTGGTTTCTGCTCATGATTTACAAAGTTTCAGTTGTGTAGAATTTCCTCTCAATTAAGCCCATGAACAACTGCAAACATGCAGGTCCACGGAGTCCTTTTTTGTTAAGGAGATGAGATGACTGCCCCTGTCAGACACTGGATCATACAAAGCACTATTGAAACATCACCAGGTATCTGGACTAGAAACAGAAACTCCATACACAACAATCTGAAACACCCTCATTATTCTGTAAGTCCTAGTGACAAAAACAACCACAAAACAAATTTAAAACGTATTTACTATTTTTGACAATGATAATGCAATCTAGTAAACAGATAGAATAAAACAAGCAATATCCTTTTAAGATATTACCTCAAAAGCACAGAACTCAATATTTCACTTCAAATCTGTGACGATTAACATGCAATTTTATCATAACTACAAGACAGACCCTCACAAATGACAGCTTGGGAAGATTGCACAATCTTGCAATGGTTTCTATTTACCTCTCCTTAAACAACACAAAGTGCAGTGATGAACATGATTAGGAGTTTTAAAACAGTACTTATAAACAGAGTCAACTTACAGGGTTATCAGTAGATTCATCAGCCAACTGTAAACCAAAGTAATCTCTCTCTGTCAAATCGAGATGCTTGAAGACTACGTCCAATAGAACTTGGCCCTGATCATGTTTCTGCAGAGAACAAATACAGACCTTTTCTTTTATCAATAAATATATATAACTGGACACACAGATTTCAGGCAGGTAGAGCACATATAAATTCTTTCAGATGTGCTCTAGCAGCACTATTTTAAATATCACAAAGTGTATCCCACCAGCACTATTTTTACATGAGCTTCATCTCTTTTTGAAAAATATGTAAGGAAATAATTTTTCTTCTCAGTCATTTTCTGACAGTAAGAACTTCTCACTTCTCAGCTAGCTATGTGATTATTTCTGAAAGCCTTTCATTAGCCCAATTTGATATTTAAAAGAAGCACAGAAAAGGAAAAAAAACAGTTCAGGAATTATAAAGAACTCAGTGCAAACAAAAATCTTGTTTGGGTCACTGAATTCAAATGTACAGGTCTATACAAATTATCCTTCCTTATCTGAAAATCTATCCTGACTTTAAATGAACCACCATATTGAAAATGTTTCCAAAGTTTAATGGCAGAGACAGCTGGAACAGCCAAATATCTAACCAACAAGTGTTATTTACATAAGTTTTAAGATAGCACTTTACTACAAATGAATCAATTCAAAGTAACTAACAGTAACACACTTTTCAGAGTCAAGTGAACAAACTTGATTTCCACTACAGGTACAAATGTTAGCCACAAACTGATTTAAAAAGAATCTTTAGTTGTTAGTACCTTGCAATTTTTTGCCTAATCTGAAAATACTGCCAGCATAGTAACTGAAACTTTGAGTGTCATTATGACAGGACTCAATAAATACATTTGGTGAAATCTGAAGGGAGTTTCCCAAAGAAGTTGTAAGTGTCATAGCATCTTGAAATACAAAAGACAAGAAAAATTCTGCAAGAACTGTCAAACAAGAAAAATTATGAAAGAGATGATTGATACATTTTCCACCCAGTTTTTCTACTTTTCTGTCACCAAGCAGAGAAGCTTCTAATAATCTTTTGGGTGCCAAGTATTATTGCAGCTATCATGGATTTGATCCATCTTGCCTTGTTTACTGTGGGCTGTAAGGTATTTTTGAGTTTTAAAACAACCCCTCCCGCTCTTCTGATCCCAAAGGACCCTGTTCCACACAGAGAACACATAACAGTTTTGCTTTACAGCTATTACAATGAAAGTATGTAACTAAAAGATCAAGATAACGTTGCAAGAATTTCATTAACATCCATACAAGAGAAAAATCTACAAATTTACCTTCAGACATCTGCTAACATCTAAGAGCATCGTATCAAAGCTAACTTTTTTTGTTCAGATGAAATTATACTGAAGTTGAATAAACTGTCAGAGGCAGTTCTTTAAGCCTAAAAACTCCAAGAAGTGTGGTAATTTATTTCATAATAATAAAAAAGGAGAGAATAGTTATCCACAAATTATACCTGAAATAAACCCAGGAGGACAATCATACCCATAACTCTGCACATATCTTTAAATTGCAATTATGTAAGGGATATATTTCAAATGCCATAAAATTGGCTAAATTGGAAGTGACCTAAGAATTCCTGTATTTACTTTGCAAAAGACCTTGGTTTTTTTTCAAATGATGCAGAGAAAATTTCTTACAAAATGTAGGAGGACCATTGTTAAAAAGGTCCACCACTGAAAATTTACTTTACAAATTACTAAAAACAAGCAAAGAAAAAACCCAGATGTTAACACAATAAATGTACAATAGCATAAATGCATAAGGCATTTTTATATACAATCCAAATATAGTTACTTTTATTTTTACTAGATTACGAGTTTCTGTTATATTTTGAAATAAACCAATAATCAGTACAGATTTTACAGCAAATAAAGCTAATTTTAAAATTACATAGCAACACTAATTGCCTCTTGGCATTTTTCCCATGTAGATTTAAATAAGAACACAAACTAAGAACTTACAACAGTAACTACCAGAAAATGGGAGATGTCTGGATCCTAAGTTTAGCCTTGCAATTACCAAAGCTGACATGTTACTTCCTCTAACAACATGCAGATACCATCTCTGTAGCTTTCTTCCAATCCAATCCTGCCAATGGACACTGTTTCTTAAATACCTGAATAGATGTTTCCTAATGAAAAAGCTTAGAATTTGCTGGTAAGTTTGAATTAAGAAATACAGAACATCATTCCACGACTGCAAGGAAGGTATTTTTCCTGCAATTGAGCAGCAAATTTGGTAAGAGAAGACAGGTTTCAACATGAAGCATTTGTCTGGATCATAATGCTTTACTTTATATGTGCAAAATAAAGATAAGCATCTAGCAAAACCAGACCTTAGCTTAACCCATCTCTGATATTTATGTAATGATGTTGCAGCTTGCCAAAGCAGGTGAAGGTCACAATTCTGCTTGTTGAGAAAGATCCAAAACATTTGTAACACTATCATAACAATGAATAGCTGCTCAAAATTATGAAAACTATGACAGCAAGTTTAAATATCTGATTTTTTTAAATAAAAAAGCAATAAATGTAAATGAGCATAAAAAGAAACTTGCTTTGTTGCTACAGATACAAGTCAAACATTATTTCCTCATAAAACAAGAAACAATGAAAACGTGTATGAAAAATGGGAACTATCTAAGACAAAACCACAGGAATTAGACATTAAAAGGTCCATTTTTTCTGAATTGAAGAATGAGGATTATATGTACTTACTAGTCATTGCTGGAAGCAAAATGTCTCACAAATTTTGGCCTAAACATTAGACAAATTGACAAATTTGACATAAACACTAGACAGCAATATGTTAACTGCATTTGATGAACTATTTATTATCTAGTACCACTAGATACATACAGATTCATTTTTAATTGCAAAATGATTGTCACTTGTTCACAAACACCATGTGTGAAAATTTAGGCAGACACCTGCAATTACACAGGTTTGATGCCTGCTCAGCAGCTACCACCCTCTTCTCAGGCTGCAGTACTGACACTCTGGTTTTGCTGCTGCCAACAGAACTGGCTGCACCCACAGCAAACACCACAAGACATTGCTGCCATGTCAGCCAAAAGAGTTCTTTGATGACAGAGGAAGGGGGTGACAGGTTCTGGGCTTTCCTGGAGCAGGTCACAGCTCTGCTGCTCACACGTTTGTGGGAGGCTGTGCTGCTCCTTCACTACCGACAACACAGAAACTCTTCCCCCTTGCAGCTCACCACAATGCCCGGGTTGCTGCACCAGGAGGTGCATTCCCCAACACTGCACAACTGTCTCCTTTCCTTCCACAGCTGATGCTATTATTTATTTTTCTTTTTTTGCTTAAAGAAAAAAGGGCAAGTATCCAAGTAATGCTGAAGATTAAATTACAAAAAAATTTAATTTCTAAAATTACAGGGGGGTGGTTTGGGGTTTTTTGTTTGGTTTGTTCTTTTCTTGTTTGGTTTGAGTTATTTTACAGGTGTTTACATTTTTACTTTCATTAGAGTGTAAATTCATTAAGTTTGAAGAGAGTTCTGGGACAGTAAAGGCTCCAAATTGAAACACTTGTCCATGACCATTAACCTTGTTCACAGAACAACCCACCCCATCTATCTTGGCTTAGTTTTTCCTCAAGTTTAGTGTTATCCCCATATCTATCTATTGGCTTTCAGGGAAAAGAAGTAAGCCAGTCTGCATGGAAAATATATAATTTTAGGTATTCAAACAAGTAATTAAAACTAATTAAAGTAATTTGATCTCAAAGAAACAGTTTTACGGTAATGCAAATCATCCTGATCAGGTCGTTAACTCACATCAGCCTCCTTTCTTCCAGCTACATGTTCTACTCAAGTCTGCTTTTCAGGATTGAAGGAGGATTTCTTCATTTGGTAAGCAGAGCATTTTAGAGAAAGGGTTTGTACTGCTCAAATACATGCACAGGTTAATTCCAACTGATTCTTCTGCCTGGAACCAATGCAGCCTTTCTCTGGCTACAATCCACAGGGATTATCTGGTTTGATTTGTTACGCTCTCTACAAGATAAGGCTTAGTACAGAGGTGCCTTTTTTGCAGATCAATGGAAAGGGCTGGTTGAAATGTGAACTTAGAACATCACAAACTATCAAGAGACACTGTCTGTGATCAGCACTTTGCTGTTGGAGAAGAAACAGCATTTGAGCACATTTTTATTAATACGCCACTGCATCCTCCAGATGATTAAGTTTTACAATCATTAGCATAGAGAATACCTATAGCAATCACCTGGAGAAAAAAAAGCTGCTAATTTATTTGATGTTATCTTTGTTCTTCCTATTTTGAAAACAAGTCCATAAATATTTATGGCTAAGTACAGTGTCAACCACAATAAAGTAAAACAAAGCTATAAAACCTGAGAACCTGTATAGCATGTAGGTTACATTTGCTATGAATGAATACTTTATTACTCTCTATTTGTGAAAAAATAGATTGAGGCTAAGATATGAGATCAAGATGTTCAGCACCAAGGAACTTTTTATTCCCGAGACTCAGTTCTAATAGACAAACTTGCAGGCTGATCTGTATAAGCAGTAAAGCATGATCCATGCAACTAAAATATTTAGTACACTAGGGAGGTGGTAAGAACATATTACATAATTTTTTCTTGGAAGAGACAGAGCAGACATTTGAGGATTTATAGCTGGTGATTCTGCTTTTCTGACAGGCATTAGTATCCTCTAAAAACATATAGCTTTTGAATACCTAGATCGAAAAGAAGCACATCTCCCATACCTACTGGCCTACTACTCCTTATTTTTCCCAACTCTTACTTTCTTCGTAGGAAAAAAATGCAAGACAGATACTTTAATGGAGAACTCATGCACCTGAAAGCAAAGACGACAACATTTACAATTTCTTGTGCACTTCTAATGTTTTATATACAACTACATTTTGCACATATTGCTTTTTGGCAGGCAGTATAGATGGGAAACTGATAGCAAGGATGAGAAGTTAAGCGATATAGAAAAGGGGAAAGGATATAGAAAAAATTATCCCAGAAGGGAAAGGAGGCTTGATGTTAATAAATTAAAGTTTTTAAAAAATCTGTCCCTCAGCTCCATCACCCAAAATTCCCACACTTTACTACTCAGAAGTCCAGAAAAAAATAAGTATTTTTGGAATGAACTACAAAAACGCCACAAGAGAAACCTTTCCATCTTGACTGACATAGCTAAAACAAACAACCACCAGATCTGCCTCTGAACCTTAAGCCTCTGGACATTGGATCCTTGCAAGTTTTTACCAGATAACAGATTTCACTTCTGATCAGCAGCTGCAGGGTCTAACTACTGATTACAGAACACAAAAAAGCAATCTATAGCTTTTAAAGTAAAAGCAGAGTTCTACTTCCACAGGAAAACCTACAGCTTCCTTCCTGTATAATTCTCGTTCTTCTCACACACAGATGACTTTAAATGCTTTAATATTTTCTTATGAGGTCCTTGCCTATTTTTCATGGGGTTTTTTTTCCTCAGGAAGCCGAAAGAAAGGGTTGCCCTTGTGTAACATATACACATTATGTACATTTTCATTAGAAAATGGAATGAATAACCTATTTTAACTTCCAGGTTCATGTTTAAAGTTGTTGATTTTTTTTTCCATTAACAGTTCTCAGTATTTAGCAACCAGCTCTCCATTTTCCTTCCTGTCATCCTCATTAGTGTAGTAGAACATGGTGAGCTTAAGTGAGGGAAATCACAGAACAAGAGAGTATTATCTGAGAAAAGCAAAGAGCAGGGAGATACTCTAAGATGGCAGCTGTGATCAAGTATAACCATACAGGTGATTAAACACAGCTACACAGCTATGAGAGGAGTTCCTACTCCACCTTACTTGTGCTCAAAGTACAAAACCCAGAATTCAGCAGAACAAAAGCTTGATTCAACTCAATAGCAAAACTGTCCTCCATTTTCACTGGACAACTTTAACCCATGAAGAGAATTACTAGAAATAAATGATGCCTCGTACACTGGATTTTGAAATGGAGATGTGTTAGTGCTACAGAGGATGCCAGAATGACTAAGTTCCCAACAACACTGTGCACGTGTACAAGCATGCCTGCCTGAACACAACTTCCCTTTTTATTCTCCACTAACACTGTTTGTCAAACTCCAGCCATAGAAACGTAGCAAAGGAAGGCAAGCTCGGGCTATTGATCTGCAATAAGCCAGATATTGATTTGCAATAAGCCCATCACTTACATTAACTCTGAAAGCTTGTACAGTGTTATCCAGGAGAAGAATGTTGCAGACCACCTCTGTATGCTGCCTGTCTCGTGCCAGCTCAGACGCTCGTACATTGTAGGTTCTGCCAGCAGGCAATCGGAAACGTGCGGTCATTACTGTCCACACAGGGTCTGCAGGCAAAACAAACAGAAAATTTAAAAAGAGCCAAATAATGCAAATGCAAGAATGTCTCACTTCAAAGAAAGGTGAAAACACAGCCAAGTGCATTATTTAAAAACTCCATTACAGACAAAAGAAAAATGAATATTAAATTCACAGTAGCCAATAACAAAGCAATATCTTACATGTTCAAACACAACCTTACACCAAAATACTCAGAGTCCTTTACTTTCTGCCCATTGTCCACACCCTCTCTATTTTAAGGTTGTTTTGTGGGTTTGCTGTTTTCTCATTGGGTTTTCTGGTTTGTTTTCAAAGATTCATAACAACATTTTCAATTCAAAAAGCATTGTAAATGCTGGGCATCATGGCTACCAGCTTCCTGATATTAGATGCAATTAAGTAACTAATTTCAGTGAAAAACAGCAAAAAAATGATTACATAGAAAGCTTTCTAGAGAAAAAAGAAAACAGCAAACACACAAGACTTTGACGCATTATTCTGGAAGGCCTATGCATTCACTGTAAAATCATAAAACATGAGAATGCACAGTGGTAACAAAAACATAAGCATTGTTTATTTCCCCCTTTTTTAAAAAATTACAACATGAATAGTTTAATGTTTGTCAAACTACTGAATCTTCTATGTCAATTTAATTGGATTTACACACTTATTTTGGGAGCACAAAGAATACTCATCCTCTCAGTAAGCACCCATGACCATCACAAGTCTACACCCTAAGCTGAGAGCCGATAAATAATATGCAAGAATTGACTTTCACTCTTCAGATCTAAGATTCTGATGATTATCATCCAGCCCCAGTCCAGCAAAGTCCTTATATGCCCACCTGAAGCTATCAGCTCTATCCAATGATACCAGCTACCTTCTCACAAGTGCCTCACAGGATCAGGGCCTGTGATTCACTTAATTACACGCTCAGCAAACTATTTCTACATCCTTTGACAAGGGCGTACACAAACAAAGTTTCATAACTTAAGTACCGAATACATTGAGACATAAAATTAAAATACCCTAAGAGTAGCAAAAGAACACAGGTATATTCAAAACCTAATATAAAATGATTGATTTTGCTTATCTTGTGTAAGATTATGAAACCTTCAAACACATCTACAGATTAGCTTCACATTTGAGGAGGGGGACGTGAGCACATGATGATTTTAAGAAAAAGGAGAATTTAGCAGAGGACAGCAAATATCCCAGCAGTGATTAGAGAGCTTGCATGGATCATAAGAGGTATCTGTGCTCCAATATACATAAACAAAGAGGGAGGGGTAAGAAATTAAAGATCAATCCCTCCTCAACAGTTGGTAACTTAGATATGTAAGATCTCATGGGAAAGTGGAAGACCAAGAACCAAGCTGGGACTGTGCAGTTCAATCATCTTTCCACTGCCAGCAGACAACCTCCTAATCAACCGCCCTAAAAATCCCTGAGCTATTTTGCTTTTCTAGATCACATCTTCAGCTCTGTAAGTATGATCACACACCTGAGACAAAAAAAATCTGCTTGATGATCATCCGTCCTTGCAAACTGCTTCAGTTTTGACTTACACAGCATTTTCAGATTAACAAGTACCTGCTTCCTCACCAGACAGCTTTTTATTTTGGCTACTCAGACACTGGCCTCAGAACTGAAATGCTGTATTCATGTAGAACTACAGCGAGTTTATTTTTGTTTTGCTAAAAACCAACATGACAAACTGAACTATATAGACACCAGATAAAGCCACCAGCTGCTAAATTTATGACAGTCTTAACGATAAACTTATGAAAAATTGTGTCACAAACATGAAAACTCTCAAGTAAAGCCTAAAAGCAAAGTCCATTTGACAACTCCTAATGGAGAGGTTGCTTCTGCTACACCTCCTACAGATTTCAAAAATAAAAAGCAGGAGAAAACCCTTAAACACTGCAGAGGAAATGAACCTCCATACCAGTGATCTGAACCAACCATGTAACATTTCACAGTGTTTTGCCACACAGACACAATCTAAAAGCCTTACTAGTCATAATGGCATCAAGGTTGGTATTAGTGCAGCTACACAATTGATAACTACAGCCAAAATTTTAGGATGGTACTTGCTGCTGAGCTGAAATCAAGAAGGTTTCAGAAAAGCACACAACTTGATTAAAACCAATTTCTCCATACCACAGAAACAACCCCTTGACAGGCATATTATACAAGGATTTGAAAAAGTAACAAATTGACCAAGAAACAGTGAGTGTAATCATCACATATACAACCACTAGAGCACAAATGACTGTTCAGCTTTCAGATTAGTATTGTAGTCCTCACAAATACATTTGGCAGTGAGCTGGGAGAATCTAACTCAACAATACACAATTTTGCAGCATAGGTGAAAAAACCCAACAAAAAAATACTTGTTAAAAACTAGAAACCATCACATTTTGAGAGAAGAAAAAGGCTAAGTCTCACCTTTTCTCCTGTTCTTTCCTCTATTTTTGTCTTATTTGCTGATCAAGACAAGACTAGCAATACTTTTTCCTTCCTCATCACTGCCTTAAACTAGACAGAAAACTAGATTTCAAACACAGCAATAAATCTGTAAGTGTGAGCAAGGAGACAATCATCCCATAGTGACCCTCAAAATCCTTTAACACCATGAAACCATTCACTCTGTCCCTTCAACAGACCCAACCTGCAGATCTATCAAAGTTCTTGCTGTAACACTGTAGATCATCTTTGCTCCAGTCAAACAAAAACCATTACACAGTTACAGACAATGACTGGATTTTTCTCCGTGTACATAAATGAAATTATCAAATTCAAGAAAGAAGGCACTGTATCATGAGTCTGCTATGGAAACAGGAGCAGCTATATTGGGCCAGAACAACAGTTCATGTTGCTTGCAGACTGGAAGTGAAACGCCTTCTCCACTCTCTTTAAGGAACAAACAAACAAGTAGGGCACACACACACTTCTCATGCTGTTCTACAGTCTGGAGTTTGGCATCTTCCTGGTGTGAAGCTCATAGTCCCACCATGCTGGACATCAGTCATTCATGAATGCTTCCTTCATGGATTTAAGAAACTGTTTCATACTTTCAGATCATGCAATGAAACATTATATTCCATGTCCCACATAAAACACACAGTAGTTGGAAGCACCATCTCATAGCAGACAAGTTTCTTGCATGAAACTAAGAGGTTTTTGCAACTACAGAACACAGTTTTACAAGCATAATGACTGAAATCCTGAAATGCATCTACAAAATGGAAATAAAACGGTCATGAAAGTAATAGATAGGAAGGCGACAGACTGTCTTTTGCAACCCACATTCAAAGTTACTTTTTCCCTATATGTCAGCAAAGAAACTATGGAGGTATGTAGGGAATATGTTAAAACATCTTCACTATTACATGCACTTTCAAAAATACTCCCTCCCCTTCTGTGATGTGCCAGGGTTATTACACAGAACTGCTTTGTGGCCAATCATGTGCACACAACCCATATTTAAACCTCTATCAGCACACGTACACTTAACAAAAAGGACGCAGTTGTTAAGCACAGATAGACCCTGCAATTACTGGTTTTACTGACACACTTGTTTTACAACATAATTGGCCCCAAACTATACCCATATCTTCTTTTCTACTTCTTTCTTTCAGAAATACATGCACCAACAACACAGCTAGTCTCCCAAAAACATATTGCCATTCTTGCCATATATTTTGAAAACATACTAATAGTGAGATGGCTAGCTATTGCTTATAAAGTTACAAATTACAGCTGATTTATTAACAGATATTGATATATAAAATGAGAAAATCTGATAGAAATTCCGCTACACTCATTGCATACTTCTGCAATAAAGATATTATAGCTAATGTTAGTATGGAACAGAGGACTGCTTTAAGCTCCAAAGTAAAATCTGCCTCCCAAAAGAAACAGGAATAAAAACAAAAGCTGAGACTTAACCAAAACACCAGTTTGAGAACAACTGGCTTAAACAGCAGGTTAACTTAAGCAAGGTACTACTGTGTGTGCATGTCCACATCACGGGCAATGCCATGGCCACTCAATGCTAAAATATTTTTATACATGCAAGTGGATTATTTAAATTGGACTTAATCTTCGCATATGATGAAGGTTTACTGCTTATAATTTTTCAGTGTCTTCTGCTAAGCACGTAATACTTAGTCTGTCAGTTAACAATTGAAAGGATATGCTGCTACAGCAACTGGAGAAGGACAGAACTCATGTGAAGTAATTCCACTTACCTCTCAGGTCTGTGGAGGGAGTAAGTTGTATATTTCCTGCCTGAGCTCAGGTTTCAAGTGGTGAAGCAATTCCAGGGAGTGTTCCCTATCAAAGGGCAGAACATTCCTGCAATACTGGCCTGGCTAGGGCACTAAAGAGCATACAGGAGCTTCACAAGTGAATTTTCGGCATCCTTGATTCTTTTATGTAAATGTATACAGTATAATGACAATTTACTTGGGCTTACAATAAACTAACTGATTTTAAGCAGCTTAATAAATAAGCAGTTTGTTAAGCAGGTAATTAACTGAAATTTAATTTATTCAAGTGTGCAGCCAATTTGCTGACTTGATGCAAACTTTCTTTAGGACAACCCTTGATGTAATGTACAGAAAAACAACCACCTTAACACATTACTGTATGCACACGTGCATGCAAGGACATGAGAAATTTCATTTTTCATGGCTCATCTAAAGCAGCTAAAGAAGCTCACGCATTGCCAGATTTCCATTTGTTTAGGAGCTTGTATTTTAGCAACCCAGAAGGCATGGATTTGCACTGCGGCCCACCTGCTCATTTGGGTCCAACAGTATATGAATTTCCTACACAAAGTAGAAAAGTAGGTCACAGACTCACAGAAGACTCACGTCCTTATAACATGATGCAGCTTGAATATATTAAGTAAAATGCAGATCCCATTGTCACGAAAACTATCCAGACAATTA
>VWYP01021668.1:184267-218785 GCA_013400435.1 Pycnonotus jocosus
CACCCCCCCCCCCCCCTTTTAGAAGTACAAAGAAAATTCTGGAGGTTTAAACAGAATAATACAACATACTGCAATTCAGACAAACACTGAGGTACACCTAGAGCCCATCTTCATATAGATTTATTTGAAAATACATTAGTGACAATACATTAAATATAAATTAAACTAGTTTGAAAATGCTAAACATTAGCTGGTCATGCACTTTTCTGAGGAAATTCCACATTAAGTCCAAAGAAAAGGTTCAGATTTTTTATCTTTCAAAAATTTGTTCTGAAAGCTTTTAGCAATTCTGATTTAGTATACAGCTCCAGGACATTGCTTACAAATAAAAGCAGAGCAGAAATGCATTTTCATTTAAGTGAATTGAATCATGCACTACAATCCTGAAATTGTTCCAATGGGAGTTGGACTCGATGATCCTTGTGCGTCCCTCTCAGGATATTCTATGATTCTGTGATTCCTTCCTGCTTTATGCTGACCAAATAATGGAAAGTATCATTCATTCATTAAAGTTGATATGTAAACACTGACTTATTTCACTTTGCTGTCACCAGGTGCAAGGCTTCCAGCAAGACTTCTAGCCAGGCAACAACATCATTAATGATTCCAGGCTCTATCAAACTCTTTTGTTTTATTTATAAGTTTATTTAATATCAGTTATATATAAATTGACCACATTCATTCTACTTAAGGAAGATAATATACTCTTGAGAAGTTATCATATGGCCACTTACTAAATTTTTCCTAAAACTTCACTGAAGAGGAGGGATATCACATCTTTACTGTTGACCAACTGGGACAGTTACTGTGACCATACAATGTGACTGCAGCCACTGCTTCTTCAGTGCTCCTACCTTCCCAGACAGTTGTGGAAAGAGAACACAAGGAGATACTGGCTTTCCTTGGAAAGTAGGAAGCTGAAGTTCCCTAAACCTCTGCAGCTTCTCTCCACTGGTGGGTAACCAGACTGTGCGCTCTTTAGCCAGGTACCTGCATGGGGCTGGCAGCTCCCAGACTCCAAACTCTCCTGTTCCTGAGTCTGGGATTCCTGTACCCTTCCTTACAGCCTGGCCCTGAGCAGTCTCCACATTTCCTGTGTGAAAACGGAACACAAGTTTAGCTGATCTGCAGCTGCTTCTGTACATTCCTCCAAGATCTCGACTATCTGCACACACTCAGCTGCTTGAGCAAATCCCTCATGGATGCCAGAAGTATAGAACAGTAAAGGGAAATCCTTCTTCACTTCTGAAAGCCACAAAGAGAAACATGCTCACGTTCTCCTCAAAACATCCATTATCTCACCTGCATTTCAATGAATAAAGCTACTCTTACATCCTCCTTTTACACATCCTCAATCCTCAATCCTAGGAAGAGCCAAATCTAACAAAAAAACCCATTCGTTCTTAATGTAGACATGACAGTTCCTGAAGATTTTGGGCCCAAAGTTCAACAGCTGAGAGCAATGAAGTTGAATTTAGCCCCTCTCCTCCCCTGTCAGCTTCTCCTATACATGAACCAGTAGCAGAAAACTAATTTAATATTCTAGCCACTTACTCAGATAAATTTCTAAAACTGCTAATGCATCTCATGAACACGAAGATTTCACGGGGTTGGTTGTGGATTTCAGTGTAGTCTTGATGCCTAAATTAATAAGTACTCAGTTAAAAAATTGCTTGACGATTTTGTTTTTAAACTAAGATCTCCTTGAATAATGCTTTTTATCTACTTCTCTGAAAAGAGGTTTCAAATTTGAACAACTGCTGTGTGATATCAAGAAAGATTTTCACTGTTATAATTGCATAATTACTGATACAGACAAAGGTTAAAGATGAAACACCTTGCTGTCACTCCCAGATTGTCATACTTTCTAACATAAAAATAATAATTAATGAGTGTT
This sequence comes from Pycnonotus jocosus, assembly GCA_013400435.1. Lineage (NCBI taxonomy): Eukaryota > Metazoa > Chordata > Aves > Passeriformes > Pycnonotidae > Pycnonotus > Pycnonotus jocosus. Next base: position 186,165 of record VWYP01021668.1, read on the forward strand.
CAGTCACTCTGCATAGGATCTGTTAGAAACAGCTGGAGGCTGTACACCTGAACACAGCAAACTAGTGAGAGAGTGCTGTAGCATGCTACTGTTTTCTCTGAAAAACAAACTATTTGGACAATTTGACAATTCCCTCCCTTGCTCCTCCCTGCCCCCAAGAAGAAGGGCACAGCTAACAGAGAAGCCTACTATAAAGGACACTTCTATCTAATTAAATGTCAGTACTCATGATGCTTGAACTGCATGCACCACACTCACAAAAAAGCCTCTCAAATTCAACTGATCCCCTTCTCTGTTTTGAGTGTGAAGTAGAACAGTACAGGAAGACTGGCATCTACTTTGCTTCACTCCTGTATGCAACGTTTCAGGAAACACCTGACAGCAAGATAAAATTCATTAGTTTGAGATTACAACACCTACTGGCAGTTTAGGAGCAATATTAATCAAAAAAAGAGAGTTCTTAGAAACTATGCCAGAAATAATTGTCAGAAACACTGACAATTATTTTGAACCTAAACTCTTTATGTCCTCCCTTTCTGTGCTCAGTCATGTTTCACATGCAGACAATAACCTTTCCATCTTCACTATCCAGGACTTTAGATGAGATAACAGCCTGAGAAGATATTAAAATTTCTTTGGCAAAGAAAAAAGAAGTCAGGGAAAAAAAAAGGCAAATAGACTTATAAACTCCAAACAGCTCAATATGGTTCATTTTAAACCCATTTTTAAGCTTCAAATTTAGTCTTAGGGAACACCTGTCCAAATCACATTACAGTTTTGGAGTGTCAGAGAGGCTGAAGAAACTCAACCAACACACTAAAAGTCTGCAGCCAAGAGTTAGAATTCTAACAGTCAGACCCTTCCCCCTGCCCCCATCCTACCTCATCAGGGCCCTCATTTCCCTTTTCACTGCATCAGTATTACAAGCCAGAGTGTGAACAAATGCAAAGACAACTGAAAGTCTCCTTCCAGCTATTCCTGCCAGCTCATGGCTCAGTGCCCACTGACCTGATGACAACAATACTGCACAAGAGACAGGACCCTTCCACCACCTCCACATAATGCAAGAAAAATGTCCAGAGTGCAGATGCCTTTGGGCAAAGTTCACAGCAAGCACGTATGGTTATTCACAACCAACACAAATCCAAACTGTCCTGCAGGTGACACACTGAAGCCACTATCAGAGTGGAAACACAATATGAATTTGGGCAGCTGTTTTGTTTCTGACCTGGAGACTTTTCCAGGTGCTACTCAGGGTGGGTTAGGGAAGTTTTATGGAACAAGTCACATATACATTTGAACATGAGGTGTGAAGAACCTCACACAAGGTTTGAGAGATTACTTTGAGCAAAACTGTAGAAAATTTCTCAGTAATACACAATACACCCAACACACCTTAAGGACCAGATAAAACAGCATACCTATCTCCCTATTAAGTAGTGGACTATAGTTGATCTTCAGGAGCCACCTGATCACAGTGAGACTGCTTTACAGAACAGTTTAAGGAAGCCATACCTTGGTGTGAAGAAACAGAGAAGGCAGCTGAGGCTAGAAATGTCTTTAAATAACAATATTGGTATCATGAAATGTCTTTAAATAACAACACTGGTATCACATCCTAGCCTGTTCTATGAAAACACAAGTTGATGGCAAGCACCAGCTAGAGCAGTGCCAGCTAGTGAGGCAGCAAGGCCACAGAGAGGGAAGAGGCCCCAGGGACACAGCTGTGGCCACGGTGCCACTTATGCCACTTCAGCCGGGCCAGGCAGCAAACACGCACAGGCACCGTGGCAGCAGCAGCCCACGCTCCTGCAACGAGACACTGAGGATGGAAACAGCAAAGCTAGCAGGGAAAAAAATTAAATCTAACTTTATTTTTAAAAAAGCCAACCAATCCCTGTGGAAGGGCAGACAGCTGAAGCAGTCAGTAAAGGATATGTCTGCCAGGAAAAACAAGAACAGGAAGAGGAACACTGTTTAAATATCACTAAATGGTGATTTCAACTATCCTCCCATATTTAAAAAATATTATCAATTAAATAAACACGCAAATGAATTTATAAGAAATAAAACCTCTTTGTTTCCTGGTATGTGGCTGCCAGTTCATGACATTTGGAGGTGTTTATCATATGTAAAGACTACTAGGAATAAATAGAAAAGTTTTCCAAGTGAGTTCCACCTCCATTATTTTAAACTCGATTCTATCCATAACTTGCCCTTGTTTGAAAATAGCATTAAAAATGGTAATCCATGACCTTCACACAGATGATTACTACATCTATCTCTCCCCATTCCTGGAGCTGGATCTCTTATTCTTGCTTTTATGACTCAATGCTATAATAAGATGTAATAAATGAAGACTATAACGAAATATTACTAAAATATCTTGATAGAGACTTCTCAAAATAAATCTGCAGTACCTTTTATAATCTGTTCTTCAGCTAGGTTAAACAGATTTAAATAACTCTAATCATTAAAAGGAAATCTGGCTCTGACACAACTCTAAGATCAGGAAGCCTAAATATTTACCTATTAAAAGAAAAAAGGGCTGAAATCAGTGCAAGTTCAGATAAAGTACAGAAGTACCAGGTGATAACAACATAATATTTAATATCTTGCTTTGAGTGGGGTGAGCATGGAGGGGGGAGGAAAGAAGAACATACACCCTTCTACCCCAGAACCCCCCAAATCCAAATATCTTTCTACAGTTTTCCTCAAAGGTATCAAGGCATAACGAGATTCCCCTTTGCAATATTACTTAAACATTTCTTCACCTATTAAAGAAAGGACTTTACAGTTCTCTACAGACCAAATAGAAAACAAAAGCTCCTCAGTGTATAAAGAGTCTTTTATATTTTTGAGCTTTTAATGACAATGCACAACTGCCTGTAGCTAGAATAACCAAGTACAGTCCTTTCATGACACTAATTATGAACAGCTCTAAACTTGAGCAACAGCCTGACTACACACGCTGAATTGAGGAAATGTAGCAAGGGAAAATTAAGATTTCAGCTTTTCCATCAACAAAAGAGGGTTTTCGAAACACAATTTAAGAAATCAGAAAGAAAAAAGTTACATGCAAGTAACTGATGGTCCTCAACAATTGTACTCAATTAAGCAGATAAAACAGTTACACATTCTAATTTGGTGTTACTGCAAATGAACACAAGTCCCACATCCTGTGTGTTGTACAAGCCTCAACCACAATTATCTGAAAACAACAGTGACAGAAAACATATGATGGAGGAAATCTGTGGGCTTGCCATTAGCCACTTGAGCACCCACGGATCAATACTGCTGCACGCCAAAGGAACCGCAAGGCCAGAGCAGCCAGCGGAACTGGCAGCTGTAGCTCCAGCCATGGCATCTCTGTTGTGAAGCCTTTCAAGTTAAAGCTAGAACAGAAAACAAACTGGTAAATTCAGAAAAAGCATTTATTCTACTCATAGCCAACTTCAAGTTGAATTATGGCTGGCACTAAAACTGAGGTATTAGACAGGGGGAGGAAATGTTGTCTGTATATTTTGTTCAGAGTTGCTAAACCTAAGCCAAATTATCTTCAATAGATTTAAACATAGCAGATGCTAATTCTATGGCTCAGTGTAACCAACTGGACACTTTCCATTAAAATTAGATTTTAATCAGAAACACCATTTCCATAAAATAGAAATTTTCACGTGGAAAATGTCGGTTTTGCCAAAACCCACTGATTTTCCGCGGGAAACACTGAAATAATGCCTATCTGGCTACCTGCCTGGAAAACGCTTGTCAACTCCGCTTCTTCCTCCAGCAGAAAACAAACCCAGGGATGTCTTCTGGCAGTGCTGCCCAGAAAAGTGACCTCACTCCATGCGTGCCCCTGGCTTTCAGCCACCCTGCCTTGCACTCCAGGCACTCAGCCTCTCCACAGCGCTGTGGCTGTGAAAGGCAGCGGGTCACGTTCTGGTTGGTCACGGGATGTGCACTCGAGAGACCCCAAAGCACACCAGGGAACTGGAACAAGGAGCTCCCTGCAAGAGGCAAGATCTATTCGGCTGGTGCACCTGCCCAGCTGCAAAAGAACCATCCTATTTTACATCATCCCAACATTTATGGCCTTCTTTTATTTATTTCTTCATTTACTATATTTTACAACTTCACCTCAGCTTAAGTTTTCTTCTGACTTACCTCTGCCTCCTCTCAAAGACTTTCTTTATAGGAAACAATTTCCACTTTCAAGCTGGCACAAGACTAGAAATTCAAAATTATCTGAGTGAATCTGACAATGAAAATATCATGCATGTTCAAACAACCAAATCTTAAAATTCCACTGCATGTGAATTATTATAAACAGGAAATATAAAATCACAGTTTTGTGGGTTTAGTTTCTTTAGCAAAGTATCTTAAAGATGTCTACACTCCCTTAATTTGTAAATTGTACAAACCCACTTTGTAACAATTGTACCTGTACTTATTACAAAATGAAATTCTGAGCCAAATCAAGAGTTTTCCAAAACTGTGGCATACTGACCTCAACAGTCACACCCTGTCAGGGGTTATGACACGCTTAAACATTAAGGGCAGACTGCAGGCCCCCTGCACTCATCTTTATGCATTCAGAGTTTTGAAAATTGTTAAACTACACTCAAGTTTGGACATAAACAGGTAAGAAGACAAATGATCTTCATGCATACTTCTAAGAGCATCTAAAAATACTCTCCCTTTTGGGATGTATTTCCTTCTCTTGAAAATAAATTGACAAATTTACAGAAGCTTCTGTAAAAAAAAAAGGGAAGGAAACCTAATGCAAGAGAAAAGACAAAATCCAAAATTACATAAAAGTTTATAATTCTTACCAGGGTTCATCAAACCAAACTTCCAAAACATTCTTAAAGGGTTTTTTTTTGTTTCTGAATATGACAATTTTCTTCCTTTTAGCTTTTGTTCTTTAGAGAATTACACAGTAATACTTGACAGTTTCCACAAAATTAACTTAACAAAAATAGCAGACACTATTAATGGTGTGAAAAGCAACATAACACTGTCAAGGCTAACTATGAATATACCATGGGGGGAGGTGGGGAGCAGAAATCTTTACATTCCTAAATCTAAAAGGTAAAGGCACAAAGTTGAAGGTATACAATTGGAAAAGGCAGAAGAGCTAAAAAGACGAAGTTTATAATGCACTACAGCTCCAAGAATGAAGATACCAAATGAAACTAAAATTCACTGACAAACTGTACCTCTGTATTATACATCTTATCTATTCAACCTCAAACCTTTTATTAGAAGTTAAATTTCTTTTACTAACATATTAGCAAATCACTTTGCAGGCATAGGGTATACATTTTCTATAAAGAAAAAGCAATCTAGTGTATTTGTATTTAACAAAGTATCAACTGAGAAAATTACCTGACCATTTTGCTTGGAGCTGGAAACTTCTACAATCAGCTGCCATTCAGAACCAGCATGAAACTTTCAGTTCAGTTGGTCTGAGATTAATTAAATTGAATTATTCTTATTTACTTATTTAAATAAGTTTATTTTTTGAATGAAAACGACGTCTACCATCTCCTCTAACGCACTCATGTTCAGGAAGACACAGAGGCTTTAATGCTTGTTTATCATATTGGCTTAGTTCAGTATCAAGTTTCACATCCGCTGAAAAAACAGGAGCACAGCCATAGTACAAATCATTTATCCAACTAAAAACAAGCAATGAAAGAAACATCACAACTCCAGTGGAATAAAACATTACCAAGAAGGGAAAATGAACCCACAGATGCAGAGTTTTTTTGTGCTGAAGTTAAAGAGCAAAAGGCTATTAAAAACGACAAAATTATAAAAGCTATTTATAGGGTTCATGTCATGCTACTATTTAATCACACGGCTATTTATGCTTTCTCTCATGCATTTACCACCTCTAAGCAAGAACAAAACCTCAAATGCAGTTTAATCACCTGCATGTCACAGGTTCAATTGCATTTACTCAGTTCTCTGCTGCTCTCAAGAACTTTCTTTCATCCGGCTAAACTGATTTCCTGCCAGGACAAGCACACACGTCCTGCCACAGACACTGCGGGAAGGGCCCATCGGCCCTGAGGATGCCTCGACAGTAATCAGATTACCCCTTATCCTTCCCTGTAACACAACCAGGGGTCTGGAAGGACCCTGTGAAAATACATTCTCTGTCAGTAAAACTGCAGTATGGTTCAAATCCCCACCCTGAGCCTCTTCACTGTGCTGCAGCTGAGAGCACACAGCTATGTCTCAGCCGAGAGGCTGGGGCAAGCTCAGGTTTTGACTTTTTCCCCTAACACAACCGTAAATGCCAACTTGATTATAACCACAGCCCAATACAGAAGTCCACATGCCATCATTGCAAATCTTCTCCAACTTCTGGTATGAACGACCGGACCAATTTTTTTTTTTAATTATTTCCCAAAAAAGCCTAATCCTAAGAAAACTATGCTGCCAGGGATGATTACATATCTAGTCACTGAACTCTGAATAAGTGTAACACAAATGAACTTTTCTACTCTATTGCCTGTAACTGACATCTATTTCTTCATATGAAAATAATGCAGCCACAATAGTTAATCTCAGAAGTTGTCTTAATCCAATGATTAATTTAGCTTTCTATGCCAGAGAATCATACTACTTGCACAGAAAATTACTGTTAAAAATGAACTTATGCTACTTTACTGTTCAACTGTATACAGGAAAGACCTCCATGTTCTAGCCTTTAACAATCTTTTTAAGAAAACTAAGGACATGGCATTCCTTTGCTCTTTGAAGTCAAAGGACTAAAGCTGTAGACGTAAGAGTCTTGTATGCAAACTAATTCACTTTTCAACAGTCAGCAGCTTTACAAAATGCTTAGCAGCAAACCCCCCATTTGGATAGTGTCTTCCACTATATTGCAGGTAACAGACTATTGTAAGAGAACAGAAGCAGTTATAGCCCCTAGGCTGTTACAAACCAGAAATTTGCAGGGCTGTCCCATTTTCCCTGCAGTGAGCTCTCAGCTGCCCCAGGCAAGCGCTCAACTCCCAGCCCCACCTCTGCTGAGCCAGGGGCTATGCAAGGCAGCAGGTCTCAATGACAGATTCCAGCCAATTCCCTCAGTGCTCTCAGTTCTCCTTTCATTCTACTGAGAAAGTACTTTGCGTAATAATGTGTGATTATGTTGGATGTGTCTCTGTTTCAAATTCGTAACAAACATCGGAAGCATGTAATAGCCTGTGAAAACCTGACAGCAGAGACCCAACGAAAGGCTTAGTGAGCCTGTCTGCAGCGAAGTTGGCACACTATAAATACCAGAAAGGAACTTCATAGTCAAAATAAAAAGGTAATGTAAACCTGCAAGAAAAAAACATCTCACAATTTTCGAAAGCATGTAAGGAGCACAGTCTTAGTATAGCCGATCTGCAATGACAGTGTAAGAAAGTCAGTGTAAAACTTACCCTAGTATCAATATTCGTTATTTTCATACAAGGGGCAACATTCTGACTCCAAAGCTACTTGAGAAGCATCTCAGTTACACAAGTCAATGTACTTTTATGGTAGTAGACCTTCAACATTTGGAAATTCATACAAGCTTTATGTAGACATGCTGATGTTAAACTGCTATGAAAGATGGCAATAACTCCTCGGTCAGAACTAAGCTGCAGAAACTGTGGTGCAGTCCTTAAATCTAGGACACAACCACATCCTCAGGTGTAATTACAGCTCAAGCCAAACACAGCAGAGGACTTGTCAGTAGACAAGTTTCTACCCAGCATTTTAGCTCTCAAGGATGTCTATGACCCATACATGCAGTGTGAACTGCTTTATGGAAATGCAAATCTCTGACAAATGAACTCTGAAATTCCTTCAAGCCTGTAGAGCCAAAAAACTTCAAGTCTCTTGACAGATATCATAAGTGCCCCTACACAGAAAATTATTTCCAGAATGTACCAAGTTCTCCGGCTTCTTAACCTTTTCGTAAAGGTGAGAAAAAAGATTTTTGGCTGTTGTCTATAAAAGCAGTGGAAGGGAAGCTGCCAGCAAGTACAATCACCACTTCCTTAAATACTTTTCCTTTAAATCTGTCATTAAAGACTTTTTTTTCTGCTCAACTGCCAAGCAGTCAACATTCTGGGACAGATTCATTTCTCTTTTCTAAAAGGGAACAGAAGCTATTGTGGGAGAAAAAGAAAAAAAAGCCACAACCTCTCAAAGTACAGAGCACAAATGACTATCTGTCCAGTGTTGCCCTCTGAATAACGCCATGTGCAGAGGCTGTTGACAGTCAAAGGAAGGAACATCTTGAATTCAACCTGCGGCAGCCTGGGCCAGCCCCAAATTACCAGCAGTCCTTAGAAGAAATGTCACCATTAGATCCGGTGTGATTATTCACCCCTAGTGCTACCCTGAACAAATGAGAAATCTTACCTGCAAATCTCAAAAACAATGAATGAAGCAAGTTTTGAGAAAATTCTGGTTCAGTCTTCCCAAAGCTCTAAAAGAGCTTTCTCAACACCTTTTTGTTTTATATAAAGGAAAATACAGCTCCAAAATTTTCCATCACAATTCTTGCTTATGTTTAGAGTTCATTAAGTCACAATATAAAGCTCAAAGGTATCAACACAGATTTGCACAGAAATGAAAACAAGATATAATAATGATTATTTGAGCTATTTTTATGAATACCATTGCAGTCAAAACCTAGCCCATTAAGTTGATAATACAAAATATACAGATTTTTCTCAATATACTTTCTTGTTTTATAAAGACACTTGGTCTCCCTTGGGAGAATCCTTCCTCTATAAATATTTAATATAAAAAGAAAGATTTTTTTTGTCTTAGTAAGTATGTTGTGATTCCTGACAGAAACAACAGATAACAATGGACAGTGGAGATAGCACACTGTTAAACTGAATGTAAAACATAAAACTGTTAAGTTTATACTTTTAGACATTTAAATGAGGTCCTTTAAAAGTCATTAGGCATCATTAGATAATTTAAATAATACATTAATTAAGCAATCTTAAAATAGCCTGGCTCTTGCTCCTGTTGCTTTCCTTGGAAAGGCAGGTGCAAACATGGGTCAGATTCACAGGCTGATGGTTACTGATTCACAGGTTGATGAGGTAGATAAATTAATTACTGAAACCCTCAGTTCTACACCATTCACTTCCTGCAAATACTCCAGATCTCTTCCATGTATGTTCTTTCCTTCTCAAGGCTCAAACAGTCCCCTTTGTAACTGTTCCATTTCCTTCATTAGTCAAACTCTTCCCTAGATTTTGTCCATTTCTCTAGTTACATTTCAACTTTCCTCTGCCTTACTCAACGCTCTACTCCTTTGGGGTGGGTACAGAAGATGGAACAGCAACAGAAGTCACAAGAATGTCACCAAAACGCACAGAAAATCAAACAGGATCCACCTGGAGGCAAGAAGAAAAACTGTAGCCAAGAGACAAGAACCATGCCCAAGTCTGCTCCCAAGGTTAATACAGAGATGCCAGGTACATCCATAGTCAGAGTAACAGCACAGGTGGGTGATGCGTTCTGCTGAGATGCTTTCCATGTGGTTATGAACGGAAGAGATCGATGGCAACACAATCACCTATGCAGCACTACCAAAAATCATTAAAAGGCTTTTAAATTTCACACATTTTAATATGCAGAACTGAAACATTTCCACACCATTACAAAAATCCATTAAGAACCTGGAGAGTCAAAGTACTCCCCCCTAAGAGTCTCCTACATACATGCATTTTGACTTAAATCTGTGTTTTATTTATCATCTTCACCAACAAAACTAATTCAGGCTTGTAATGCTTAGGGACAACCTCCTTAACAAAAAAACAAAACACAACAAAACAAAACAACTTTCAGAACAGAAGACTCAGAAGGAAAACTGATTAAGTACAAGTTTATCCTCAACATGCACAAACATGTTGACAGTGACACAAGTAAATCCAGTAGCTAAGTTTTCTGATACATAAAAAGATAAAGCTTTTTATCTATCAAGCTGGACTTGGGTATCTAACTATTGGGCTTGATGATCTTTAGAGATCTTTCCAACCTGGACAACTCTAAGTGTGAAGAGACACTCAGATGATAAAAGACTACACCCATCTTTTCTTTCCAATGAAAATATTGTCCAAAGTGCACTGAGAAGGAACAGTCTACCAACATACAAATGAAGATGGCGTTAAAAGGCAACAAGCTCTCTGAGTCAGCACATCTGCAGGGCTCCTCTGGGGCACTGTGTTTAAAAGCTCTGTTCATTCATGTGCCCCTGCAGTCGGGCCCAAATGGCTTGCTCACACCTGCTTCTTTAGGCACTCTTTTGTAATTAAACTCAGCTTCCCCAAACTCTTTACATCTACTGCATCCCAGAATGAAAAGGCTACAGAAGAGGGACATATGGCAGGATATGGAATGTGCACATTAACAAAGAAAACCAAGCAACTGACTTCTGCTATTTTCCAAACCTATTCACAGGCACTTTTCCCTGCTGGCAGCTCTGCAGCACAGCCCAGGTCCCCCAGAAGCAGCTGCAGGAGCCACAGGTGGAAGCAACAGGAGTGTTGGTCTGCAGGGAGGGTCTCTCTGAACAGTGGTACTACACTCATCTGAGGACATAAAGCTCTTCCCCATGCTCCTGAAAATGCTGAGAAGAGAGATTTCCCAACACTGAAGATTCTAGTATCATACAAGCAATAGCCACCACACTCACAAAGGAGACACAGTCACCTTCTCTCTAAACAGCAAGACAGACTCATCAGAGCATCACAGATCAGACTCAGTTCTTCTGAGGACCCAGCTCTTTCACTACAATAGGTACTTTAAATCAGGACCTTAGGAAATTCAGTATTTTCTGCATTGGTAGACCAGGTTAGCAACAAGCTTCTTCTTAACAAATATGTACAGGGCAGCCCAGAATAGCAAGGCTCAGTGAGTGCAGAGCACCAAACCAAAACCACTGGCTTCTTAATTCAGTTTTCCCAGTTACGTCTTCTCTGAAACAACCAGTGGATCAGTGCAGAGAGGAACAAACTTGCCATATTATGAAGAGGCAAAAAACTTCAACCCACAAAAAGGAAAGTATTCTTTTCCCATTACAGGTTAAACCTGGGAATAGACATAGAAACTACATTTTTTAACAGAATAGAAAATAAGATCTAAAGCCACTACATTTGCATTATGATTATGCAGAGCCCTGTGTCTGACAAAATCCAGATTCAATTGAACCTTCTGAGCTCCAGCCACTACACCAGCAGAATTAGCAATACTGACTTCTGAACAAGTACCCTTGAGCAAGTGTCTGTTGCCATGGATAGACACACACGGAATGGTCACCCAAGAACAACCATGCAGTTGTTGAAATGGGATGACAACAAGAGAACTCAGGAGTCTCAGAACTGTCAGCACACTAACACCAACGATAATGTACCATGAAATTGTCAATACCTGCTGTGGAAAGATGTGACAATAACATACAGTTTGTTGCCTAGATCCCAGGAAGCAGATCCTGGTGACCCATGACTGGAAATGTTTTGGTAGCTCCACGAAGTTGCAAAGAGAGTAAAAACAAACAGATGAATGAGCTCCTTTACAGTCCAGTAAAGGTTTGCCAAGTTTTGGCTTTGTCCAGTGCTGTAAGAGGTCCTCTCCTCAGAAGTCAGTCTTCACAAGTCCAAAGCTGGAGTTTGGAACCAGAGAAAAAGTGATGTAGCTCCAGATGGATCACACAATTACTGAACTGAGGCTGCCAGGAATATGCACTGCCCATGGAACAGCTGATGGCCAGTGCCATGCACCATGACTCCTTCAGTGTTAGTCGATGGCAGGGTGTCTCAAGCTGAAGAGTATCTCAAGGGTTCTTCAGTTCTGACTGTTCAGAGGAGAGAAACATATCAAGGCTTGGTGGTGTCAGAATGCTTTGGCAACTTCTTAAGAATGATGAGCATGATGTGACATACATCACAGAGAGAGGCAATGGTAAAGAGCTTAATAGCACCACCACATTATTCTTATGAAAAGTAGCTCCCACTCTCCAAGAACCAGCACAGCATGCTTATTTCAATCTACACCCAAAAATCTCTGAGGGAGCTTCTCAGCAGCTAAGAGTATGAACACTCTACAATGCCCAGCTGCAAATCTGTTGTTCTCAAATTCCTAAAGCTAGAGCCCAGAGAGCTGAAATCCCTGCTATTTAATACAAAATCAGCAAGAAACTTGTGTCTGCTACTGACAGGCAGGCAGACTGCTACCAGCTATTCTGATTCTTCATGAAGGATGCAACATGAGCATTATTAAATAACAGACGTGTCCATCTGTCCTCTGGAAGTATATAAAGAGAAACACAAATTAGAATTTCTTCACAGTCTTAGATCATCCGCCTTTCTGTAAGAAAATCTGCTGAAAAAAACAGAGAGAAATGAAAAGGTGCCAACTAGACTGAACAAGTGCTGACAGAGCTCATGAAAGTGCAGAAAAATCTCATCTAGCTCTCAAGAATCCAAAATAAGTAACTCAAGAGCACATACACCCAAACCTATAGCTCATGCATACTTTGTGGTAGGTTGTTTTTTACAGATATATAGGCTACACTACATGTACATCTCTGTCACATGGTGGTCACAATGGCAAAATAACTAAAAAAAAAATCTATAATCGACCACTAATACTTTTGCCACTACATATTCTATTAAGTCACTTTGTAAGGTTACTGTAATACTCCTCTGAAACACGATATGGGAAGATGTTGGTAGCTGGAGTAAGAGTAGCCATGCCACCATTACATAGCAAGTTTTAATACCACTACAAATGTGGTTCTTACATTTCATCTTGCAGTTCCATGGACTGATGAATTTTTAGTCTCAACCACAAGGGATGAGAAAAGTGTTAAAACTGTAGGTGTTTGAACATTTATCTAAAATTCACTTTTGTAGTTAGCTTGCTTTCCTGTTTTGTTGGCTTCACTAAGAAGTTTCTTTCAATTTTCTATTGAATATGGTTGAGAGTTTAAGAGAATAAAAAATTGCTTTCCAGAGTAACTACATCAGAGTTAAAGATGATCAGGGAGCTATTACTTAAATGCCTGTTTTCAGAACATTTACAGATAAAAACACAACGTCTATGGAAAGTATATGAAATTTAGGCAAGGCAACAGGAGACAAATAGCTGAAAATTTGTCAGCAACATTAAGGTAAAGAGAACACAACCATTCTCTCCACTAGCAGCAATTCCAGAAAAGTATTACCAGAGAAATCCGAGAGCAATTCCTGAATGAAGATCACGCCTTCCTTTCAGCTGGGAAAAAAGAACAGTGTTCAAGGGCTTATGGAAAAGAGCAGGCAGTAGGATCCATGTTATCAGCAGGCACCAGCAATACAGAACTGACACAGGCTAAAAAGATATTACACTGCTACTGAGAACAGGCAGAAGATGATGGAAAGAGCTCCGGGAGCAGTGCTGCCAGTCTGATGACATGGGCATCTGATCCCTAAGTATACACATAATAAGGCCATAGGATATTTTGGGAGAAGATCTAGAGAGGAACCCACAAAACGTCATATTTATTTACACCTTATGTGCCAGACAGTTTGCTTTCCATTTCCAATTCCGGATTATACTTCAAGACATTGCAATTGGTGGTTCACTTTCATCAGAGCACTGCATCAATTCCTGACATTAAACTTTGGAAAACAATCTATTTACTGAAAAACTCCAATATTGAATGAGCATGTGTCGCCTGAGTGAGCTCATGTCTGTTTCAGTGTGTTAAGCTCAGGTTCTTGTTTTACTCCACAGCTCAATCTGTGAAAGAATCAAACATTGGTTCTTTTGTGCTAGAAACAGATAGAAATTTGGAAAGCTAATAATTGGGATTACAATAACCAGAAAGAAGGCATGGACAAGACAATGAACTACAGCTCATATGACTGACCAGAGGTAAAGTAATATCATTCCTTTCTGAAAGGCTCAACACACCAAGCTGCAGAAATTGTCTCCATGGTGTGCATCACACTGTTAAACGATGCCACTTTTTCTCTTATTTTTTTCCAAAAAAGTACAGGAATAGAGGGAACATAATATACATGAATTTTTAAGAACAAAAAGATACTCTTACATTAGTTGAGATATTTTGAGACTTCAGCACATGCAGATACACCATTACATATAGGCTTGGAACAACTCTATTTACATGGGAGCATGGAGAGTTAGATTTAGAAGGGAATTCATATTTTTGTGCAGTTTCACCTAAGTTCAGGTTTGAAAATTACCGTATTTACAGGTAACTTAAATTCAGATGTATATTTCACCATTTCAGAATCGGATTAATGTCTGTAGAGTAAAACTAACATCCCCCAACAAACATAGAAACAAGAAAAAACCACCAAACACTTCTATTCTGCTTGTTAATAACTTGACTGCAATGAAGTACATCTTTGTAGACTTTGGAAAAGGATGGGATTATTCAGTGCATTTGTTTGACAAGAGCATCTTGTGATTGATTTCAGGGACATGAAATATCTTGCTGTCAAGATATCCAGTCACCACTGGAAAGACACTATGAAAGCACATTAGGTTGCATTACTTTTTTTTTTTGTTACCCATGATTGTCCCAAAAACGGCTTAAGTTTTTCAAATTTCACAATAAGCAGGTATCATACTGTACTGATTTTGGGCAGCTACTGATTTAAATGATTTTTTAAAAAAACTTATATGTATCTAACCCCAACAGCTTATCAGTCTAAACCTCACCATAGTTATCTTATGGGTATGTACAAATGACAGTACAGGTTCAACTAATGATGCCCACACAAAGGATTCAAACAGAAGGTGTTCAACCTATCCCGAGGGCAACAGGCTCCAGCCCCTGTGCACACTGAGAAATGGAGGCTTTCTATTGATGTTGTTATTGATCACTTATTCTAGAAAAGAGATAAACAAGGAGCTTTGGGAAATATGTCAAACAGTAAGGGGGAGAGGTAGAGATGTTAAGGAAAAAAGCAGCAGAAATCAGTATTTCCAGAAGTAGAATATGACAATATCACAGACAACTAGACTTTACTCTGACACTCTTTTTATTTTGACATAACCTGGCAGTGTTAGCTAACACAGCATCCCTGACCCACTCCTGAGTCTGGCCTCTTGCTTCCAGCCTTGCATCATCCTCTCCCTACTGCTGACACAGCCATTTGTACAGCCATATGGTAAACCAGAGTGGGGAAATAAGAAGCAACACAATTTTGGCAAAATTATTCTTCAGTCAGACCAATTCCCCAATCTGAGTCACTGTGCAGCGGCAAAAGCACTACAGCAGCACAAGGAGGGCAGCAGGTGGCCATGAGGAGAGGAAGGCTTCCTTCATGGTCAAAACAAGGAAAAGAGTAAAGGTATCAGCACCCAGCCAAGTGAATATCATTCACTCATTCATTTTGTTAAAAGCCATTTCAGGAAAAGAACAAAAAGGTGGAGAATGGCGAAAAGGTGAGGAAAATGTGAAGATAAATTCAAAACTGAAGCTTTTGATTGTGTATTTATTAAATCTGGGGCAGAACACAACAAGATAAAATGGGGTGATAGCTAGAATGCTCGATGGGATTTTTTTTTTATGATGAAGCTAAAGCAAGCATTTCATGCGATGAAAAAATCTAAGAAAGTGAGCAAATTAAAAAGGGATTAAGAACAATGACAAATGGAATAGAAGGAGAGGAAGGTGCAAAAACAGAAGGGCAATCACAGAAAAAAACAACAGCTAATTCTTCCTTGAAGCACTGGAGACCAGACCATTTCCATAGCCACTTATGGACTATCACTATTTATCAATAAAAGTATGACTTTACTAAAAAAACAAAGCACACATCAAGCCTGTTAACTTCCATATGTCAGTGCTGAAATAATGCCTATATATACCTGAAACTGTTGCATCATTTCCCTACTTTCTGCTACAGACCTCTCTTAAAATTTCCTGTATTATTTAGATCCCTTTCACCACAGAACACACAAGGACTTGCATACAATACAGCCAACAATGACAATGAAGAATCATTGGGAAGAAACAAGAGGCATGTGATTTGTTTTGTGGTGGAATCATTAATTTGTATTTTGTTTCAGGAGGTGCCAGGGGAAAGATTAAGACCATAGTGTTAATGCAGACAATTCTGAAAAGGTCAAGTTCCCCAAAACATTACGAAAATTCAGTGATAAAATGCAGCCAAAGACATAACGTGACAGAGGTGATGGAGAGAGACAGAGAACTACTCTAAAGGGCTCCCTGTACTGTTTCATCTGAAGGCGGTTCAACGTCTGGCAGATCACACAAAATGGAATGGTAGTTACCAATGCAGACACCAGAGAAGTTTTATTGAAGCTGTACTTAACTACAAAAAGAAACTGAAGAGAATAAACCCTGAAGTGCTAAATCTGACTTAAACCGCTATTTTTGTTTGTGCATTAGGAGGTCTCCAAAAGTACAATGTGGCTTAATACAATCCATAATGAGCAGCAAGACTCATCCTACTGTGTCTGTACTGGTAAAAGACTTGCACAGAACCTAGTATTTGCTGCACTTTCTATCTTCAAATTTATATACTCAGTAGGCGTACAAAAAATATCTCCTTTTATCCAATGATCTCAGAATTTTACTGGGAAACTATTTCTCATTTATAAAGGAATAGAACAAGATGCAGAAAACCAAGTAATTTGCCTGTCATTACACAGTGAGTCAGTGGCAGCAGCCCACACTGGTCATACATCTCTTGCTGTTCTTATCAGGTACTGGCATTAGAATAAGGTCTTTTATAATAGTTACATCCATATGTATCAACAACATGATCCTCACAATTTCAAATTTATGCTTGTTCTTTCTTTTGCTCAGAAAATGAACACTAAGCTTATACAATGCACTCTATTTAAAAGATAACACATTAGTGCCTTCCTTTTTCAGCCCAGCATTTCTTTGACTGAAGATACCAGAAATGCTTTTGTGTTTGGGTTTACCATACCACGAGCATTTAGAAATAGTTAAATATTCTACAGAGTAAGAGTCATAGCTATCAGTACCTACACGTTAAAACCACACAAACCTAGGAATGGATTTATAATCAGTTGTATGTGGCTACATTAAGGAAGGCTCACTGTACACAGGACAGGAATCTTATGTGTCTCCATGTTATTCATCACTGTCAGGATTACTGAGCTCCGGATCTTTTATCTGATCCAAGAGCGCGCTCCCATTCTTATCTGCAGCACGTGCTGTGCCAGCCCTTTTGATGCAAAATTTGTCTCCCTGTGGCATGAAAAGTGACTAGTGCATGAGGGGTGGGGGGAGAATGACGATGACAGTACAAATGAACAAGGAACAGTAACACATAAACAAAAGATGAATTGTTAGGAAAAAGGTTAATTTATGCAACTCAAAGAAAAAATCTCCTCTAGTTAACAAGCAATTCTTAAAAACCACAGAACTTGGCATAAATTCTATGATCCCTTTAGCATATCATCTTTGGCACACAACCACAGGAAAGACTGGATTTTATCTTCATCAATGACTTTGGCAGACCTTTCAAAAAGAAAGACTGCAATTGGTGTTAATACATTTTCCTACAACTAGTCTCTGCAGCAGAACTTTCATTCAGGTTTCTCACGGTGCACTCAGTTTTACCATTTGCCAGAATACTGATGGAGTCTAGACTTTTAATTCACAATTACTTTTCTTATCCTGCAAATGTCCAAGTCCACATAGATAAACTTATATTTGAAATAATGATTGCCACTTTTCCCAATGAAAGACAAAGAATGCTATTCTGATATATGGAAATACAGAGGTTGTGCTATGAAGAGTTCCATGCCAGTGCATCCAACACAACTGGCTTTAAAGCTTTCGGCTCAGGCAGCACGGGTGGGTAGGCAAGGCCAAGTGGATTAGGAAGCTGCTTGATACATCTTCTCCCACCTGAAAATGCCATGTAACTGTACAGGGACAGACTCCAAAGACCTGTTGTGGGTAAAGCAGAAAAGCACCAGCAGCTGAAGCAAGAGAGAAAACAGGATCTGTTCCTTTCTTTGCAAACATCTGTCATTACAGGCTCTTTCAATCAGCTCTTTAAATGTAGCATCCTGGCTCTTGAGCCCCTGTGTGATTGTTTCTGCTGCACTATGCCCATCAAAAACCGATCAATCCACACCCACAATGAGCACACACCCTGTCACACCCTGGTGACAGAAGATCATGACATGTACTGAGATGGTGGCACTGGACTTCAAAAGGCAAAGGCAGTTGGATGAAACAGCCTCCCTCTAGGAATGCTGCAGGCTCCCACAGGTGTGGGGAGCAGTCCCACCTGTACTCATGCTCTTAAGCTTCTGGTGTATGAATACAACTCTTAAGTTGCCAGTGAATGTATACATTCCCCTGAAAAGCCAAAGTATGCATAACATTTAGAATAATTATATTTTTAAAATGCACTTTGGAATCTGTATAGCCATAGATAACCTTGTTTCACAGGATCTGCAGTGCTCAAGGGATGTATTACTGCCATAGTCAACAGCAGCCAATACAGCAGTGAGAAGAGCTGAGGGGATATGGGCTTAACTATGCATGGCTAAGCTAACATCTTCTGGAAAGTGACTACCAGGCATCGGGGTAGCTCTTGGAACCGTAATTGCTACAGAAGAAAAATATTTATACACAGTAGCCAATGTTTAATTGGGCATAAGGAGAAGGAATATCCCTCTATATTTTTAACTGCACTTGTCTATTAGGCAGTTTAGTTAGCTTTGGGTTACAAAAGACTTTCAGAGAGCAAATTACCTCATCAGAAACAATTTAATTGATTTAGAAACCTATGTTTTCTTTCTAAAGCAGAGACTGACACTGAAATAATATTTTTAACTTACTTTTCATAACATAAGTTGTAAGTCCAAGTCATGAAGAAGTTTTTAAATATCACATGACATGTCTTCATTCTTACCTGTTCAAATATTATGTCCCATACATATTGGTATTTCCTGCTTCCCTCTATTCTGATACATGAGATATTTAAGATGCATAAAATGACTCCACAAAATCTTTTTCCTCAAGAAATAAAAACAAAAAGGCCTCCTCCAAAATATAATGGCAAATGGCTTCAGATGTTCAAGTTTCAATCCAGATTAATATCAGATAACACAACTTTTCCTTCCTTTCTCTTTTCTTCTTTTCATCTCTGACAACATCCAAAACAACACCCATTTTTTCAATGGTAAGCCTGCCTTTATTTCACTTCAGAAAAAAATTCAACCAGAAGTCATATTGAATTCTTTTTCCTTCACAATCTGTTTCTGCTTGTGTTTAGACTCATCTGAGGTTACTCAGATCAAATCTATTACAAATCAAAAACAAACAACAAAAATCGACCCCCAAATAAACCATGATTTATCTACATAGACATTTCTTGCAAAATAAAATTCTGCTAACAAGCAAAACCATTATGGTGTAACACTCTTCTCTCTGTAATTATTTCTGTGCTGTAACATCTTCTTCAATGGACTCACAGAGGTGTCGCCACCATCTCTGATGGGCCCAGCCTTGGCCGGCAGCACATCCCTCTGGCAGCCGCCAGGGATTGGCTCTGCTGGACACGCAGGGAGCTCCCAGCAGCTTCTCCCAGCAGCTGCTCCTGCTACCAAAACCTGCCCATATAAACCCAACAGATCAGCTCACCTTGGCACATTGTAGACACTGAAAAAAATGCTTCAGACAGTCAGACCAGTCCATAGAGTAGATGTATTAAAGTCTCTAAAGCACATTGTCAACACCTCACAATTAATAAATTACATCAGTTGCTCAGAAACAAAGGGTTCCCCCCATTTTCCCCCCAAATTTTAAGTATAAATATATAGAGCATAACAGACTGATAATCTTACTGTAAATCTGAAGAAGGACAAAATGTTAAGAGTAAGCTGTAATTAGTGGTATTGCCACATTAGTTCATTTGGCAGTCAGATCCAGATGTTCCTGTTGATCAGCCTTTTGTCTGTCCTAATAGGACACCAGGAGCAGCATTCTTTTCCAGAGAAACCAACCTCAGCTGGTTTCAGCATAAACCACTTCAAGTAAGAGGCCATTATTTCAGTTTGTTGTCATAAGGTCAGTAAATCAAGATACCAGTATATCAAGATATAAAATAGATTACTGTTAAAACTGAGTTTCTAACATTGACACTAAAGCTATGAATGTGTCTTAGCAGTTGAAATCCAATTCATGCAATTCCTTTTTAAAATTAAGACCTTTCAAAGCTCTCATACAATGCTTTTCTTTTCAGTTGCATTCTCATACAAAAAGAAAAGTCTGGGAAGAATTGCACAAGAGAAATTGTCTTAAAAGACTGAAGTATTTCTTAGAAAATAGCTTTATAAATACATTTTGTAAAACATAGTCTGTGTTCTATAGACAGTAATGAATTTGACTCTACCTTGACAAGTTTACCAAACAAAAATATTTTAAATTCTGCACTGAAACTTTTTTCTCCAATATAGTCACAGTCACCCCTAATTTGTGCTGTGGGTGAGACTTTCAGAGCTGCTGTCCCCAACACTCTTCTGTTATCCAAGCCAGCAATAAAGATCATCAGCCAATGCAAGAGCAGGTGCAGAAACTGCTCTTGTTCTACACTTTGCTCTAACGGTGAACCAAAGATAAATTTTAGGTGGGTTACCCTTGCTTGTGCTTTCCATCAGGAGCTATTACCTACATCTCTATCAGCATTCCCAAATTTCTTTCCTACTCACCAAGTCACTACTCTGAAATTCAGGAAGTTCTTATGCCTAAAATACTCGATTTTGTATTATTACATTGTATTCATTTTTTGAGTACTCAAATCTTGAGTTTATTTTCCCTACGGGGTAATCCAGTCCTCTGATATACTAAAAATCTTTCTGAACTCTGTGTTATCTACAGCTTTTAATAAGAAGAGACAAAAATGAGATAGGATTAATTTCAAGACTCATTTTTGAAGAGCATGACTAATAATGCTTTTAGAGTGTAACAGTTTGCAGGGTTCTCCTTGGTCAGCTTCTGATCCAATTTATGCTTTCTCTACCGATCCCAGTAGTTTTCACAACCCCTTATGGACACTGTATCCAGTCATTTATGGAAATTTGCTTTCACTCTACTTCATTCCCAGTAACACATGCTTAAATTTAGAAAAAAATCCCACATTTCTAAAGTGTCATCAGAACATAATAACATTTATTCTTAAAAATTAGGGTGGAAAACGATCTTCTGAAAGCATAAATTTCCTCCATAAGTTTGGAAGGTTTCTCTACTCTACCAAGCAGGCACAATTCACAGTAAAAATACGAAAATTGCATACATGGTGGTTATACACCAATTCTGCTGAAAAGGATCTTAGAAGGTAAGTGGGAAGGAAAGAATATTTTTAGTAGGTCATAAGATACAAACATAAACCAACTATGTCATGCTGTTGCAGAGAGGGAATTCCTCATAGGAGGTTACTGAGTCAGGCGCACAGCCCACGGGACAGATGAAGGTCCTCTCTCATGATTCTCAGCATTGCAAAACCTCAAATGGATTTGGTTTAAAGCTTCCTAAACCAGATGCAGGTCAAATAAGAATAACTCAAGAGACTGTTCCAATACCAAGCACTACCATAAGAAAACACCTGAAAAGACACAATAATAAATCAGAAAATTCAGGTTACTTCATACAGTACTGCAAAAATTGAATGCATTACAGCTTTCAAGCGCTTTAAAACACTATTTTTATCCTTATATAGCTGATGGAATGCTTATTAAGACTCTCAAGGTTACACCTATTAGATATTAGATTCACTTTTTTTATAATAGTATGAAGGAGTGCAAAACACTCATAGACCCTGCCCTGGCAGAAGAAAGCACTTCTGTAAAAGGGATGACAAGTACAAAACACAGTAAAGTGGTCGGGGAAGGATTTAGTTCAAATCAGGACAATATTTTTGTCCCTGAGATGAATTTTTAACCCCCTGATCCACAAAGAAGGTATACACTTGTTTATACTTTGAAACAATGTTCAATAAAAGGGATTACCTGGCAGTGGGGAGCTAGGAAACACACTATGCTGTATCAAGCAGTAACTTCTTTCTTGCTCCATACCAATACTATATTTTATTATATCCATGTTTTAGGTTTTCTGGCACTTACTCGAGTGAGCTGCATAACATTGCTGCTTCCCCAGTCTTCCTCATCTCCTACCCGTTTTGGTGGTTTTTTTCCCAGTATTATTTCTTCTTGCATTCAAAACAAATTACAAACATTTGATGCAAAATGTATCAAAATGTTTCTGATATATTTGAGGTTGGCCCTCTAAGAGCAGCAGTGCCAAAGAGGATTCATAACACCCACAAACATTTGACCTGTGTCAAATAAAAGATGAGGTATTGGGTTTGTCTTGCTTACTGTCAAAAACTGTTCCTCACGAAGAAGCAGAAGACAGAGAAACCTAAAAATACAGAGGGATGCTCACTTTCAGATGGATCTAAAATTATTTTTTTGCCCTTTAGCAGAACCAAGTTTCCCTAACTAAACTATTTTTAGATGTCCATTATTATTTCTTCCAGCTTATAATTTTGTTACATGCAAAGCACCTACAAGAACAGAGGAAGGGCAAGAATGTGTTTTAGGAAAAAAGAAAAAGTCATGTTTAATAAACTTTAAACATTAGGCTTACAAATTGTGCCAGCAACATTCCATTATCTTGTTTTGATAAATGCTGAACAGCCTGAGAAATTAAAAGAAGCTTCATGCTGCAGTGACAAAATTAAGATAGGTTTTGGTGTACCTATCAGTCAGTTGAAATGCAGACATTAACATCCTAACTTTGTGGATCCTTGAATGACATAAGTGTCAAGATGAAAGCAGCTGACTCAAATGCAATCTGAATTAGACAGAAGTGGAAAAGGAAATGGGGAAGAACTTGTAGGAACCAACAGAAGTTCTAATTTCACTTTCTTTTTTTTTTTTTTTTTTTTCCCAAGGTAACACCATGAAAGGCTTTAAATCCTAAATGCATGTAATTCCAAATGGCAACACTGAACACCAACGGCTCTGCAGCTGTGATATTGTCTGTGTCACCAGCCTTGCTCCTCACCATATTCTACCTTGCCCCTCCTTCCCCTCATCACCAGCACAACACTTCTCAAGGTGCAGGGCAGGTTTCATCTGAGGAGTCTTTCCAAGTGTAAGGACAGGGGAGGACCAGAGACAGGCCACGCTTCCCTGCATCTCCACCGAGCTGAAAGGTTTCTCAGGTGCCAAAACATGCACCTGCTCATGCAGCAAGGTAGGTGGGGAGGCAACTGTGGGTCTGCATCTCAAGGTGACTGGACTGGCAGCAAGCCTCAGCATCAGTTAGTTCTCAAGATGAAATTCCACAAATAAGCTCTTAACACCTCCTTCTCACACAGAACCAGACTGTCTGGTGAGCAGGAATAAAGAGACTGGAGGATGGGGAAAGGCAACTGTCATCTAACAGGCCCTGCTGGAATCTTGACTTGGTTTTCTGAATTACCAGCAGCAGTGAAAAGTGAAACTAGAATACAGAAAAATCCATTAATCTGAATACCCCGCTGACAAGAACAAAACCCTTCCCTTCTACATGTGCCCCCCAACCCAGGTGCTAACACTGCACCATTACCTGAGGGAAACTGCATGAGCTGCCCAAAAGCAACACCACTCAAAGGGTTAATTTATAAAGCATTACTAACACAGAGCGCTGTAAAGCATTACTAAACAGAGCACTGTACTTCACATCACATCATCTTTGGACTACTTCAAAAGAAAAACATCAATTTTCTAAAGCTTCTGGTGTGCTCAAACCACCTCCTTAGAGAATCTCACTTCCTAGAACCCACCTAAAAACTCCAGGATCAAAAGGATTGTTCCAGATGACAGGGCCTGAGGTGTAATATGAACATTAAAGCTTCCAGTACTTGCAGCATAACCCCATACGTTCACAGGCTGGTCACTTCTGTGGTTGTTAGCATCAGAAAATGGAGCATTTTGGAGGAGAGGATATGCTTTACACTGCATGAGCTGAACAGACGAAAATTAACCAAACAACTCCATTCTTTGAAGACTATTTTTATATTTTCGTCACAATATAAGAACAGGAGATTATGCTTAACATTTGGTTGACCTCTGAGGAAAAATCCACCAGTGACTATTTCACTAACAACCTTTGCACAGAGTGCAACACGCAAAATAACATGAATAGAGCTTGAGAGAAAAGATAAAAATTACACTGTTTTGGAGAGCCAAATGTAAATACATCATTTTCAAATGAAACTGTCAAACATCTTGTTAGGGTGGTAAAAACCAAATCACTATGCAAAATGATAATACAAGCAAAGTCAATTGTATGTTTCTAATAATAAATGCTCTTGTGGCTTTTGAAGTCACAAAAAAACTCTTGGCTGAATTGAAGCATTGATTTCTGTAGTTATTTATGTGCAGTTCCTATTAGAATTCTATTGAATTCCTTGAATGGTGAATGGAAGTGCTTTTGAAAACACACACAAAAACTGTTAAACAAGGGACAAAATAAATGGAGAGTGTCGTGTTGCCAAAAAGTTTCAAAAAGTCAACAGAACATTTCAACATTTATTGAAGTGCAAGCATGTATGACATGGTTTGACAGAAAATAGGTCTAATACAAAAACAATAATCAAAATGCATTTCACCATCACTCCTGAAGAGGAAGCATAAAGACTGGTATTTGCTTCTCAGACATTATTTCTAAATAACTTGCAATACTCTTCAAATATAATCTATAGTAAAACATATTTTTATTTTACAGAATTTTAAAATGCTATCACTCTATCTTTTTGTCCACTATATAGCTAATATGATGATACTTTACTCACTATGCATACAGATATATCCGAAGTGCACAACATATATTAATCATGCTAAGAAAACAAGGATATTTATGCACTGCCAAAAGGAAAGGTTTCACTGTGGGTTTTTCTTAGTACCAACAAGAGACATTTAAGTCTGGAAAGCAGATCTTTAGAATGTAGTTTTGTGTTTACAGCAGAAAAATAATAACATTATTAAGTTTATCTTAAGAACTTCTCCATCAGCCTATTTTTATTTTAACAGAAACCACATTTGTTTTCTCACAGAAAGTAATGAGCACTTCTAAAATAATCTTACCAGAGTGCTCTTGAACAACTTAAGCAGTATCTTATTTTGAATCAACTTAAAATTATTATTATTGTAGCACTACTCAATACCTGTACTAATTTTTTTCTATTTTTCCTAATTACTCATGGCAGACTCACTCTGCTGAACTATGGCAACTCCTGTGAACCTGCAGTTGCACATCTTTGTCCCTACCATGATGACATGATTTGCTAGCACGCACTGCTCTCCAGGGATGGATCTCTGGCCATATAACACATCCCAGCTCATTGTACACAACAGCTGGAGCACACACAATTATCATGGCACACTACAACACAAAATATATTCAGATGAATATAAAGACTTCAGTGGAAAATGCCCTTTGCAGATACAAGAGTAGCTACTATCAGTTAGAATGAATCTGTTTGTCTGGAAGACAAAGGAAAAAATACTGTGAAGAGGTGGACTGGAAAATGATTACATCAATACAATTTAGAAATAGAAAACAGAGATTTGACAAAGCAGCTTTACTGGCAACATAAGTTCTATTCAAAGGTGGCTGAACATGAGCTGAAGTTTCAGATGTTAATCAGGTTTCTCTTTCAAGCTACTCTCTCACATACATTTCATTAGTATAATTTCTACAAAGCACTTTTATTTCTGTTTTCTTAGGACTGTGTATGTGCTTTCAATGCCAAAGAAGTTATTATCCACATCACCCTTACTCAGAGAAGGATGCTTTTTATGAAAATCCTGCAGCAAGCATCCAGCATTAATGAGCTCCCATATAGCTTTCCTGTAAAAGGAGGGAGAACATATGTAACTGGGGAGGGGACAGCACCAGGATCATTAAAAGGAGGCAATGCTTCTGTGAGTAACTACAACCCAGTCTTTTAATTGCTTACTTCAGTTTTATTAAATAGCTTACAGCTATCTAGAGAATTTCTAATCTTTCATTTAATTAATCTCAAGAATGAAGTTCTCCTGCAGGAATTTCCTCTTGGAGGACTTTTTGTCAGATGCTCATTTTCAATCTATTTTCTAG
Source organism: Pycnonotus jocosus (assembly GCA_013400435.1). Taxonomy (NCBI): domain Eukaryota; kingdom Metazoa; phylum Chordata; class Aves; order Passeriformes; family Pycnonotidae; genus Pycnonotus; species Pycnonotus jocosus. The sequence goes on from VWYP01021668.1 coordinate 212,359, forward strand.
CCCTCTATGGAGGAATTCTAAGTGTAACTGTATACATACACCCTTGGTGGTTACTCACACCTCATTTTCTTACTGTATGTCTCTCAATCTTTCAAGTGGCATGTTTTTGAAAGCACCAATATTTTAATTAATATCTTTATTATGTCTGTTATTCAATTCTATAAAATTTACTGAACTATTGCAAAGCTTGAAAATAATACAGAGTTTCTGCAAGCATGAGGATTGTGGAAAGTCAAAAACAGCTTTACCAAAAGAACCCAAGCAATATTCACCACATGGCATCTTCCCAAGCACACATGCACACAGTCACTTCCCCAAGCAGATCCTGGAACTGTAGAACAAAATACTCAAATCTGAACTATGAAAAAAGGGAAGAGAAAGTATCACCAATACCTTCAGTCTCTTTAATAATAGCACACCTATTAGGGGAAGGTGCCAAAAAATTGTAACCGCATCACACCACCCAGGACAGCAAAGCAAAAATAATGTTTTCCCAACAACAAACTCCAAAATTATTTCCTTAGTCCAAACTTGAATATCTGAAAGTTTACAAAATTCAATTCACTTGAAATCTGACTTACAGAGTATATTTTAACATATCATAAAATGAAGGGAGAAGCAAAACTCTAATTAGTGAAGTGTTAAGAAAGGTAAGAAACTTTTGCCACCATTAACATTCTGTCCCTCCTCACCTACTGCATGCATAGCAAACTTGAGAAGAGATGACAGAACCACAACTAGCAGCAAACATATCAGCCCTTAGCACAGAAGAATCTAAAGCAATAGTCTCATTTAAGCTCACAGGAAACAAGTAAGCCAAATAAATATTCAAATCATTTGGAGGTAAGATCCCATAATATAACCATCTGGTGCGTTTGTTCCAGTGTAATACCACTTCTGCATTTCAGTTTCACCCTCCTGTGGTTGTGTGTGCCAGAGTTATTTCAGCACAAACTTCCCAACAGGCCATGAGATTTGTTGACATTTAAAAAAAAAACCAAACCACCAAACATTACCTTTCCTTATTCATTATGTTTACCAAATCCCTACACATGTTAAAATCATTGCAGGGCAGCTGTCCCTTTCCTCTTTCCCCTCTTCTCTACCCTTAGACAAAGGTGATACACTCCTTCAGTTTCAGAGGCATACACATTTCAGTCTTTCAAAACCTTTTGGTAAACATTACATCCTTCCAAATATTCAAGAGATCTGCTCCATGGAAAGCAGGTGCACTTGGATGAGCTAATAGGATGCACTGTCTTCTTACAGAGTCAACACACAAGCCTAAAACACAGTAAGTGGGGAATTACTTGTAGATTAGGATTCCCAAGACTCATCCATAGCCTCATTTGCACTCAAGTACTAAAAACAGACTGTGGCATCAATCCTAACTGCAGCCTGCCTCCCAAAAAAAAGGCAAGAGCATCTTCCAAGCTAAGTCTGAATAGCAGCTCACAGTTTGGAGGTTACAGGCCACAGATTTAAAACTCAAATGCAAAGTTCCATTAAATTTTATTTTTAAGTCAAACTAATTGATACACATCCCATCTCCAAAAGTAAAGTTTTTCTAAATAGGGGCACACTCTAAACTCAGGAAAATATTTTAAGAGCAGTACTGAGAGACTGTAAGCAGTTTAGAGACACAGTACAAAACTGGCATACGCAGTGCACACACAGAGCCCACATGGGAAAAAACATCTTACAATGCAACACATCACTGGACAGCGGCATTGGTCATCTTTAACCCTATTTACACATCAAAAGACAAAAATATGTCTCACTTTTTCAGATGACACTAAAAGCTTGTTGCTTGTATCAAGACAGACAAATGCAAAAGTGACATATGCTAATTTTGACTCTCTCCAAAGCCAATTTTTCATGGGAAGACTGCAGGTTTTTTTCCCCAAAAAATCTCTGAATTCACTGACAAGGTTAATAGAAACAAAACAAACTGAGTTTTATTATTGTGATCTTCCTCCTAAATTGTCATTTTTTAAAAGCAAAAGCATTGAATCACAGCTGTAAAATCCAAGAAGCATTTTTTTTTCTGTACCAAGAGAAATAAATTACATTTTGGATTTTTTTGTTGTTGCTCAAATCAGTTACAAGAGCTTTAATTACAATTAACATGTTTTGCAACTTCCTGGCTTAGGAAAATATAAGCGAAAGCATCATCAAGAAATTACCTCTTGGCTCAGATAAAAAAAGGTGCTAAGTTGGAAGTTCAGAGAGCACGAATAGCAGTAACTGTTCTTCCCCTGACTGGTGTATTTTCCATGTGCTCTCACTGACCATGTGGTAATTTGGCTACCTGTAGGACAGGAATTAACATCATTTCTAGTTCTATTCAAGCCTGAATTAAGTATGAAGGTACTCCAGCACTGTATCTCTGTTGGCACATACGAGAGAGCACAAGTTCTGGTGTGTCACGCTTGAATCTCTCCTGCAAACACAGCTCTGCAGTGCTATCAAACCCACTCGCTGGACTCTTCTGCAAATAACCACCTTCCACTGTGACCAGAGAGCACAGAAATCTCGCTTGTTAACCTCCTCCAAGACAGAGTACGCCAGCACATCTCTGAGACAAAGGAGCCACAGCAGGCTCTTTCACCAGCTGCTGCTCTGGTTTACATGGACAGCGATCTGCTGCAGACACAGTTTCAATTTCTCCTTTTAAACCTGACCGATGCCATTAAAAAAGCAAACTACTTAACCAAGAATCGTTTTCTCATCTAAGAAAACACTACTTATGTAACTTTTCATTGCACTCAATAATTGGCACAAATTTCAGAGCAGTACTAATGTAATTTGTTTCTCCTTTCTGCCTTTTGCAGCAGAAACAAAACATTCTTTGGAGGTTTGGTTAGTTGTGTTTTTGGGCGGGCGGGTGCTTTGTAGGTCACAGAGATGTTGGTACACAAATGCAAAAATCTGGCCAAAGGACTCGGGAAAAGCTAAAGTACACTCGACTGTCTTAAAAGTTAATATCCTTTTGGAGACAAAATGAGGATCATTTGCATAACCCAAGCACAGTTAACAGCACAAAATCAAATCAATTAAAATTGTCACTCCCAGCAAACACCAGAAAAGAGCTTACATTTTTTTTTGTTTGTTTTCAATTAGCTTATTAAAACTATCAAACAAAACAGCAAAATTACATAGAACTCAATACCTTCATACTTAAATGGATGTTTCCCAAGAAAATGCACCAGTAAGAACAAGGTTTAGACTAGCAGATATTTAGCAATTTTTAATTTAAAGTCCAAAACCCAGGTTAATAAGAGAACTGAATACATCCTCCTTAAATCTAACCTACAACATTCTAATTTAAAAAATATTCCAAGTATGAAAATGTTGATCTCTAGCGGCACTACATTTGATTGTCATTTGAAGATCTGGGCTTTTGGTCATGCAGAATAATTCAGTTATTATTCTCTAATCTAGTTATCCTGGAAAAGATAAGAAATACCCACAAAGGCATTGTAAGAATGCACATGCCATAAGAAGTGGATTGTCTGTTTCCTCCTCATCAGTCTTAGGGTCAGACTGAAAACTGTGAAGTGGCAATGAAGAGCTCACTTCACACCCCAATCAGTGAAAATATTTCCCAGAGCATTCCTCATTACAGATCATAAATACTCATAATTCAAAGACTGTTTATTTTTAAATGCATATTAGCCATTTCCCCCTTCCTCATGTACCTGTAGAGATGGCAGTGTCTCATAAACCACACAAATGGAATTGCATTTATCATCCAATAGTCGCAGTAAACTTGTCCAAGAAGTAATTGCAGTGTGAGACAAAGTAGTGTGCCAAGAGAGGTCTAAATGCATCTCCCTACCAAGTTTTTTTTGAAGGTGCATAAGCTGAGAAAGGAGAAACTGGTTCAATTCTCGCATGTTAAAGACAGATTCACCAAGTTATGATTGTCAGATCTACTGAGAATCTCTGTGACCAGCAGCTGTTACATTCTGTGGCATGTACTGGGACACTGCACACAAGCAGCACAGACTTTAGTGAGCTGTTAACGAGATTATTTTAACCTACACATCTGGACATTAAATTCTGGTATGTCAGCACATCAATAAAACTTCCATGAACCCTTTAACTGCTATAAACTTGAAGTAATTGATTTTGTAAGTGGTGAACAGCAATAGCTTTTAATAATTCTGAAATTCTCCAAAATAAAGATGGAGATTTTTAATATGTACCTGCATATGTAATACTATAATAATTATATATATATAATTATAGACTTAAAAGGAACACCAAAATTTTGGAAATTAAAGGTTTTCAAAAGCCTAGAGAAAATTGTTTTTGTGCTACTTCAATGGATTACAAGTCCTGAAGGAAAAACAGCCTCTGTTCCCAAACAAGTGTATATGAACAGCTGGTCCAGACAGCAAGGACCTGCTGTTGTATTACCAGCCCACTGCTGAGCTCCTGGGGTTTTGTCTTCTGCTCGGACCATCCTCCCCTCCCTCTGCTCTTCCACCTTCACTGTTCCTTCTTTCCCCCATGAACAATTCCATATTATATACACACACAAACCATTTTTACAGTCATTTAGGCTGGAGGACATCAATACCCATGAGAATTTTATCTGGCCATTTTATGAAAAGTGACAGCACCAGAGTGAAAGTGTGGTATTTAAAAAAAAAAAAAGGCAAAGTCAACCATCTGCTGAAAGATTCTCTTGTTTGACCATTTCATAATTGGTGAGAATGGAAGTGAGGTGACACAGAAACAGGATGTGAAGGCACGGGATTCATATGATCTTGCAGCAAATTTAAACCCAAACTGGGAGAGGAGAGGAGCAAGGCACAATAATGATGAATCAGACTATTGGTAGTAAGAAGACTCAAGAAGACAAACTACAGAAATATGCTATTTATCAATTTAAGGAAAATAGTCTAACATTCATTCCAACACGNAGTACACTCGACTGTCTTAAAAGTTAATATCCTTTTGGAGACAAAATAAGGATCATTTGCATAACCCAAGCACAGTTAACAGCACAAAATCAAATCAATTAAAATTGTCACTCCCAGCAAACACCAGAAAAGAGCTTACATTTTTTTTTGTTTTCAATTAGCTTATTAAAACTATCAAACAAAACAGCAAAATTACATAGAACTCAATACCTTCATACTTAAATGGATGTTTCCCAAGAAAATGCACCAGTAAGAACAAGGTTTAGACTAGCAGATATTTAGCAATTTTTAATTTAAAGTCCAAAACCCAGGTTAATAAGAGAACTGAATACATCCTCCTTAAATCTAACCTACAACATTCTAATTTAAAAAATATTCCAAGTATGAAAATGTTGATCTCTAGCGGCACTACATTTGATTGTCATTTGAAGATCTGGGCTTTTGGTCATGCAGAATAATTTAGTTATTATTCTCTAATCTAGTTATCCTGGAAAAGATAAGAAATACCCACAAAGGCATTGTAAGAATGCACATGCCATAAGAAGTGGATTGTCTGTTTCCTCCTCATCAGTCTTAGGGTCAGACTGAAAACTGTGAAGTGGCAATGAAGAGCTCACTTCACACCCCAATCAGTGAAAATATTTCCCAGAGCATTCTTCATTACAGATCATAAATACTCATAATTCAAAGACTGTTTATTTTTAAATGCATATTAGCCATTTCCCCCTTCCTCATGTACCTGTAGAGATGGCAGTGTCTCATAAACCACACAAATGGAATTGCATTTATCATCCAATAGTCGCAGTAAACTTGTCCAAGAAGTAATTGCAGTGTGAGACAAAGTAGTGTGCCAAGAGAGGTCTAAATGCATCTCCCTACCAAGTTTTTTTTGAAGGTGCATAAGCTGAGAAAGGAGAAACTGGTTCAATTCTCGCATGTTAAAGACAGATTCACCAAGTTATGTTTGTCAGATCTACTGAGAATCTCTGTGACCAGCAGCTGTTACATTCTGTGGCATGTACTGGGACACTGCACACAAGCAGCACAGACTTTAGTGAGCTGTTAACGAGATTATTTTAACCTACACATCTGGACATTAAATTCTGGTATGTCAGCACATCAATAAAACTTCCATGAACCCTTTAACTGCTATAAACTTGAAGTAATTGATTTTGTAAGTGGTGAACAGCAATAGCTTTTAATAATTCTGAAATTCTCCAAAATAAAGATGGAGATTTTTAATATGTACCTGCATATGTAATACTATAATAATTATATATATATATAATTACAGACTTAAAAGGAACACCAAAATTTTGGAAATTAAAGGTTTTCAAAAGCCTAGAGAAAATTGTTTTTGTGCTACTTCAATGGATTACAAGTCCTGAAGGAAAAACAGCCTCTGTTCCCAAACAAGTGTATATGAACAGCTGGTCCAGACAGCAAGGACCTGCTGTTGTATTACCAGCCCACTGCTGAGCTCCTGGGGTTTT
>VWYP01021668.1:221852-274743 GCA_013400435.1 Pycnonotus jocosus
AAAAAAGAGCTGGGGGAGAAGAGGACGGAGGAACCCCACGGGGGAAGGCGGGGGACACCCCCACCCTCCGGCCTCTCCTTCCCCCCTCTCCTCACAGCGACCGGCCGGAGGGGCCGCACGGGTCGGGGCTCTCCCTCACGAGGCGCGGCACTGCCTCGCACGGACCGGCGGCTGCCCCGTGCGCAGCCCCGGCCGGGGGGCAAAGGGGACCGGGGGGAAGGTGGAGCGGCGGGGCGCTGCGGAGGGGCCTTCCCTACCGGCGAGCAAGCGAGGGCCCGTGGGGGGGGAGGGGGGGGGNNGAAGCCTCCTCCCCTCATCGCCGCCCTCCCGCCCGCCTCACGCGGGCAGCATAGCAACCAACATGGCGGCTGCGCAGTCACCCAGCGGCGCGCGGGAGGCGGCCCCCGAGAGCTCGCGAGAAACGATGGGGGGCGGGCACTGTGCTCTCCTTTCTATTGGTCCGGTGTGTGTCCATAAAAGGGAGGAGGCAGGACCGAGGGTGCATCTGGCGGTCTGATTGGCTGGGCTTACCATGGCTGAAGGCGGAGGTGAGCACGGATTGGTTAGCTGAGCCGTCACTCACGCCTGTAGAGGTGCGCTGGGCCGGGTGGCTCTCAGCGGCGGTCGCTGCCTGTGCTTGTTTCCCTCCGCTGTTCCACCGCCTTCTCCTCCGTGGGACGGGTCCTGCTGAGGGAGGTTGTGCCCGTGGGAGCCGCAGGCTGCTCTTCTGACCCGCTCCGTTCGGAGGGAAAAATGAGTCACAGCAGAGCAATGGGGGCGTCTTAATGTCGTAACCCTCCGTCTTGGTCACATGGCCACCCAGCCTCACCCTGCAAATGTCCCAGAGGGTCATTACTGCCTGTAGGTCCTTGCCGGAGCTTTCCAGAGTGTGAGATGTATTGTGCCTGTTGGCCATAAAAATTTTCATATGTGCCCCATGGGAAGGTTTGCGTTCAAAGACGTAGTTTAAGCACAACCCAGTCCTTTGATGTCCTTACACAGTGTATGAAAGGGTTTGGTTAAAAATGTCTTTAATGTCCACTTATTAAAATAAACCTCTCACAACAAGCTCTTTACCTAATAACAGACATATAAAATCATTTAGGCTGGGAAAGACCCTTAAGATTACTGAGTCCAATGTTTGGGAATGAGTTACTGGATTTCACAATTATATTCCTAACCATAGCAAGATGTGGAGTAACACTGAAGGAGTTTGCATGTTCTCTTCTAAGTAGGAAGCTTTCTAAAATCTCATTCGTTTGATGTTTGCAAACCTTATATACATTTCCAGTCTAAATTGTTCTTGTGCCAGTTTTGTACTTTTGCTTAAATAGTCCTTCCCTCCTAGCAGTGTTTTCCCCCAATTACTTTTAATAAAGCAATCGCACCCCCTCCAAACCTCCCCCTCCCATTTCCTGAGTGAGTATTAGGATATACAGGATACTCCACACAATTTCTTTCAGGAACTAGTTTGAATCGGGGGTGAGAAGACTGAATTTGGGGAAAATAGTCAAGCAGAAATTTCAGATCACAATCTCTGGAGCACTTTTAAATAATAGACTTCTTAATGATAATGAGTAGAAAACAGTTACAAATTGCTGAGATTTACATTTTATTAACAAAAGTCTAAAAGATGACAAAGCTTGAAATGTGAATGATTCCTCTGGATTGAACAATTCTTATACTGATGATTTCATAAAGCCCCAAAATAATACACACAGCATCAGTAATGCCATTCCTTATTGCATTCCTGTTTCTCCAGCTCCTCCTGAACATCTCTGCAGTTACATTGACAGACTGATTGTGGTGCAAGTAGAGCCATCCAGCAACTGCATCCTGCATTTGTGAGCTGCTGCCAGCCTCTTGAGCAGGGCATATGTTTTTCTGTGCATTAAAGGCATCCTTGGCTGCAGAGTTGTCTTGGTTTCCTGATAATTCTCTTTCAGATCATGTCGAATTTAATCACAAATTGCACACATACATTTCAATCCATTTGCACTTAAGATTCCAATTCTGCCTTGCACATATTCATATCCTTGTGCATGGTTTGTGTTAAACATATAGTTATGTTCAATCTGAAAAGAGCAATAATTAATACATTACTTTCAACAGAGTGTGTGATGGAGGAGCAACCCAAACCATTCAATGTGGTGACCATAGAACTACACAAGATCTTTCCGGCAAATGTAACCTTGCAGTGGTACAAAGGGATTTGTTTTGCTGGTCTAACACAAAATTGGTGATACATACAGATATTATGTATACATTCTGAAGTTAATTCCTTGCAGTACAGTGTCTTTTCTGAATTTTGTTGTTTACAGAAGACTCGATTCAAAGCCCTAAATCAAGGCAGTGGAAGATTCGCACCGTGTGCAGAGTACTTCAGGTCAGGCCTACATTACAGGAGAACTAAACTGATATTGAGACAAAGTTCTCCAGCTCATGCTCTTACAACAGCAATGGAGCAAAATTGCATTGTATAATGTTTGAATGCAGATATTGCTCAGACCTTACAATGCAGAATCCAGAAAAAAACGTACTTTGCAGAATTCTGAGTTACATGTTATATCACTGAGCAATCACTTCTAAAAATTATGAATGAAAGAGAGAAAGCAAACTGAAATGTCACTTTGTCATTATTTACTTGAAAGAGCACACTCCTTTCTCATGTAAAAAGTGCATTCAGCTCAATTCTCTTTCAGGAGCATAGCTCTTACATACAACAGCCAGTTTCTCGCTGTTGTTGGCCTCTGCACATAAGCAATGAAAGCTGCATTTTGGGAAGATACTTTGCATAGCAAGAGTTTAATTTTCAAACCAGTGTGTGGGGATTTATCTGTACTCCACTGATGCATTTTGGGGAGGATATATTATCTCACAGCTTGTCATGTCCTGCTAGCAAAACACCAGTATCTTAAACTGTTTTGTACAAGTTAAACCTCTTGTGTAAATATAGAAGCAAACAAACCTTTACCTAACAGATCTGTGGTATGTATTTGTGCCAACAACCTTATTACTCATGCAAGGCCTGCCAACCAAGCTGTGATAATTTATGTGAGAAAAATGTATATTAAAAATGTGAATGGGATTTTAAGCCTCCCACTGAAATAGATGCAAACTGCTTTGTGGCCAAGAGGACGTACTTAAACACTGCATTAAAGCAATTCAAGATCAATTACTCTTGCCACAGGTGGAGTTTAGCTGTGAAAAGAGGAGACAAGGCACTTAATCTTAGCACTAAGCTTGATCAAGCGTAATGTATGTTTATTAGCAGATACATTTTCTATAAAGTAAGGTCCTTATTCAGCAAAGCCCTTAGAACATACACACGTTACTCAGGGAATGACCTTCAAGTTGGCCAAATCCCATGTGGGAATGCCACTGCTCAGCATAAATAGCAGAGAAGTTTGTGCTGGAACATGGCTGTGGGATCACTGTTAATATATCCGTAGTGCATAGTATGGACATAAATACTGAACGTGAGTGTTCAGCAGTGTCCTAAGCTACGGGAACAGAAGAATTTTGCTGCTTGAGACAGGGACTCACTTTCTCTTTAAATTTGTGCAATACTTGGTGCCATAGGGCTCCACAGCTAGAATACTGTGAAATAGTAATTTGTGGTAATAAGTTTGTTGCAGCTACCATCCAGTCTGAAGGCTGGCTGTATTTCTTTTATAAATATATGGAATAGATAATGCTCAGAAATGCACTGAAACTGAAAGATAATGGAAACATCTGTACTTGGAGTTTCTGGACCATATTTCACCAAGTCCTTTCTTTCTCCAGCCAGTCTTTGACAAACTTCTTTGCCTTCAATGCATTTCAAAGTACCACAAGGTTGAACTTCTAGATACCCACTGCAAACAGCTGAGTGATTTTGTGAAGTCCACTTGTGCATTCACTCGTGGAATACTGTTATTTTCTGTTTCTGTCCAAAAGGAGAAGCATAAGCTCTGGCAAGCAGTGTAAACTGGCAAAAAAACCCCATAATAAGCCAGGTAAAAATATTTTGAAGCGCAAATTTGTTTCCTAAACACATCAAGAACAGATCTGCCAGAGAATGTGAGGAACTAGCAGGCAACAGAGATGTAACAAGCATTCAGGGAAAACAGGAGAAAATTAAGTACTTTTTTTCCCTCACTGTTCTTTATGGCAGATTTTGAGGTGATTGCCACAACAAAACCTTTTTTAGGAGCATGTTCAAGAAAAACATATTTGCAAAACTGGGTACCTGTGGTTCTGGAGCCAGTCAGTAAACTGTACAGTACCTGACTGCTGGGACAATGTATTTTTCACCCCAGGGTTCAAAAGAAGTTTGGATCTGAAATCGCCAAACTGTTAACTGTGCTTCATAGTTTATGGTTGGGCGTGAACTCAGTTCTGGAGGAATAGAAATTTTTAGACAAGACTTCAGAGAAAACAGAAATGACAACCCAGTCAGTCTAACATGTGGCTCATCACCGTGCAATGAGAAAAAGCAGAAACTGCAAACCTGGTAGTGCTTTAAAAATGTCAGTGAAGTCAGCAAATATTGATAAAGAGGAGCTGGCTTATGTAGACTTTGTATAAACACTGGGACACTAGGAGTCTTCAGCCATAATCAACTCTCTGTTGGAAGAAGACCAAGTCTGTACCATCTTCTGCTATCTTCTTCCTCCTCTCCTCCTCCCAGCTTGCTTTTACTCTCAGTCTAACTTCCACAGAAAGGAAATCCAAATGTGTGGGACTCAGGGAGACAGAGCATGTTCAGGGTATCTGCAGTCTGACCAATAAAGGAGCTGTGGACATGATGAGAAGAACATTTAACATGCAGCCAGGATGAAGCAATAAAGATTTCCCCAAACCATTTTACAAAGCCCAGGAAGGGAGCTCACTTTGTGTTTGGTAACTCTTCAAAAGGAAGATGGATGGGTAGATGATCACAAAGGGAGTAACCAGTGAGATTCCAAACGCACCTGAGCTTTACAACTGGTTCACAAGTGGTAAGTGAAACATGATTGGACAGTGTTTTCTAGGGATTCACAATTATTCAGGAAAATCAAAACTGCTGACACAAAGTAGCCAAAAGTAAAAACATCATAGTAAAGATGGAGTAGGTGATAAAATGTGACAATCACATCAATGAAAGGAAAACAAAAAATATCTACTTGTGCAACATAGTCTAATTAGTTCATATCAGTCAGTAAGGATATTTTGAAGTCACTATGGATAGTTTTCTGAAATTGTTATCTCAGTGCTCAAAGAGCCAGTTAGAACTGATGAGGACAGAAGAGAATGAAAAAGCAACAATAAAATAAAATGCTACTGTATAAATCTTCAGGAACCATGTTCTTTCCTTTAACACAATACAAAATTTTGCTTGTAGCATCTTGACAGGTGGTAGCATTTTAAGCATTGGAAAAACATGAAAAAACAGGAAAAAAAAAATGACCAGACTGTTCAGAAGGATGGAATACCATCTAAGACAGATCAATTACTCTGGAACTTCTTAGAAAATAGATGAGAAATGGGAGATGTAATACAAGTATTAAAAATCAAGTCTGACATGGGAAAGGTGAACAGGGAACAATTACTCATTTCTTATAAGAACAATGATGAATCTAATAATATTTTTTTCTCATGGAAGTGTAAAACAAGCAAAAGAAAGTACTATTTAAACAACATCTGCTTAATTTGGATAATTCATCATCATGAGATCTTTTAAATGCCAAAAATACTTAGGGCTGCAAGAAGTTCCTAGACAAATTTACAGAAAAATAGGCTGCTTTGCAGAGAAATGGAGAGAGCCTCCAATTCTGTCCTTAGTTAGTAAGAGATTGAACTGGTAAATAGGAGGAGAAATTAAGCTGCTACTACTCTGTCCTTATATTTCCACTAGGGAACTGCAGGGCACCATGTTACCTGGACCTTTGGTGTGACTCAGGTCAGCCTTTCTTATATTACAGCTGCAGCAGAAAGATGTCCCCACCTCAGACCTCGTGCTCCCTGTCATATCCTGTGGGGACTGAACCTGAGAAATCCCAGTAAAACATTTAAATCAATGAAACATCTAATGAACGTTTTTAGAACCTTAAAAGGGATTTAATCAACATTTTGAAATGAGATCCAGTGATCTTAATTTAGCAAACCAGTTGAATAGATGCAAAGCCAAAAATGATGGTTTAGTTAGACTTTCATTTCAACTTAGCCCAAAGAACCTCACCCAGTAATTTCTGCAACAGGCCTATAACTTTGGTTTGAGCTGTGTTACATGTTTTAAAATAGTTTTTTTTCTTTTTCTAGGTCCATCATTAAGCAACCCAGCACTAACAGCTGCCACTAAAGCCTTCTGGATTTGGAACTTTTCAGAAAATTTCTGGAGTATTTAGGAGGAGAGAAAGATACATGCAAAAAGCAAAGAGAATATAAGTGGGCTCCATTTGTGAGGAATTAGTTCAATTCTACTATTGATTTCTTTCTCCAGTGATAACAAGATTCAAGTAATATTTGAAATGAGCAGCTCACACACACAGGTTTCAGGTCCACAGATTTTATTTTTCCCTAACTTTACCTTGACCTGTATTTGACTGGATTGTGGGTAACTATCAGGAAAGTAGACAATTTTCTTTCAAAGTTTAAAGTCAGATAGCACTGGTTCTAATAAGAATAATGTAAGTGCACAGGTTGCTGTGTTTTGTACTCAATGCTATTTACATTACTGTTGCTAAGATCCCTGAGTGAAGGGCACAGCACTTCTCTTAAGGTGACAGCAGCTTGTGTAGATAAGCAGTACACACTGGACATTGGTAAAGAAGTTGCTTGAGTTGGCTTTGCTTCCTTGATCTACAAGGCAAACATTGGAATGAGCTCACGCTTTCAGATGGGCAGTTTCATATTTCAGGCTTGTTTCCAGTAGAACATCAGGAAACCTTTTGAAAAATACCAATACATACAGAAGAAGAGAGGAGAAAATGGCCTCTCTGTCATCTCTTCCCATTGTTTTTTGGGGTTTTTTTTTGGCTGCAATTTAAAAAAAAAAATACTGTAGTGCTTGGTTACTTCAGCCTTTCCCAGGCTTCTTTATGAAAGGTTGCACAGAGCTCCTCACTGGTGTGAGACACAGTGGAGACCGTGTGTCACCCCTCACTGCGCCGCAGTTTCACAGTTGCGGTTTTGAGGTCGGCATTGTCTGCCAGCAGCCAGCAGCATGCAGGGCTTTTCCCCTGCTGGTAAAACATAGCCAGAAATGCAACCCCAGTCCTGAAAATGTCTTTCTCCATTGCAGTATAACATGACATGTTTCCAAAGTAAGTGTTCTTTACAAATAGCTCTGAAGAGAAAAATAAAAGAGCGTTTATTGACTGTTGTGGTTTGCTCAGACCTTGAATTAGAGTGTGGTACAGAAAACTGCCACATTTGGCCTGTCCTAAGAAAAAGACAAAGATGGCACAGCAGCAACACAGCTAAATGAAACATATGTGCAAAATACTTCCTGGTACACACACATTCTGGCTTCCCTGCAAAAAAATTGCCAAGACAGATTTTTTTGACCAGTTAAGTTCTCCCAGGAACTGTACAACCTGTTCTACATTTTTGATTCATAGAATGTTCACTTTCTGGCTTCCTGAAGTGCTTCCAAAGTTCATGTCACAACTAGAAAATATTTTAGAAAGCTTGGGCTGATCATGTACAAATTAGCCAGACTAATTATAATAAAAAAATCAACATTTACAGAAAATTCAGCTCACTGCATTTTGTAATAGGGCAGAAAAATATTTTCAGATCAAGAGTGCAATATGTCATATGTGTTCCTTTTTATTTAAAAATATTTGTGTCCTAAAAATAGGATGGATGGAGCATACCAGGTGACATCTGAAACTTTCAGCAAAGACAAGAGGACCAGAGACCCAGCAGAAGTTTTCAAACTGTTTGCCACTTGGTGAAATAGAGCCCTGGAAAGATGATTTCACAGATATGAAATTGGCTTCTGGGTTACCAGGGAATAGAAGAAGAGAGATTCCAGTAAAGAGTGAGCTGGCAGCCCTATGGACAGAACACTGAAACCAACAAAGCACGGTATGGCTCTTACACCACTACTCTACCTGCACCTTCCTTACTCAGCCCCAAAGGGACCACACACGGAGGACAGGATCTCTCAGTGCTTCATGGCTCTGGTGAGCACCACCACCAAGGCTAGCATTTAGTTGCACATTTAATGTAGCTTTTATCTGATCTGTAGCAGGTCTGTAGTGTTACCCACAGCTCATAACATTTGCTTGTTATCTAAGAATCTTAGCTTTCATGTGCTAGTGTTACAAACAGCCATGGTACTGATTATAAGAGTGATAATGACAATGTTTCTAGTCATAATAGTTGGGGGGACTTGGAAACATTACAGTTGAAAAAGTCAGAAAAAACCCAGAGAACAACAGAATGAAAATTAAAATGCACCTATATTATTTGACAATCTTGGAAACAAACTCTTTTTTAATGCTTGGCTCTACCAGTAATGTTGTTGCTGATACTCCCAAGTCACCTTTAGGACAGTAGAAAGTGTGCATGAATGCCTCTCTGTGCAAAAAGGTAAAAATCTGGAGCTCTTTCTCTCCAGCTTCAGGCTCAGTCACTGGACTGCACTGAGAGGGTTTTTTTGGTGATATCTGCTGCCCTTTCTTAAGTGCTCAAAAACCAGGACAGTTACCCTCATTGCAGTGAACTTGTTCTGGGATCACCAGACAGGACCCCCCAGCAGTTCAGAGGAGTAGGAAAACATCAAGTAATGAGGGGTTGGACTGAGATTAGGACAGGGCTGAAAGGCACTTCAGGAGATGACCTGGGAGGCATTTTGGAAGACAACTGGGCAGTCCCACTGCTTGCAGGCAGCACTATCAGCTCTGCTCTTTGCACCAAGGTGGGAAAACAGGAATCCCCCTACTTTACACCTTCCAATATGCTAATGGGGACGAAGGAGTGAGCAGATCTGATCTATCTTACTTCCAAGATTTAGCAAGGACAAATACAGAATGGGGAACCCTTGAATCTGCTGCCTATTGGTCAGTGCCACAAGGCTAATGCAGATTCTTCTGTAATTGCTTGCTACACATATGTGGCAACATACAGAGGCCTCATGAATTGCAAAGAAATTGTATCTCAGATAATTTTGGATTAATCACAGTGTTCTCTAGAGGTACTGTTAATGAGGGACATATCCTCTACTTTGTATTCTTGCCCAAGGCAGCACATTTCCATGCCATATCATGAGGAACTGGCCCTACAAACCCATCATTAATTTCATAGCTGTCTCCCCCCTCTAACAGTGGAGGACTCTCCACTATGAACTGTGCCTAGAGGCAGACTCTGGTGTATGGATTTGTGCTTCTTTGTTCACCTCCCCATAAAATGCTAAAGACATTATGCACTTGAAAAGTCACAGTAAAGTTTAAAGAAAATAATTATAAAACAAGTCTTCTATTCTTTACTCTGCTAAGGTCACAGTTATTGAAAATTAAGCTTTCTTCTCTTTTACCATAGATATGTTACTCTAATTTGTTTATAAACAGGATATAATAATGACATTCAAAAAAATATTAAAAATGTTACACTAAGCTTTTTTTTCTGCTGTTAAATAATTACACAGAGGACCCCATTTTTCAGGACCTGCTGAGATTTGGTATGTCTCGGAAGCTAAGCCCTTGAAACCCAGATTAAATATGCAAAGGCAGCGGGAACAATTCCTCCTTTGCTTGTGCATTCACAACTTCCCTGAGCCCTGCAAGGTCTGGCTGTGCCATGGGTCCTGGACTAGTCCTGAGCCAAGTCCCCTGTGAGCCAGATCTGCTGTGGTGTTTCCAGTGTGACCAGCTGCTGCAGCAACACTGACATCGTTTGGGTTGCGCAAAGGCTAAGTCAGGACGAAATTTGGGGAATAGCATCTCTGGCTCTGTAGTTAAATTGGAGACAGTATTAGCATGAACTCAAAAAAACAAAAAACTGATTAAGCCAGGACAGAAACATTATTGTTGCAGCAAAAGCAAATTTAAACGAAGTAGGGAAGTTTCTAAAGGACAATTTGCCTTCGTAGCAATTGTGTACCTCAGACACAGAGACTCTCCTGAGCTGAATTCAGGCCAGGGATACCATACTGCTCTGCCAGGATTAGAAGCCCTGCAGTGTACCCAGTTAACTGCAGCCACTTTGCAGAAACTCTCGAAGTGCTCCACTGGATGATCTGAGGGAGCATTCCCAGTATTCCCCCTCCCCAGCTGGGCACATGTTCATCCCCACTGTGCACCAGGGTTAATGGCACTGTTCTGCTTTGCATTTTTTCTGTTATTTACCCTTTCTCCACTAGATGCTACACTGAGACCATCAAACATTTATTGAGTCAAATAACATAAATTTGAAGACTCAGCGCAGAATAGTGTGTTTAAAACAAAACAGTGACAGCATTGCTCTGTGTGGTGTGAGGGTGAGACTCCACATTGGAGTTAACTCCTCTGACTTCATCAGAGCTGCTAACTTGGCACTGCATGAGAGAGGGATAAAGCAAGTTTGTGTTTCCTGGCATTATTACTCATTTGCAATTGTATCAAGAAATTAGCTAAATGTGTGAAATGGTTTACTGAGAGTGCCACAAAATCTAAAATTAACCAAACAATATATGTCAATACAATGAGCTAGTCCTTTTTTTTCTCTTTATATCTTAGAAATTCAAAATTGCATGCTGAGCTGGAAAATTACACTAGATTACATTTCTTATGAAGCTTCTTCAAATAATATCACAGATACACATTACTTTTCTTGATGTTATGCAAGCCTTTGACCCAGGCAGCTGGGGAAGTGCTATGCAGTGTGGCTCCCACAGAGCCTGCCAGCCTGGTTTTAACTTGTGCATTGTGCAACACCTTCTGGTAAACAACCTGAGATCCTCTTACCTCTCAGTGCAGGCAGGCCCAACCAAGCACTGCTGCACAGCCTTTCTCATGTGACAAGTTTATTGGATAAATGTGTCACAGCCTGTCTTGGAGGCTCTACTTGGACAAAGCGAAGCGAAGGTTGGAGACTGTTTCAGCTAATTAAGGGCTTCAGGGCTGTGTCTCTATCAGGTCTTTGGTTACCCCCTGTTCCTAGAGGTCTGCTTATTATGTACCACACTATTCAGAAATGTGCTGTGTGTTATGGCCCAATTAGCTGCACCTTTATTGTTTTAGGAAAGGGGTAAATATAATTCGGGGAAACTGCAATATGACCTGGTCAAGGTACAACATTGGTGGCATACTTCCTTTCCAGCAAAAATCAAAACACAGCTTCAAAACCCTGCTATGTTGGCTTATCTTGCTGTGACATGCTTTAATTTGCTTATCTGGACTTAATCTGGGAAAAGAACTAGAATAGAAAAGAATGGTTTGTTGAAGTTCAATAGGGCCTCATAGCAGTCAATATTTACCATTCAGGAACATAATCTGCTGCTGGTGTGATGAAGTTCAAAATATAAATTATATACATCAGCCAGATGTATATATCTAGGCCAGATGCTCAGCAAACTGGGCCCTGGCCCCCTGATTGACCATTCACAAGCTCACCTTCAGATTAGCATAGAGAAAGGTGGATTAAGAACATGCAGAGGAGGAATCTCCTTTTTGGTTTTTCCTTTCTTCCTGTAGACATGGTTAGGCTTAGATCGGTTTAGCCAGTGGCAAGATGCGGCATTAGTCTAAGCTATGGACTCTTTACACATGCCAGAGGTTTCATTTTGGCAGAATTTCATGTAGTACTCTGCAGTGAGGTATAAGATGCTTCATCAAGGTTAGGAGTAAAGGCAACAGTATTACAAAGAAGGGCCCTAAATACTTTTAAATTTCACTAGTTACAGTGAGAAGCTATTAAAAATATTAAAAATAAATTATTAAAAGTATTTTAAAAATGCTTATCCTCTGGTAATTAACTTACTATTTACTCCATCTGAGTAGTTAAAAACAAGCACAAAACCCAGCCACAAAGTAGGTCATAATTCTCTGAAAAATCAGACATAAAGTCATGACCTATATGAAATAGAGTTTTCTTCATAATGATCCTGGGAAAGAAGGGATCTGCCAGCGGTAGGGAATCAGCATGTCAAAGAGAATTGTAAATGGGAGCTTTGCAGAGCTTCTCATCTCTTCCAGATGGGTTCATCTCCAGCTCAGGTCAGTATTGATTGAAAACTGTTACTCTGCACAGTCTGTTCAGTGCCCAGTGACTCTGGGAATTGAATAATGTTCCCAGCAGACAAGCAGTTGCATCACGTAAAACCACTGCCAGACCTGAAATTAATTTCTAATTTTGCTGGCAGCCTTCCAACAGAGAGGTCAGGCCAAGGAGTAGCCGTAAGGATGAGAATTCCTCCTGGCAAAGCTGGAGGCATATGAGGGGCACAGACCACAGGGAAGGGTGGATGTGGCAGGGCAGCAGCAGGTTTGCATGTCTGCTGTTCAGGCAGGGAATTCAGTCTTCTGAGTGCTGGTGGAACAGCAGATTCAAGGGCTGCTCCCAGGTCTCCCCTGTGAGAGGTGATTCATGGCAAGAGAAGAGGCCAGAGAGAGACCAGCACAGCCAGACACGAGAACCAGCAAGGCCGGGCAGCCTTTCCCACGGCCCTGCCGAGCGCCTCCGCCCGGCTGCTGGAAACTCCCGGCACGACCACACAGGTGACTCCATGGAGTCAGACCACAGAGGCAGCGCGACAAGGGGTGACTTGGAGAACTCATTCTGTGGCACGTTATTGCCAGTGGGGAGGTAGGAGGAACATACATTTCATAGGGTAATACAGAATTTTAAATGATCTCATGTGTGCAGATAAATACTGCGTTTTATTTGCATGTACTAGGAAAGAAAGTAAAAATATCCCCGTATTTCTTTTCCACTTGTGCTGGTTTCTGTGTTTGGACAGTGTCAGATTATTTTCGGGTGGAGAAATTTTGCTTGCTAAGGAATACCAGGGAGGAAGCATTTAGTTTTCAAAGTTCTTGGGTTGGAGCTTATTCTTGCAATTTGTAAGGAGAAACCCAAACATTACATGGACCTTTTTTTTGCTCCAGTTAACCATACAAGAAACAGCAACAAAGCCAAGAAGTGTTGCAGTTTGCAGTATTGGAAAGCTTGCTTAAAAAGAAATAGTAATAGGAATTACTGAAAGCAAGGAAGTAAATTTTGGAGCCAAATTTCTTCAACACATTTATATTGCTATAAGATTAGTTAATATTCTTGCAGGAGCTTCTTGCATGTGATGAATCACACTGCCCCAAGCCATGTAGAACGATGCACTGCTGATACTGAATAAATTTAACTTATCTTCACATCACAATTGAGTGCCTGACTTTCATTTTATGGTAGAACTAATCCCAGGAAAGTCTGGATGAGTGATACCACTTTCAGGTGTCAAACATAGGAAAATGCATGCACACATAAACTGACCCCGTGATATAAAGTCTCAGCAGGTTACCACATTTCTATTTAGCACATTCAAGAAATACTGCACTGCTTTTGCACTGTGCTGGCTTGGGCTGGGGTAGAGCTCAGTTTCTTCACAGTAGCTACTCTAGGGCTGTGGTTTGGATTTGTGCTGCAAGCAGTGCTCATAATCCATGGTGTTCTCATGATTGCTGAGCAGTGCATACACAGTCAAGGCCTTTTCTGCATCACCCACCAGTGAAATGGCTGGAGGTGCACAAGGAGCTGGGAGGGGGCAGAACCAGGACAGCTGACCCCAAGTGACCACAGGGATATCCCATCCCATATGGCATCATGCTCAGCACTTAGAGCTGGGGGAAGGTTGGTGAGGGGCTGCTGCTCAGGAACAGGCTGAGCACTGGTCTGTTGGTGTTGAGCAGTTGGGGTTTTTTTTGCGTCACCCGTCTTTCTGGGGTTCTGTTTCTCTCTCTTTCATAATTTTCTTTTCATTACAAATTCTTATCAATATTATTTTATTTTGGTTATTAAACTTTACTTATCTCAACTCAAGATTTTTCTCACCCTTCCAATTCTCTTCCCCATTCCACCAGGGGCAGTGAGTGAGCAGCTGTGTGGGGCTGATTTGTTGGCTGGGGTTAAACCACAATGTACAACAACTTATCCCCTCTACTATACCCTCTCACTCTCCCAATCCTCCCTCCTTCTCTCCCAATTCCACTCTGTCTTTTGCTAACTATCTTCTTGCCTGTAACCTCTTGAACCTGAGCAAATTTTTCCAGACTGATCATATGTTGGGCTGGTACAAGACCATTATTTCTGGATTCATCCAAATGCTTCATAGATCCTGATGCACTCCCCAACCCCTCTTACCAGCCCTCTAACCACAGCATCTTGACAGCACAGCCCTTGTTACACTTTGTTCCTTCCAAAAACTTCCACCTTTGCCAGGTGGAGAGTCCAATGTGCCATTTCTCACTCCTTTTGCTGTCCTTTTTTGTGGATCTGAGGATCCTAGTGAGATACCTCACACATATTTTAGGGAAAGTAAAGTACCTCTGAAGGTGGGGCAGAAAGGAAATTAAAACTGTGCAGGATGGCTAAGCCACATGGAGCAACCTTTTACCAAGTGTGTTTCAAAAGCAAATTTGCTGGCAGGTGGATCAAGTGGATAACACAGAGGTTATATTTAGGGATTTAGAAAATGTCCTTACACAGAAATAGGAACTGTGGGAATGCTCTTTTTTATGCATGCCTTGGATCAGTGCTTTCATATGAGGATGAGACAAAGAGCTTCACCCAAACCCCAAGCACAGCAGCTCATGCCCCACATGCAGTGCCAGGGTACACTGGCACACCTGCACAGGCAGCTCCCCATCTTAGGGGATAAATTACTCATTTAATTCCTGCCCACTTTGCAACCCCCTGACTCCCTTGCCTGCACCCTTTAGGGGGCTGTGGCAGGTGCAATCTTGCAGGTAGGATGTGCTGCCATGTCCCCTCTCACTATGTCTTTTTTTATGTGTCAAAGTGATTGTTTCTCACACCAATGAAACACCCCATGGCAGGGCACAGCACAGGTTTTGAGGCTGTTAGAGGGAAGGCACTGAGGCAGCTGTAACAAGTGACAGATTTTTATATCCACCCACTGAAGCGCTGTTAATGCATCATACAAGGAGTTTGATGCTGTAATGGAAAAAATCAATGCTAGGATCACACTTCCACCACAAGTGAAATGCCTTGTTGTGTGCATCAGTAATTACATTTCTTGGAGTTTTACCCAAGGCTCACAGTATTTTTTGCAGAGCTTTTTATCACTGTATATTAGTGATTTTGCCAAAGCTGAGCCACAAATAAAGAGGGAAATACAATGTTCAATTAAAAGCAGCCCAGGTGCAGTAATATAATTTGTATGAGGCAAATTTACCAACTGCAGCAGGTGTAGTTCTCTGATGGATGGTCAGATTGACTGGTTCCTCTAGCCTCTGTCCCCAAATGTTGGAATGAACCCTGGAATAAGGTTCACATAGGGAGATGCTCTCAGCCCACCTGAAGGCTCATCACTTGTGATTTCTACCTTCACACCTCACCTTAGGAGGAGAATACAGCTCTATGCTATCAGCTTTGACATGCCAGCAGTACTGCCAAGGGGCTGCATATTTCAGAGTAGCCTGGGGGGCTGTCCTGCCGAACTAAGTCTACAAGTTTGGCCAAATGTGCCTCAAATCTATTAACTTAATTTCACAACTAAACATCAGTTTTGCTAATACTTATAACACACCATGCTATATCTGGTGAGAGTAATGAGGTCTTGGCTAATGCATCATTTAATGCTGTTAAAATTTTGTGGAAATTGCCAAGCTGGGTTTTTTTTTTGTTGTTGTTTGTTTTTAGCATCATGATCATCTTGGGTTTGCTCGAGTGAAATAAAGAATTAGATCCTGGTAGAATAAAATTTGAACATGGTTTCTGAAGCTGAAAAGTGGCATTAAGTTAGGTCTTTTCAGTACAAACTAATTCGGGTTATTATTGCATGAATAGCCTCTCAAGAGAAAATATAAATGGAAAATATATATTTAAGATACAACTGCTCAGACATTCAGCAAAATAGATGCATTCTTGCTTTTCCATCACACAGCCTGTTAGAGCTGAGGTGACTAAAACACCCCCCAGAACCGTGACTTGGCCTACATAACCTCGTGTCAGAGCCTGCTCAGATCCGCAGTGTGAGCTGCCCTGGAGCTTGGTCTGAAGGCACTCTGTCCTGTCTCAGCATGGAGGCTGCAGCTATTTATCCCTGAGGTTGCCAATAGCAGCTTATTTTCTCCTAGAGGGGTCTTCAGAGGAAGCCAGGTACTTACCAAGCAAAGCTTTCCAGAATGAAGGGTGCAGAGGGAAGGGAGGCAGTGTGAGGAGCCAGAACACATTAGCCAGAGGCCAGATACCAAGGATATAAAGGAAAATAGAAAAGTGGAGGGAATTTTGCCTGTTTGAAACAGGTCCTTAATGAACATGCCAAGATTTGATACAGCAGAGATCAATGACTTCCTAAAACCACAGACCATTTGTGTAGATAACATCAGGTATAACACAGGGGAAAAACCCCAAACACCTGAGAAGGCATCTCTCAGCCAGTGTTTAAGGCTAACTCTCTCAATTAGAATAGCATGTAACACTAGTTCTCAAAAAGAAAAAGCAGGTCAAATCTGGAAAGCAGTAAGACGGTCTCAAAATGAAAGAGTAATGCCTCTAGCAATGAGGTGTCAATAAGAGCTGAAGTGTGAAGTTGGGCTGTTTCTGCAGGTTCAAACTTCTGTCTCAAGGGAGGGGTAAAGCAGATTTGCCTTACCACAGTGTGGTCCCAAGGGAGGCTGGCTGCCCGTTACCCACAGCCGACATGCACTGTCAACTTCTGGTGGATCAGAATCCTGCTGACATTATTTCTTAGTCAAATCCTTTATTATTACTTTCAGAAAAAGGTGGTCCTGGCGTTATAACACCAGCCCTGTACCAAATGTCTGCACTAAAGACTCATTTCACAGATACTGTTTTTCAGAACTGTCTACAGATAAAAAAATGTAGGCTTAAAATGAATCCTTACAGGATATCCACTAAGTGGATTCATGGCTGATCATTCACATTTACTGCTGTCTCCTGAGGGGGATGCTGCTTAACAAGCTCACCGGATGGCATGGCTAATTTGTAAGTCAGTGTTTCAGCTTTGTCACTTGCAACATGCAGCATCTTTTTATGCAGCAAGAACATCTTTAATTTACATACTCAGCATCATCAAGCTGTTCAGGTGTGACCATGCTATAAAACCTACATGATTCTAGTACAGCTTTGTGTAAACATTATTTATTTATTTGCTCTATCAGCCTACATCAGCACAAAATAAAAGCAGGCAGAAAAGGCACATGAATTTTCTTTACCTTAAAAATCAGTCACAACAAAGACCATACAGGCTGTAAACCTGTATTTTATGTCTAAACATATCTGCTTCTTGCAGTCTTTTCCAGTGATTTACAATGCCAATTATGCTAGAATTGGACATATGGAATGGCATCATCGGGGATGATGAAGGTCTGCAAGCTTTGTATAAAGCAAAGGTGTTTTAAGCAACACAGCAGTTATATGTGTGTTTCCCAAGAAAAAACAAAATGTACAGCTTTCTGCGCCCAAATTAAAGCAAAGCCTCAAACCAAACAAAAGCAATACATCACTAGAGCAAATACAATGATGAAATAATTTTACATATGCATCCATAGAGGATATCAGAGTGGTCAATTTGCATACCCAATTCTGAAATAAGATTCCTGTGTGACTAGTTGGTTTTGTTGCAATCTTTTGTTCCATCTACAGGCGCCTCCACCTGTGCTGCCAGCCAGCTGCAATAGGCTCTTACACAACTCAACACATGTCCCAGTTAGGCCCTAAAACTGGTTTCACCCAGCTCTCAAGATTTCATTTCTCTTGAGAAAAGTAATTTATTACTTGTGATGTGTATTTAAGGCTTCTGGTAATGTCCTGTGCCTTCAAGGCCCTGCTAACATAATTTTCCTGTGCTCTTGGTGGCCTGCACTCTATTGCCCTGCTTTTCTTCAGTGAACTTCAAGGCCCGGCTTCCTGATAAAATAACTCATGTTTCACTAGCACAATCTGTGCATCCCCACTGTAAGGTCACTGGATAGATCAATGTATAGAAATGTGGTCTGTTAGGATGTGCATAAAATAAGCAGAGAGATTTAAATAGATACAACGCTTTCTTAATGTTCTATGATTAATATATCTTCATTATGGCAATATGACTGCTGTGTTATCCAAACTGCTTTATAACAGATGCAAACTTTTAACCAGGCATATTGGTTGACACAGTCTAGAGAGCTCTTTGAAGTCAGAGGGTGAATAATTGAACCAGCTTAACTTTAAATCCTCTCAGAAAGCCCACAGTTTTTGGAATCAAGCAACTGCAGTTTGCTTTAGAATGATGAGCTTTCAAAAAAGCTAAATCTAAAGGAATGTTAATACTGTTTCACAATCTATTTTTATTTTTTTCTCTTACACATACCTCATATACATCTCTGTGGTTTGGAACATGGGTTTGTTCACTGCCTGTCCAGGGCTTAACAACAGGATGCCAGATTCACAGCTATTTACATTGCTTGACTCCCACTGCCTGCCTAAATGTCAATTATAATGAAACAGAAGTAGAAACATGGTGGGGAGATCTTTTTGAGTGAGTTTTCTTTTATTGCGTCTTGTTTTTCACAAGGGTTTGTCATCTTTCACCACAGCGTCCAGTAATCAGTCTTATCCATCTTTTGGTATTTCCCATCAGCAATCTGTTCAGATTCTAATCAGCTTTAAAACAGCAAATTGTACCCATTTTAAACATGCCTTTTGTATTGATAAGAAGAGGATGTTTAGGCTGAAATGAATATATACAGAGCCCTACAGAACATGTCCCTATTTTGGGCTGCTGCATTATCCCTCCATACCAGTCCCAAACATCCTCCCTGTGACTAACATTGCCATGGCCTGATTTACACACACAGATTTAGTATCTGCAACTCATTATCATATTTTAACTTCTGGGTGGCTCAACTCCTTTGAGATTTGGACATAATAGCATTCTGCACAGAAAAAGATATAAGTACCTATTAACCTATAGCAATTTCCCACAGCATTTATAAAGATATGAATAATGTGCAGAGTCATGCACGTCTTACTAATGCAGACTGAATTATTCATTGCAAAGCTGGGAAATATTTTTATCAAATACTTATTATGGATAAATATTTTCCTTATTCAGTACCTTGATATACATTTGAATAACACATTGCAAATAATTCTTCATGCAAAGGTTGCACTGAAATATTAGCACTTTCTTCCTTTGAATAGTTATTTCCAAATCATTTTCCTTTGTGTTATTTATTCATTACAAATGAATAAATGGTATTCATGGAGCTTGTTTCTCTCTAGGCTAATAAACAAGACTTGGTGTCAGCCCCCAAGTACTTGCAATTTCAGCTTCAAACATGCAAGCTCTTGCACACAAGTGGATCTCTGTGCTATCACAATATTTCTGCCATCAACATGAAGATAAAAGAAACACAGGAAATCAAGGAAAAGTGACTCAAAAGTTCCAAATAGGAAGTCATTGCATATATATCAGTTGATACATCCTTATTCCATTGACTGTCATTCTTCATGTTGGTTTTGATCTTTCTGCCCTTTTCTTCCTTTAATGCCCAAATACATTCAATGTCTTATTTTCTTGTTTATTTTTTTGAGATTGACCAATTTATATTTGCTTGCAGTTAATCCCCAATTTCTGATCAAATGCTGCTCTTGCAAGACTGTAAATACACAAACTCTAAAAATAATTCTCCAGCCATGCAAATATTCTTCAAGATTAATCCCCAAGGCATGCAGGTGCTACTTTTGTCTCCTTTCCTTAAAATTTCAAATATAAACACACCATGACCACAAACAAAATTCACCTTTGTCATCAGTGGCCAAAACAGGACAGCCCTGGCATTTTGTGCTGCAAAACCTTGTGGACAGCCTGTACTTCCTAAGTTTCAGGAAAAGTGTTTCTTCTTATAAATTATAGACAAGATAAGCATACTGTGAGGTAAAATGTGGCCAGTGATTCCCACCTCCTGGAGGCACAGGCTGGCTTGTGTCCATAATGATCAGGGCTCTCTCCCTCTTAGAAAGGTCACACACATTACAGGATGGCCCTTCTTATTGTGAGACATCATCATTACTATCATTACTGCTGTTATTACTGCTGCTATGGCAATGCCAACAACAAGGAGCTGGCTTTTTTCAAATGCACCGTGTGAAATAACGTGGTGGCTGTGCTGCAGCCCTCTGGAGCAAGGCTTTTACAGGTCATGCTGTTGGCCGTTTCTTGGGTATGCAGCACATGGGGGCTCTGGGGTGACACTGGATAACCAGCCAAGGTGATGGGGAGTCAGACCCAGCAGAGTTAGGAGAGACTACTCAAAATAATCTAGAGAGAGAGAGAGATATTTCAAAATCATGCTCCTGAGCCAAACTGAAATGCTGGTGCAGGTGCACCCTACAGTGTGTGCACAGATGTTGCTCTTCTGCAGCAGATCAAGCTCCCTTCTGCTAGAATGAAATGCTGCTTAAAAAATGCTTCTAACTGCAAATTGGCATTACTGCTTCCTCCCAGTAATGAGGCCTTGGCAAACCATTTACTAGCATTACAATTTACCTGTCTTCTGCTTTGCACTTGTATTTGCTGATTACTGCAGCTGAAGAAAAAGAAAATAAACACATTGAACACATGCACACATTACTTAAACATAATGCACGTTACTATGTTGTCCTCAAAATAAATAAGAAAAACAGAAAGCAAATTCACAGAACAGGATCTCTGTCTACTCTGCCAGCCACTTAAAAGTCTCTTGTGATCTCTGATCAGCCAGATAAGAGTCAGATATTTATGACTTTGTAATCTTTGAATGTAGAAAAATGTAATTCATAGTTACTTTTAAAAGAAAACACTGGTGTGTTGAGAAATAAAAGATAAGAGCAGCACAGGTTCTGGCCAGATCTGAATCCCAGGTGATGTAGAGAGAGGAAATTAAGACAGGATTCTGTGGTCCAGTGACAGCCAAAGTAAATGGGGATCATTTACTTGCTAGTTTAGGCAATTTTCCATTCATCTCTATCATGTCTTTTATAACAATAACCATAGGAATTATTTAACATTTTTATTTACTGCCACTCTTCTGCTTACAGATGAAGGCTACAGCAGTTACCATCATGAAACAGAACCATATGGCTTCAAGATCAGAAATGAATTTGCTAAACCCTGACTTTATTACTTTAATTCCTATCTTGATAATGAAACACCAAATGAGAACAGAATTCAGCCTAAGAGATGAGGTGTCAGAATAATTTTATATCTTGTCACTAGGTAATGACTGTAATGGTATCCCTTACTTAGGTACATTCATTAACAACTTAATGGTGAGGGCATGTTTTAGTGATTCTGAACATGTGGAATACTCCATGTTCTGGGGCAAAAGATTAGCTTAATGAGGACAGAGCAAATTTCCTGAAGAAGTGCCTTATATAGTTCCTGCTTTTAAAAGAACAGTAACATGGGCAATTTATCATTACAAGGTATAAAAACACTTAACTTCATGGTTTGGTGCATTTATAGCACTCCCGCAGAGGGGAGAGAGATTAATAGATTTTTCTCACATGGTAAAATAGGTGGAAATCTGTTCTTCCAAATCCTTTTGCTCAGTAGAGAAACATTCATTACCAGGAGATTGGGTTCAAGGAGCAAACTATCACTTAGCCTCTCAGTCACTTCATGTTTCTCTACGTGTTTATTATGTTTTTAGGTACCTTTAAAAATGTGGCCCACACACCCCCAAACCCTGTGAACAGAGCTTTGATAAATGCTCATATTTTTCAAATACAATGTACTTTATTTTGTTATAAGCAAGTAGCTTTAACTTCAGTGGTCAAGGAACAATAGCAATAACAAAACCTCAAAACAACACTGCTGCAATCTTCAGCAGAAGTAAAGAAGCTGCAGCAAGGAACAACCATGAACATTATGTCATCTAGTCCATCTTGCCAACAAATGATGTTTCTCTACAGCCTTGGCAAGCAAACCTGGTAATTGGGCTTGCCAAAATAAAAACTGGCAATAGCCTTGATACCTGATGTTTAAAGAAAAGAAATGAGTGCAAACCTAGTATTTACTTTGTCTGCATCTTTTTCAGAATTGAAGCAGAAAGGCTCCAGTGTCCTTGAATCTTCCTCCCCAGGAAAAAGCTGAACTAAATTTGCTGTCTTGGTACTTCACAGTTCATGCCATCTTGCATTTTTCCAGTAAGTTTAAGTAGAAAAAAATCTACAGGGAAGGTTTAATTTTCTTTTCCTATTTGTTAACTATAAGATACACTATTTACCAGCCTACATCTGCAAGTTATGACAAGCTTACCATAATATAAAAAGACTGTGAGTTTAGGGAACTGAGACTGAGCACATTAAAAGATTATAGCTTTAGACAGTCTCAAGCTCTCTTACTGTTCTGCAGCAAAACCCTTTTGTCTCTGAGCTCTCAAGCTAGCAACACTTTTCCAGTGCAACCATTCTGTTTCTTGTTGACTCTGTGTCATGGGGTGACCACTACACTAGGAATAACATACTTCCATAAGGAAAGTGGATTCTGTCTGACTAGAAAACTATATCATGGTAGTGGTCCTCTGTTATACAAGAAAGATTAAATAAGCTGGACAGACATCAAACAAACACAGCAGATGTCCAAATAGAAGATGTCCTCACATAGGAGTTAAGTTACATGACATATTTGGAAATTTGGATAGCAGCAACCAGTTTGGTGATGAATACTTAACTGGTCAAAATGCTTTTCCCTATAACATTAATTTTTGTTAATGCCAGTCACCAAACAAACCAGACCAAATATGGGATTTTTAGGCTGATGGTGCACAAACCCCATTCTGCTTTGAGGTCGGGGGGACTGGAGTGGTGACAGCCACCCTCCCCAGCCCATGCTGGGCTGACACACAGCACTCTGAAAATCCAGGTGGGAGCCATGCCCAGGATGCTCCCCTGCTATCTTAGTGAGACAGCCAGTGCTGTGCTGTTTTGAGAAGACAAAAGGGCATCCCTGCAAGGGCTCCTGAACTGAATATAAACCTGACAGGCATCTTATCCAAGGAATAGGAGGAGATGTATAAAATATGCATTATTTGATCCTTGCCAACTAGTAGAGCTTTCTGTCTAGATAAGCTTAGTTTTCAGGACAGTCAGACTGACTATTTGGGGCTCTATTTAAAACAGACTGTCTAGAACTTATGGTGGGATAAATTCATGTAACTCTGCTGATTTTAGAGGAGCTATTGCAATTTAGATGAGCTGAATTTCTAGTTCATGATTAAAAACTGTGACTTGCTTCTAACATACACACACGTGGAAATGTTGTAATTTCAGTATTTAACTGGAAAATAAATGTTACAAGTGATATATGTTCTACAGACACACAATAATTGCAATGCAATTGATATTTCATTATTTTCAACTAAATCTTCCTTTTTATAATACCTTCCTTTTTACGTGAGCTGTGGCACCACGTATGCTGACTTCTCTTCACTTCTACTCTGTCACTTTTGGTTATGAAATATCAGAGTTCTCAAATACCAAAAAATTAATTGATTGTGGGAAATCTGAACAAAAAAAAAATTCCCAATATGAAGCTGCTATTCTCAGAGAATCAGTAGGAAACAAAAAATGTTAAATCTATGTCCATAGAAGAAAACTGTCAGAAAAAAAGATATATTCAATTTTACCATGCACCAGAACCACCTATCCCTTCTGCTGCCCCTGTCTCACTTCTTAGCTAACTCCTATCCATTTATGGTGACTGTCAATAGAGACTCTCACACATCAGTATTATTCCATCACAAATAGTACAATCACGCTAATTTTAATCACCTAAAGATTTCAAAAACATAGTGCTTGTGGCTGGAGTTACACAATAAGGCTTTTCTATGAAAAGTGATGCTTTGCTGTGATTTCTTGAATTAGTAAACAAAACAATGATCAGAAAATAAATATAATAATTTTAATGGAAATTTATATTCTCCAAGCAAAAAGCTGCTTTTGAAGAGTAAGTGATCAAGGGATGCCAATCAATGAGAAGCTGGCTCAGAAACAGAAAACAAAAAATAGAAATATTTGGTAATTTTTCTACGTCACATAAGCTTGATTGCAAAATATTCCTACATACCATAATAAAATCAATCTGTTTTGCTAAATTTATTACTTTGATGAGTGATGAGTTGAGAAAATAATAATTTTGTAGGCAGGAAAAAGATGAGAAAAAAAAACCCCTCAAGTAGAATTTGACAAAACTACAGAGTGGCTCTGTTGATGAAAATCCCCATAAAGATGTATCTTAAAACACGCTGCAGACCTGAAGCGGGGGTATTCACCTACCATACAGGTTTAAAAATCCTGCAGGATTGCATTTGTATCTGATCAGGGAGCCAGCAGGCTCTGCTCTCCAGAGGCTGCAGATAGACCCACCACAGTCTGGATGAAGGCATTGGGTCAGCCTAAGCATTACCATACTGATCAAGGTATCAAGTTACTCAAATATTTTCTTCTCTTTCTTATGTACTTCTCACCAAAAACATCAACCATTGAGATCTCCTCTTTTGCAGGCAATTTCTGTAGCAAGTGGTTAAAACCCTGGGGTTTTTTTTCCAAATGATGCAGAATAAGCACAAACTGAGAGCTGCCTGAAAATGATATACACATCAAGCCTATGGTACCATTTGCTTGGCCAACAGATACCACAGAGTAATAGCAATGCTGTGCTGATCATTTTTTTCCATTATTGACCAAATAGAAATTTTTAGGGACAGAACATGGTAGGCACCTTGGGACTACTCTATTTTTTGAGTGGTAAACCTGGCACAAATGAAAGTCTTGCCTTTTAGAAGAGGGTCACTCCGTTCTTTCTGCTTCTGAGGGACCAACATGCTGCTAAAGGGCCAAAGCTCCATGAGAAAATGAAAATGGCTCAGCTGGCAAGACAAGACACCTGCTGCATATGCCTTACACCAGGCTTTAAGCAAAGCCAGATCTCTGACAGCAGTTTCTAGCCAAACCCTCTTGACTCAAATGGCATCCTGTCCATCTGTGGTAACTAAATAATTCAGAATTGCTGCAGTGTGGAGACTTCATTTTGGTCTTATTAATAGATGACAGCAACCTTGGGCCAGTCTCCCTTCCCCTTGGTTTGACTCTCATTAATCAAGCCCTCCAGCTAGATACTAGTTTTCCTATCAGCATGGCCTTGGCATTTAAAAACCCAGAATTATACACAGCAGATGTAACATTAGGTGAACCAAAGAATCTCAGCCTGCAACTCAATTCAGCCTGTTAATTCCAGGAAAAGCAGTCATGTCCTCAAAGTCTTTGTGCTTTGCTGAATTCCTAAAAAAAGTTCTCTTTCAGAGAGAATGTCAAGTGTTATCCCCACTGGGCAGGAGTTACTCAAGCACATATGCTCATCACTGATTTGCTGCCAGTGCTCGTGTGACTGCCTGCCTGCCAAGAGGGACACAAAGTGCACATCTGACACACAGGGGCTTACCCTGGATGTTCTCTGCCTGGCAACCACTGCTCCTTGGTCCACAATAGTATTTATTGTCATCAGAAAACGGGCAGGGGAAAACTTCTGAATTTGTGATTTTCCTTAAATTATTTATAGGGACATTGAGCAGAACAGAATAATTTTTAAGCTAGGGAATCACTGTTTCATAGCTGACAGCCCGTGAACCCGTCCACCAACTGCAGGGTGGAAAACTTTTAATAGCTGAGCTACAAAATGCACAATGAGTTTATGATGGCATGATGGATGCACACATTAAATGCCAAGAAAATAAAACAGCTACAACATGATCTGTATTTTACACGCTGCTTTTCATGGAACATGTTCATGCAATTAGAAATTTATATTGCATGCTCTTTGATAGCCTGGATAGAAACTAACCTTAAGGAAATGACAAAGTACTAAAAAGTACTGTAAAGATGGAAAAATTTCAAAGGTGATAATAATGAGGTGATAATATTTCTGTGCCAAAGTTTATAGAAAGGTGGTTTTTTTTGATCATAGTGAAAAAAATTAGCAGTCTTTTTGCTCTCCATAACCTATTTAGTACCAACGAAAATGTTGGTTTGATTTTTTGGGTTTTTTTTTTTCCTTTTCTAGGAAGCCAACATAAAAAGAAAACCCAAGGCAAAATAAGACTTCAGAAGGAGGCAGAGGGGACTCTGTTCCACACTGCTGAAAATAATCTGTCCAAGGAAAACCCGATTAGTGCTTTGTGGTTAGGTCATCCACTTTGTGGGATTACTTGGTTTCAGTTTCTTATTTCCCAAGGAGTTAAACACTTTCCACATTAGCTATAATAATGTGATGCAAATGTTCCTTGGATTTCATGATACAAGTATCCCAGTCTCCATTCTATGTAACCAAGCACAATATTCCCTCTGTCTCTTCCTCTTCTAGAGCCACAATTCCTAAATTTCCTCCTGCACCATGACACTGGGATCCCCTTCATCCATTCGTGCCTGCAACTCTCCTCTTTCATATAATCTCCAGGAGATTATGGTTTAAATCTACAAATCATAAGCCTGAAGAGACGATTTA
Source organism: Pycnonotus jocosus (assembly GCA_013400435.1). Lineage (NCBI taxonomy): Eukaryota > Metazoa > Chordata > Aves > Passeriformes > Pycnonotidae > Pycnonotus > Pycnonotus jocosus. The sequence goes on from VWYP01021668.1 coordinate 248,521, forward strand.
GCACAGATCTATATCCTCAACACGCACGCTAGCATGTTACACAACACAGTGGGCACAATGTCACCTCCTCCAGCCATGTGTTAAAAGGACATCCCAGATCCCAGTTGTCGCACCTCTTTTGGGGGTGCAGCACTTGTTTTTTGGAGTTAGGAAAGGAGGAGGCAGACAGGTCCGAAGTCAGCATGCAAAAATCTTTTTTTTCTAATTTTCTGACTCCATTTATATACACTGTACAAAGGTGGCCAACTATTGGCCAAAGCAGGTCAACCCATCACTTGGATTGGTGACCATACCAATCACTCAAATATTCTATCAGAACTAAAGAATGTAAACATTTCTTATTTACATGGAAGAGCTTGGGAACAGAGCTCAGAATTTCAAAACATCAGAAGGCTTTTTGCTTTAATATCAAGCACAAGTCTGAGCCACACCCAGTGGTAATGGGTTTGATCCTGGCAGTGAAGGGTGGCTCAGAGCACAGAACAGCCTGATCCCCTCCACAGATGCAGCAGCAGTGACCAAGTGGCTGAGCAGGAATCTTCACTGGTCGGCAGCAGCATGACCGGGTGGCTTCCAGACCCTCGCTGTGTTCTGCCTGCCAAGTAAGCAGAGGTGCTCGTGCTGGGGTGATGCACCTTTCCTAACTTCCAGTTTGTATCACAACATCAGCCATGCCTCCTGCTGGTTTCAGGCAAGCACCTCTGTTGGATTTGGCCAGCAATATTGGCTCTCTCTATACCATTCAAAGCAAAATTCAGTAGAAAATCTTTAAGATTAAAATCAGAGCAACACCATGAAAGAAAACTAGTGCATAATAAGTCTGTTCTTTTCCAGAAGCTTTCATAGTTCCAGCTGAAGCCAATATGCATCCAACACTCACAAAAACCAGCTAAGGAACAATTATTTCACAGCAGACATCAGATTGGAAAGTCCAAGGTGACAATGTTCAGTAAAAGGAGAAAAAATTTGGACATATCTGATCCCAGAACATGCACACACACATTTTTGCAGAGCTCAAAGCTGCACCAAATCTTCCAGCTTGAGAATAAAAGAAACTTCAGAGACAATCATGGTAAAATTTAGGAAATCTGTGCTACAGGTAAACTTCCCTTTGGTATTTCCACATAACACTTTTCCTATGCAAGCAATTTTTTTATCTGGATGAAGGAAATAATAAATGTGTGTGCCAGCTGAACTGCTTGTTCAGAACCTGGCACCATGTTTGGTTACTTTTTTTCGGCTCACTGCATAAGCAGAAAAAAAGATCTGGTCACCACATGACTCTAGAAGAAAATGTACCTTTTTTGATTCATCAATTGTGAGGTTTCAGCAGAGATTTTTTAAAAATTCTAACTGAAAGAAATCTCTATTATGTAGAAAATTCCAATTACTCTTATTCAGCTCTCAGATCATTTCCAGGACTCTACATATCCAGTTCTGCTGCTGGAAAGTAAGAAAAAAATTGAAAGAAATGTTTTTACAGTTCAATTTGAAATTGCTAAAGCATGACTTCAATTTGCAACACATAAACTATGTTGTGGCCAGAAAAGCAAGAAAAAACCTTTGCCTTTTCACCTGCTTCACAAGTGTAAAGCCATCATACACAGCCAAATTTTCATCCAGCCATCTGCAACTGTGCCACAGCTGTCTTCAAATATGATGACAGCAAACAGTATTAGGATCTCTAAACTGTGATTGCAAAAAAACCTACCTGAATGTATAACTTCCATAAAATGATGGATTCAGCATTTTCTTTTATAAGGTGCAGCCATGCTTAATGAAAACTTCAATAAAAAGTCTGTCTAGTTCCTGATTTGATTTTTTTTAATATTCAGTACAATATCTTTAGGTTAAAATGAAGAATGTGGAAATCAAAGGGAAATAACTGTTAGGGGATGAACACAATTTTCCAAATTGCTTAGAAGAATATATAAAAATAATAATCTTTGGGATCACTGGCTTTTATTTTCCTATGGCAACTTCTAACCATCACAGTCATATAATGAATGTCTGAACATTAAGAATTTATGTGTGCTGCCTTAGATGAACATAATTCTCAACTATTATTAATGAGGAACTATAAAAAACACTTCAAGTTTTATGCCTAAATTACATGAAGTTTCCAAAAACCATAAACACATCTGTCTGTGGGTATCTACAGAGAATTATATAACACACTTTTAAAACATGGTCACTGAGGCAGTGAAACTCATCCCATATGAGAAAAGATCTTACAAGGAAAACTTTCTACTGAGTAATTCCTACCCTGCTCTGTTGTCTGAAATATTTATATGGATGCCACCAGTCTAGTCAGAAAATGAAGAATAAAAAAATGGAGAAAGAAAATGGTTTTTTTTCAAAACCAGGTTTGTTATTTACAACATGGCTTGATCTTAATTTTCAATCTTACCTGAGAAATTGATCCAGTATTTCATTGTATAGTAATTAATTTAAGAATCAATGTAGCTTTAAAACAGTAATGCAGATTATAGTTTTATCCTTACTTCCACATAAGTTAAGTCTCATAATAGCTACAGGGGTGTAATTTACTAGTTTTCACTTCTAAAATTCCACTTCCAATTTTTATATCACAAATTGTGGCTTCAGTCTTTACCAATGCACATTGATATTGACAATTATATTTGTGGTAACAGAACTCTGCAAAATTCTGTTTTCTCTGCTGGAAATAAGCAGTAGCATGGACCTTTTGGATCAGCATACCTGGTAGGGCCAGTGTGGTATTGAACTGCCACATACTGCTTAGTGCAGGTTGGAGAGGGAACCATCACATTGAGTTTTCAACTCCTTTAAATCAGGGCCTGCTCCAGTGAAATCTGCAGTGGCAGGGCAGCAACTGCTTCCAGGGCAAAGGAGCACTCAACAGGAGTTGGTCTGGCTAAGGGGACTGAAGCAGAAGCTTTGTATTACCTGGAGTACCTGGAACAGGCATACAAGGAGGTGGGAAGGGATGGAAAAGATGCTACTTGAGGATGCACTGAGCAGATAACCCAGGAATCAGATGCAGTTGGTGACAGAAGTGTATTGCAATTCTTGTGCAGTACACATCTCTCTAGCAACATCAAGACTTAGAGTATGTAAGGAATGTGGGATTATTTTCCTTGGTTTTGCCTATGCTTTTCTTCCTCATTCCAAGCCCCTCATGCTTGCAAGGCTCATTCAAAATATTTTGTCAAAAGTAAGTGTTCTTTTCAGCAAACAAAACCCAACAGATCCCTCTGCTGCTGCTCAGTGGCAGGTGATTAAAACAATCTATAAAGTGCTCAGTGTAGCTGGCAATATGAGCAAATAAGAACACACAATTCTCAAAGCCAGCACATGGATGTGCCTGAGCTAAGTCAACACAGTACAAGCAGCTAATAGCACTACATTAGTTATAATTTCTTAACTCACAATACCTCACCTAGCTAGAAGTATATGAAATACTCTGCAATTTTCAGGAACAGAAAACAAAGTTTCTAAGGGCTTAAAGGGAATAGCAGCATCTTAAAAGTGACAAGAAGCAAATTAAGATCAAAAGTGAATTAGGTGCCATAGACAGCAAGTAAGAAATACATCTTTTAAAAAGTAATGCTAAATAGAAATTTCAAAAGTAACATTTTTCTTGTGGCAATAGGAAAGGTTTTAACCACAATGCCTATTTTTCATGTAGTCAAAAGCATTTTTCCCTGAAAAAACATGTAGACTAAATGTAGTAAAACACAGAATTGAAGCTGCTGTGGTCTTTGGCAGGTAACTACTGTAGGAAAAAGTAGGAGGTGCAAATGAAAGTGCAAGTGCAAGCAGCAAGTGAGCACTTAAAAGTTCACAAATCTTGCTTGAGCAAGCTAAAGTAGCTTGTAGGATGAGTCAGCAGGCAGAAGAGGCAATTAGAGTAACAGAGCGAGGGGAAATGAAACAGAGAATGAAGAAACAACAACATTCCCACTGGAAAATTTCCAGCATATGACAGAAACAAAGCTGCCAGAGGTCAGCAGGTCTGCACTAAACCACTAAACAGTTACTGGATAAAAGTTGTTTGGATACTGCATTTCCTTTCTCCATGTTCACTCTGCAAGAACTGCTGGAACCGTGAACCTGGGATCAGGCTCACAATGTTTTATGTATTCTAAATACTCTTAGTCACCCTAACTAATGAGATCTGCTGTTTTGCAAGACTTCCACAGAAGTAGTTTTGCCATACACAAAGGAGGACATAGCTTCAGCTTCACCTGTTACTCATTTATATTGAAAGAAGCTGTTAACACCTTGACTACATTAACAAGGTAATGCTCCTGCAGAATCAAGTAGAAAGTGATTCTGAGAATCAGGACTGGAAAGGGACCAACTTTCCACATGATAGAAGTTCAACCATGGGAGAAAAAAAACCCCCAACAAACTAAAGAGGACAAAGTTCTCCTGTAAGCATGATTTGGGGGACAATTATTTTTTCAAAACAAGCAGAGAGCAGCACAAATTTTTCTGGCAGTATGTTTTTTCTATGGAAAAACTAAGGTAGGAGTAAAAAAAACCATACACCTGGGTTGGCTGGGTTTATCAAAGTGCATTTTTGGACACAAAACTGAGGTTTTTTAAGAGCACTCTTTCTCTCAAAATTGGAGACCTGGATAGATTTCAGCAAACTCGGTCTTACTGCAGAAAGTAAAAACTTCCAGCTGCAGAGATATTTTAGTGTTCATTTCTGGCTATGAAGCTTAAGAGTTTGGCTTGTGCTTTTTCAGATGGGAAAAACAGATGTTTTTCTGTCCAAATTTTAGTAATTTTCTCCATTTTATGGATTTGGCAGTTTGAGCAGCCTGAATATACTCACTTCAGATCAACAAACCAATATATTCTCAATGAAAAAGATGCCCAGCAAAATATCCATAAGCCATTTTTCAGTGCCTTCACTTTAATTTGTCTAACATACCAATTCCTGGAGAATAATGACATTGTTTTTCTGTTCTTAAGTCTGGTTTTGACAACAACCAAATTTCCCTCTTCCTGAAGGTGTCCTCCTTATTCCAAGATCTTAAGTATGTTTTCCTACATTAGCATTCTTCTGCTTGAGAGGCATTCTGCCTTTCAATAATATACACTTCCAGCTGAGATGAGTGAAATCAAGGAGGGACTGGATGCATGGATAGCAGATTGTCTCCATCTTACTTATTTTTATATTAATGTAATCACACCTGCTACATGGAGCTTTTAATGAACAGGAGCAGATAACAGTTGCAGGATACAGCCCACATACTGCACATAGCAGTACCCACTCCTTGATGGATCCTCTGCATTTGTTCTTCTGGTGAAAGCCACCTGTGTTTCAGCTATGGTGATTTGATTCATACATTCAAATTCACACCCCAACCACGCAGGCCACACTTTGTCACTGTGGTTGTTTCACAACTGCTACAGCCAAGGGCAAAGTGGCAGCAGTAGGCTCTTCCCAGCATCACCTCTCCCAACATCACCTCTTGCAAGGCAAGAAGCTCCACAGCTCTGCAGTCAGCTCTCTCATCTTATCTGTCAGATTCTGGAAACCACTGTAATATGAAAAGGGGTGGCTCCACTGTAATAAAAAAGGCTGTTTTCTAAAGGACCACTGCACTTCAACTAATCCCTCTGGGCAAGTCCACATACTTTACTCACATGCCACCTGGCTGGAGATTTCCCTTTCTCTGAAGCTCCTGCTTCCTGTAAAGTGCTAGAGAAGCCAGATACCCATACAGCTGATTCAGGAATTGCTGTAATCAGATGACTTCCACAGCTTGTCTTCAAGAAAACTGTCTAGCTCTCAGTCTTTTCTGACAACTTTATGGTTTTGACCACTAAACTAGCTGAAAGTATCTCCACAATGAGAAACTGCAATTTTTAGGATAAAGAAATATGTGAGGCCCTAGAGTACATTTCTTGCACCTCAGCAGGACTTCTGAGCAAAGCACCTTGGTGACCCTCATCTCTTGCAGCATCACCCACTAAAGCTTTATGTAGCAGCAAGAATTACATTTATATAAAAAAGAAGTTACAAGGATCATTTTCTTTCCAGTTACCTAGAACATTCAGGATAATAGCACAAATAAACCAGTCACACAAATCCCTCTTTAAACTAGATTTTATTTAAATTTAAACTAGCAACTCATTTTGGTCATTTGCTACTCATACTTCTTCATCCTTTAATCACTTTCCCAGACAGAGAGCTTCATATCTGTAGATAGTATCTATTTTTATGAGAGCTTATTATTCCACTGACACCTCTGCTTTTAGTTTCTAGACTTAGACTTCTTTTATCCACATCTCCTAGCAATTCCTTTTAGCTTAACATTTTTTGCTGCTTTTCTACAAAAAAAAATTTGAACAAAGTCTGCCTTGTCTGAGCAACAAAAGACAAGCCAGTTAATACTAAAACAAGTTCTTCAAATTCCTCAGATTTTCAGCTTCAGAGCTGGGGGAGGCTGTTCACTGACACGACTTACAAAACAATTTGTTTGGCCTTTTTTGGGCCACTGAATGAACTTGCTTTTCCACATCAGACCATTCTTAGTATGGAACATTTCCACCTTTAATTCTGGGGGGCTCACTTCTAATGAACTCTCAAAACCAGACCATTTTTATCGCCAGTATGTGGAGTTCATGTTTGATTTCAGTGATTGTTCTACTTACAGAAAAACATCTGCAGTATAATAAAAGACATTTCATTAGTACTGTCATGGCCATGTATTCGAATTGTGCTAGTCTTGCTTATTCTTACAAATAGCAAGGGTGATCTTGCAAGCAACAATTACCTGGCAACACACACAAAAAAACTCTTTTCCAGGATAACCTGCAAATTCCCAAAGTTCAGGGAAATCTTACTCAGCAGTTGTAACTGCAATTCCTGTTTTCCCTATATTGACAGTATGACACTATGCTCAGCTATATCGAGATGGAGGTGTGTAAGCCCTTGGCAAGAATCTGTCTTTCGAAAGCAGGAGAATGTGTCTTGATGGCAGCCAGCCCTTCCTTACCAACACCAATGTGCCACAGCAAGTTCAAAGAAGGGTAAATGGGACACAGCCTTTATAGATATGTGAGCATATTTATAGATATGTGGATTCTTGGAGAATCCTGCTGTAAGAGTCAAGTGAAGTACACAACTGCAAAACCCATTAGCATCACTGGGGCTTTACACCCTGAGAATGTCAAACCACCACACTAGCTGCAGGCATCTTAATGAAAAGCAACAGTAAGGAGTGGTAAAAGACAAATAGATTACTTTAATTTCATTTTGTTTAAACTACTACTTGTAAATCTCCAAGAAGGCCTTGATTTTTCTCTCTGCACTCTTTATGTAGCAGCAGCTCCTTCAACTACATAAACCAAGTGGGCCAAGCTCTCTCTGAGAATATTTCATGGAGTTTAGACTTGTCTGAAGGAGTAAGAGGAGGATGAACTGAACTCACAGGCTATTTAAATCAGGAATTACATTCCAGTCTTGAGTCACTGTGCCACTCTACCAATAAACTTGTGTGATGTCTTATATTGGGTTTACCTGGAAGATTAGTAAAAAAGTCAGCCCAAAGCTTTTAATAACTCCAGCCTAAAAGTAAAATCTCCTTTTAATCCACAGACCAGGAAATTTTATCAAACTCTTTCACAAAGCACACAAGAACAATAGCTTTATGCCTTACAGTCAGAAAAGCATCAGAGAGGCATCTCATGACTTGATGAGGACAAGTGCAAGCAATAGATGTTTCAGAAGCAAATGGCACAGATTATTTCAGTAGAAACTCAAACATCTCACATGCATGGCTTCAGCAATGGAGAGCAACAGCAGTGCTTCAGCAGCCAGAGTATCAATTTTATTTCACCATGTGATTGAAAAGGAAAACAGAACTCAGTAATGCTTTGAGCAAACACAGGCATGACAGCTCTTATTGTAGCAGACGAAGAAAGGACAAAGCCAGGGCAGAGAGGATGCTCAGCATATCTCTGACTGAGAAGACAAAATAATAGAAGTTGCTGGTAAGAATGATGACAGAGGTGAGGAGAACGACTCTGATGTCACCGGTGAGAGCTACTGGAACAGCAATAGAAACATAGAAAAGAAGGAACCACAAAGTTGGAGAATTATCACATTGAAAATCAAGGTGAAGCTATAGTGGAAAGTTTACTGCCCATGCACTAAAGACTTCTCCAGAAGATTAGTAATCCTGGGCAAAGCTTGGCCTGCCAGACAAAATCTTCTTAAACCAGTTGGATACAGGAGAATAATTTCCCTTGGCAACTCTTCATCAAAGACCTCACCAGTTTCAAATGCCAGACTTATGTCTCAATCCTTGCCTTCACGGACATGAGAGGTGACATACATCTACACGTATTTTTAAATGAAACAAAAACCAATACCACAGCAGGCAGGAAAACCTCTTCTCAACATTCTTATCCCACTTGTGACAAAACAACCAACCCAGGACAGTCCTGTTACATACTACCACTCCTGGGAAACACTCAGGATGATGCTGCAGTCACCATGTCCTGGAGAGAGCAGAACTAGATTTAATGAAATGATGCATGTGCTGGTAATAATCTGTACTGGTAGGAATTGCAGCATAATTAATGTCTCCTACTGAAAAATGGTGATTGCAGCATAAGAATATATACAGCACAAGAACTTATACAGAACAGAAACACTCTGTGTCTTGATATTTATGTAACCATATGATACAGACTGCCCATTTTTAAAAATATCTTTGTGTTGTTCCATAGGAGAAACAGCAAACACCCCAGTTCAAATGATAATGATCCCCAAACTCTCTGCTGGACTTGCCCCTCCCAATTTGCCAGACTGAAATGGCAGGAAGGCAAAGCAGCACAGAACTTCCAGACCAGTGTCTGAAAAGTTTCCCTTCTCAGCAGTCTTGTGATTTGAGATGCACACAGAACCGAGCACTTTGGAAGCAAGTCTTTAATATTTTAAGAGAGAATTCTTTATTCAAGAAACGTGCAATAACTCTTCTCGAACTATATGCAAAAATAAACCCCAAAATTCTAATGAAAATACAGAAGGAAAAAAAAAAAGGCAGCAGCACAGCAGTGTTCCAAAATACATAATTCACAAGTTTAAGATTCAAGCACTCCCATCTGATGCCTGAAGCTCTCTTAAAATATTAAGAATCAAAGTTCTCCGGTAAGTGTATGGGGTATACTTTATTCTGAACCAGTGCCTTGGGAAAAGGTTACCACTCGGGGCATACATTTTCATCCCTTGTTTGCCCATCAGACCACGAAAAATCCTGTTGCGGGACAAGATTTTATCATAAAATTCCAGGCCACCTCTGGCGTAGTCCTGGGAAAGCCTGGCTGCCTTCCTGTCCGCCCTGCAGTCCAGGTGATGGGTGACAGCATCTGAAGAGACAAAGTAGCAGAGCAGCCCTCCCATGGCAGTGACAAGGTTAGAGAGGGCACGGAGGATCACAGGGCCCGTGGATAAGCCCAGAAGCAGCTTTAGAGCGCTCCCGCAGACAAACGTCCCAGCCAAGCAAGTGGGAGCCACAACTGCACTTGCTAAAGGGCTGCCACTCTGCAAGTACACAACTTCTCTGGCAATGGCAAACTTCTGAGCTTTAAGGGAAAATGTGAGAGCTTCCTTCAAAGCCACGCCTTCACTGCTCTCCCAGTCTACTTTCTTGCCATTTATTACAACAACATGGTTGACTATTCCTTTTTTATCCTCAGCTGTGCTATCAAAGTTAGGCGGGATGCCCACCAAAGAGCCTGCGGGCAGCCAGGGAATTCCAGCGCTCACAGGGTGGAAGCCAGAAGCTGCAAAGGCTCTGTAGGAGTCAGTGGACTTCACACCAGTATCTTGAAGGACATCCTGAAACACAGCACAGAGCGTCTCTGAAAGTTCAGCTGGCTGCCCCTCTGACCAGCACTCGTGCAACAGTCTGAAGGTCTGCTCAGGAAACACATGATAGGAAAGGTTAGTGCCAAGCAGTCCCACGCAAGAAACGGCCAACACACTGATCTTGTGCTTCTTTAACCACACAGATGCCTTCCGCAGGAACCGCACTGCCATAGTCAAATCCTAACCTGCTCGTAACACAAAATCAAGAATTAAAGTGTGCATAGATAGGTGTGTCACCTCCTCAGCACTAACAAAACCCCAAACAACCAAAGCAAAAAACATGAGAAGAAGCAGAGCACAATAACCAAAGAAACATTTTTTTACATTAACAAAACACAAATCATCTTTGCACAATAATTTTTGGGCCTTGCAACAGAGGATGATTGATATGAAGAATTAACTTCTCTCTTTCCTCCAGTAAATCAATTTATCACAATAAAAACAATACAAAAGCCACCACACTTCCTCCTCCCCCAGCAATCAATACATATCCTGTATTTACCCAACATCCTTGTCTAGTCCTTGCTAGCACAATGCCACTCCTGCCTTCCACTATACAGTCTGTAGGTATTGAGGTCAGAAAGAGCCAATAATTAGATCAGCCTATGCCAACCTCCTCTACAGTACAGCTGCAAAAATTTTAATCAATAACCTGAATACTAAATTCAATAAGCTGAGTAGGACTATAACTTTCAAAACAGGACCACATTTTGATTGGAAAAATTTCAGGAGACAGAATTTTCCTTTATGAGTTTGTTCTGATGGATAGTCAAGCTCATGATTAAAAAAAAATCCCAAATAACAAAAAAACACGACCAGCCAAAACCAAAAAAGAGCCAGTTTGTGTTTTTTCGACACTTTTTTCTTTTCTTTTAGATTTCAACTTCCAGGCAGTGTTTCTAGCTTACTCAGCAAAAAGCTATTTTCAGAAAGCAGCATGCTTTCAGCAGCTACTTTTAAAAATTTGTCTCTGCAGTAATTTCTCTGACAAATACTATGTTCAATCTAGAGCACAAACTGGGACATAAATTGTTTCAGGGCCTACAACTATGTTATGACTCTTTAAATAAGCAAATAAACTTAAAAACTTTCAAACTCCTTCAGTTCAAGAGTCCTGCTTCCCTTGGGAAGCATCAGTTTTTTTATGATCCAAACCATATTATGTGCTCTGCCCAGAAAAGCTCCAATCTCTTCTTAACAAAAAAATTCTATTGGCTACAGAATTCCTGCTTAGAATGATGCTACTATGAAGGTATAAAAGTGAATTAGGCACAAAAATCCAACAGAAATCTGAAAACTGGACACCACTCTTTCCATTTGCAGAGTCTCTTCTCTCAGGGCTTTAGCACACAAGCTTCATAGAATCTTGTTGCAGCTGTTAAAAGACATGAGTGTTTCCAGCTGTCCCCACAGGAAGTTGAGGTGGCAGAAGGAAATTGTGCTTTGATACAACAACCCAAGTCTTAGCATGGAGTGCCATCAAAGGTGGGTCTCAGCTATGCTGCTGGGCTTTGTATGGCAGCAGCTGAAGCAGGGACATATGCTCTCCTTCCACATGTACTGAACAAGAACTCACAGAGGGGCAGAGTGGACAACTGGGGTCTGTAACATCATCAGACAGCACTACAGGACATGCCAGGATACACCAGTCATGAGCAACAGCAAATGAGTGTTAACCACTGCGAAACAAAAAGAGATTAATTTAAAGGTGGGATTTTAATGATATGTTATCACTACTCCTTCCTATGAAGATCTTTCAGACTGTAAAATCACTAGGGGAAGAATAATCTTGTTTCATGTTTATACTGAACACACACTAGTGCTTAATAAAAACAATGATGTATGTAATCATACAGTAATTTAATATGTATTTTTTAGTGTAATAACTAGTGGTATTCTTAAATTCTGCTGAAGACAGAGGTGGTGAGGTTTTTGACAATATTATTTAAGAAGAACATGCTAAAGAGGCAAGAGCTTGGAGGAAACCAAATTTCAGGAGAAAATCTTGATAATAGAACTAAAAACCAAAAATGATAATACTTAAACTCAAATGACCACTTTGAAGTTTATGATCTCTCAGCAAATCTGGTAGTCTAGATCTGATAGAAAAGATCACATCACTTACAGTGCAGGGGGAAGCACTTCTAGGGGGATGATTGTAGGGAGCCTGTCACTTGATCCTCACGTGAAGCTGAGGCAGGGACTTAACAGGTTTCTCCTGTCAGAGAATGCCCCCTCATTGGAGCTGGCTAACATAATTTTAAGATTAGAAATGCTGCAAGGAAAAAAGTCCCTTTTCAGCTTACATCCATACTTGTGTGGAGAAGGGCAGACCACACTGAAAATTCTACTCTCCTTTCTTGCATTACCAAATAAAAACTCCTTTCCTGCATGATCAAATGTGATCTTGCACGTCAAATGCAAAAGTAAGCAGGAAATGCCACAGAGTATTTATCTTCTCATAATAGTAAATACTCAGGAAAATAAAAGGAAAATTCCCCACAACACATTTTAGCATTTATGCTTTAACAAACCTTCCTCAAGGCTCAGTGCAGATGCTCAGCTCCTGCAGATATCCCCCTGCAACCCTAACCGTGTCTGGCATCTTTATTTTTACTCATGAACTTTGTGCAATTTATGTATGAGGAAGGCAACCGGAAATTGCAAGGCAATTTATATGGCCCATATCCTGCAAATTTAATCGTTTAGTAACCATGAAGCCACCACCACGCTTACAGGGCGGCCTCCCCTCAATGCTGAAGTACTTTCTACCTCTGTGGTGTCATAGGCACTTAATTTTCACTGAACTCAGAAGAAGCTAAAGTTCAGATAGGGGACATCTGGGCAGGTTTGATCATAACACGCGTGTGTTACTGAATTTACCGCTTAAAAATCGCACTTAGTCGAGGAGAAAGCTCAGCTTAAAGCACGATCAATCAGGAAAGGGGGCGCGGGCCGGACCCTCTTTCAAGACTCGGGCTGTCACGAAAATTAAAAAATATAGAAGAAGAGGGTAGCAAAAACCCACAACCCCGAGGCCCGCTGCGGGAACCACCCTGCCCCCCGCGCCGCGGCCGCCCAGCACCTACCGCGGGTCCCGGGCCGAGGCGGGGCTGCGGGCGGAAGNCTCACTCAGAGATCCGACCCGCTGCCCCTGCAGGCGAAGAGCAAGAGACACGCACCCCCGGCCCTCAAAGGGCAGCCGCAGCATGAGGCGGCGATTGCAGCTCTTTGCCCGTGTCATAAATTGATTCTGTGCGCTTGTGTTCTGTGCTGGAACTCCCAGTGTTCTTCCTGCAAAATACTTTACATCTGTATAATTAATAGAGCCCTCTCCACTGCAGGGCAGGAATGCTTGCCGGGAAGGCAGCAAGCGGCAGAGCTGGCATCCGTCTTGTAGGATTTGTTTTCTCTTGTTATTCCTAATGAGAAAATAAAACACATGCAGGGATTTTTTTTTGTTTGCTTTACAGTTACTCTTTGCTCAAAACAGATGGCCAGCGTAGTTTCTAAATAGCCCCGTGCGGATTTGTTCCACAGCCTGGGCACTCAGAGAGCCCTGGAAAGATGGGAAATGTAGGAGGTTGGTGGCTTTGGAAGCACTGGCATCCAAGGGCAGGGCTCTGGGAGTCCAGCCTTGCCCCTGGGATGTGCAGTCCTTGCAAAACAAGAGTACAGAATAGCTTTTGGCCAGGTTAGGATTTTATTTGGGTAGGGGATAGTAAAAGGTTGGGTTTGTCTCATTTATAGGAAGTTTGCACTGGTGCTGGATGATTGTTAAGTGTCCCTTCACACCCGGCAATAAGGTAATAATTTTTGACTATCCAAGTGGAAATTATGCTGGGTAGTGGGTTGAAAAGCAACAGAATAGAAATAAAAGCAAGCTGTTCTTACTTTCTACTTATTAATTTTGATAGATCTGTCTTTCTTTGTAGCAGTCCCTGATTGAAACATTTCTTACCAGTAAAGGTTCAGTTCCCATAGCATGACATTTGAGTTCACGTGAAAGGGTTAAGATCATAAACTGAATACTTAGGAGTTCTCATTCAAATTCATGGGGGAGTTTTAGGACTTTCATGGAAGTATCCTAGTGAAGATATTTATCCTATGTTTTTCCTACTAGATGATCTGATTTTTGGAAATGCTAGTGCTAGACAGGCCTGGCTAGGCATAGCCTGTTGTGAACAGAAGCTGGTAATGACAACTTTGGTTTTACCTTCAAATTAACTGGTTGCTAATTGCTAAGAAAACACACTCCTTCATGACAGGGCACAGTTCTACCCTTAGGTTATGGTTTTATGCAATATGGCAAGGCAGATGAATAGTTTGCTGCCACCCAAAGAGAGAAGTCAGGAAAGATCCCACCTTTTCCACCTGTTCCCCTCTGAGCCACTATTTGCCAGCTGCATCATCCATCTGACCCTCTTATGCACCACGTTTATCTCACTATTAGCAGAAAACATAGTAACAAAAAAAAGAATGATTTTCTGCTAGGTCATCAAGCACAATGGGAGCATTGAAAACTCTGAGAAGTGCCAAGGCTTTAATAAGGTATGAGGCAGCTGTGGAGAGAGAAAAAAAAAAAAGCGCTTCACCTCCCTCTTTATATCTTTGGTCTGCAGCCTCAGCATAGAGCTTTGTCATCTGCCAAAACTTACAGTTTGTAAGATGGCATTGATATTCATACTTCATGCAGATATACAAAGAAAAAGCGTATGTAGGTGATGATGGACGACAGGCTCCCACTAACTGAAACACACGGAGACTCTCAGGCTTTTAAAATCCCTCATCATGCTAAGACTTACTTATCCTACTGATGAATATGGAGAGAGTGGGTTTGTGAAATCTGATTTTGAGAGGTGCTTCTGCACCAGCTGGAGAGATCTAGAAAACAAGAATTTCTTACACTAAACCTCAAAAATCTGGTATTGCATTATTATTGTGGTTTCTCTTAAGAGATTTATAATGAATACGACTGGGGAAAAACAGATACTGCAGCTTTACTAATCACCACATTGGGACGGTTCTGGTTTCAAGAAGCAGCTCTTACACCAAGGAAGGTGAAAGAAGACCGAAGTGCACCCTGGTTTTGATGCACATCCACATCGTTGTAGTCAGGGATCCAGGGATATGGACCACTTCTAAATTAGCCTGCTAGGTGGTGCTGTAGGACGCGCTCTGCCTTACTCGTTCAGGAATATGTTCCAGTTCTCTTGCATATTTTACCATAAGACAGAGGTACCTACCATCATCTGCCTCTCTCACTTGCAATCTGTATATATTAAGTCTTGTTGCTACATTAGGAAAAAGGATGACATTTAAATACAGAACTGAAAATCGTTCTGTTTGCTTAACGATTTGTGTGGTCTTGCAGTCTTTATTTTGCTCGTGTGATTTTCAAAGTGGAAATGTGAATGTCCACCAGCCCAAGATACAGACATGTCCCCCCTCGACATCTTCTTCCTCCATGAAGTCTATTTATCTGATTTATCTGCCCTTTTATGCAAGTTTTTCCATACTCCCTCCTCTAGTTATGAGCTTTAATGGAGGGTAGTAAGAACTTTATGATTTTGGCACAAATTTGTGCAACATTGCATGTCCCAAGTGTCAGATGAAAGAGACATTGCAGGAGTCTGGGATTAGGAAAATACACTGTTTATGTCTGTAGAGTTGGATTGATATCAAGAGGAAAGAGATTTCAAAGTCTGCAAGACACAGATCATCCACCAGTTACCTGTGGATGCAATCATGAAAACCAGGGAACTGGAGTGTGGACATTAGGGAGTTTTACAAGACATGAGGACAGAGAAGTCTAATGAAGAACAGAGGAAATGTTAGAGGGCAAAAAGATCCTGGAGTGAGATGTGTTGGCTGATCTGGGGAAGATCTTACTGTGAAGGAAGTGTATAACTTATGAGCCTGCTGTTAGGTGCAGCTCCCTGGCCTGCTTTTCAATATTGCTGAGTGTAGTGATTTAGTAATGAACATGCAGAAGCAATGCAACGCTCTGAAGCGAAACATATGCCTAGAAAGTACCTGTACTAAGGTAACTTACAATGCCCTGTGCTGGAACTACTTCCAACTCAGCAGAAAATGCATTGGAAATTGCTGTATTAAGTGAGCTTTAATGTTCTTGACAAGTGCCAAAAGGTTGAGCCTGTTTGTACTTAAACAGTTATCTTACTGCACTGAAGAGGAAGAAGAGCTTGTGGCAAGATGGGCTTTTCAGCCTGTCGTTCTGAGCAAGTTGCCCATCTCTGAATTGCAGCAAATAGCACAGTGACAGTGGGACGGAAGTATACACAGTATTGAGCAAAAGCATGGAGGTGCAGCTCATCAGATCTCAGCAGTTTCTGTTGTTGGAAAGGGAAGATAGCAGCCAATATTGATAATATATCCTTGCCTGTTCTATTCCCACTGCATCTCTTATAGTTGCATGTGTTCCACCCATGGAACATTCACACTCACCAGCTGATAGGGAATACAACTGCAAATTTTGCCTGTATGCCAGGATTTTGCTGTTGGCTCAGTTGGTACAGGTTAGAAACCATATTTTCATTTCTGTATTGGGCTTACAGACAAGGTTTGGCTGAAATGGCATTCTTATGCTGATAATCAAAGCCATGTGTAAGAAGTAATAAAGAAAAAAAGTTGCTGTCTCCTTGTTAAACCTCTTCTGTTGAAAAAGATGAACTATTCACAACTATTTTTATTATTCCTAGGGTGTGTGCATGTTATTAAAGATAGATACCTTGTGCTTCTTCTCAAGATGGGTGATGTAGACAAGCATGATAAAGGATAAACATTCAGAAACACAGCCATGGGAAAAGAAAAGGGAGTTCTATTTCTGGTCTCAAATCAAACCTTCAACCCCCAGTATCCAAGAAGCATTAAAAAGATGACTAATTTTGTTGTTGGTATTGGCAGGTATATAGATCACAGTAAAACAGAAAGTCTTTAGAGAAGCTGGGAAGATATTTTCTTCCTAATGTATCACAGCTTGGAACTGATCAGGGATGAAAAACTAGTGTTTTAGAAACCATAAAGAGACTGCAAGTCATTTAGATGACTACACAACTCTGGGACTGACTTTTCTTTCCAGAGCCTTTGAAGTATTGATCTGCTGAGCCAGACCTGCCTAAACTTCAGACAGGCTCTATGTGGCAGCAGACATGGAAAAGGGAAAACATGCAGGTTTTTATCTCTTTGCTACTGCATTTTCAGATCTGGGGGCTAATTGTACAAGCTTCCTTGCCTCTATCTGGATGTACCAGAAGGTGATAGAGAGTGAGTATCTTGTGAAGTAAAAGAGAAAATCCTTCCCTGAAGCAGGACTCCTTTGAATATAATCATCAAAAAAATCCTTGATCTGAATGTGATTTGCAATCTCTGCTGAGGCTAATAGACACACATCCACTTTCTTTAGGGGTGACTATGGTGGTGCTACATTGATGGTTCGACTAGATGATCTTGAAGATTTGTTCCAGCTTTGATTCTGTGATATCCAAGTGAATATGGGTGCTAGTGGAAAATCTGGACCTGCAGCAGAGAGCTGAGAAGCAAAACCACTTGCAGATTCTGGTCAAATCAATTCATGCTGAAGTCTGTGGTTCTGCAAGTAGTCTACTGCTATTTAAAACTGCTTCAAGTGTATCCACATTGTGCAGACAGACCCTATACCACATTTCATTAGTTGTATTACAGACACCATTGTGATGTCATTTGGTGAAATCAAAAGAAAACTGACAAACAAAGTTCATTGTCTAGCTTGGGATTTATTGGCAGTGCATGTGAGCCAAGCTGTTAATCAGGATGATTGTTCACTATCTATAACTAATACAGCCTTCATTTTCAAGAGCTCTGGTCCTGCAGTTACCTAGCTCTCCTACAAGGAAGGTACTATAGTGAATTAAGATGTCATATCTTTATAATACAGCTAATTAGCACCATTGCCCTTCAGAATTGGAACAAGTGTGTCTTGGGAAGGGGGGGATGCCAATTCTTAGAGGCAATGCTCTAATATTTAACAGATTGAATCATACTGTCTACCCTTGAGATTATCTAACGTTATTGTAAATGTAATGATGTTTGAAAGCAAGTAGAAACTGGGGCTGTTTCACTGAGTCAATCAGCCTAGATGGTCACTGAGCACTGCTCCATGGTGGGAGTACTTCACAAATGCTGTGACCTTCCAACGAGGTCCTTATCACTGCAGATAAGGGTAATTTTTCCTGTCTCATTAAAAGCTGTGGAAGCTACAAATGGAATACTGGCTATTCTAAAAACCAGTATATTCTACTGTAGCAACAGACCAGAGATTCCACTCTGCCTCAAATCAGTTGAGAAGACATCCTAGTTCTAGGGAAGAGCTATCACTAGAAATAACAGAATTAAATTATGAGAAAATGCAAGATGAATGTTAAAGTGAGATCTGTTTGGAACATTGGATTCCTATTAATTCAATCTGTTTAAGACTTGCCTTATTCAGTGTTATTACCAAAGCTCAGATCTACATCTTTACTGTCTGTGAAAAGAAGACTTATGCTGATAATAGTAACAAAAGACACATTCTGTTAATGCACAAATAATTTTCTTTGGCACTAGAAATCTGGGATTTTCTTTATGTTACCCTACTGATTGCCTATTTGCCCAGGGCTTTGCTGGGGGAGCTGGAGACTAAGGCCCAACCTGTTGAGTTTCTAATTCAAAGATAACTTGGCTACAGTTTCTTTCCCCGCTCTCAAAGTGGCATCATCTAGTTTTTTTCTCGGTCAGAGGTCTTACTTTAAAATACTTGAGAAAAGGTCATCATGAGAGGATGGGATCATGTGTAGCTGTAACGCACAGCTTTTTTCTTGGCCAGCATGTGTAACATGAGAAAAATAACAGCTTCTGAGTGGGAGCTGATCAAGTTTTACCCAAAGTGTGTGAAGCAGAGAGCAGCTACAGTAAACCAAAGCTGTTCTGCATAAACCAAGTGCTCTGCAAACCAGGTGAAATCTGTCTGCTTTGGCACTATGATATGTCTGTGTGTAGGAGGAAAGGGGTCTGATCCCACACTCTCTTCTTGGGAAAACGTGTTTGGCCACTGAACAGTCCATGTTTCTATTGCATCAGTTACTTAAGGATCCTCCAGTACTTTAAGAAACTTCTTGAGCTGTTCTTTAGACTGCACAGATCTCTGAGACTGCACATCGTACAGTTTTACATAGGACTGGATCAACTCATGTGTGATTGCAAATTAAGTTTTGAAGAGATCTCATCTCAGCTAAAAACTCTAAAGAAAGCAGTATCACCTAGAGAGACTCATTCCTGTTTAAGCAGTAAATTTGAGTTGAAAGAGATAAATTTGTTTACATGGTTTGTGATTATCTCTTTAATCAAATACTAGCTTTCCAGGTCAATAGATTTTTCAGGACAGTTGCTAAAGTGAAATCTGGATACCATAATATCAAGATCATTTATACATCTACTGCCACTCCAATTATATATTGCTGGTGATGCCTGAGGAAGTTGGGGCTACATACAATTTCCTATACCTGGCTTGCAGCATAAGCATCCCAATCTGTGAAGGTAAGCTCTAAAGAAAGATGTTGTGAGTGCCTTTTAAAATAAGCATTGAAGACCTACACAACTTATGTAGTTGCCACTTACAGTCACACCAGAACAAATTATTATGTTGTCTTCCAAGGGTTGCCTAAAACTAAAATCACCCAGATCTCAGTACTGAAAAGTGAAGGTTCAGTGTCATTTAAAGTGATAAAGCATGTTCCTAGTATAAAACAATAACCCTGCTGGATTTTTTCACATCCTATAAATAACTCTACATGAGGAGAAATAACCATGAAAACCAGAGACAAACTTCAACCCAACCAGCATCCTACAAAAGGGAATGTACATTGGTTTGCAGAAACTAGTTTTGTTTCAGAGAGTCTGTTGTTTGAATCAGTGGTATTAAATCCTCTTCAAGCCTCCTCATGACTTTTTAATAAAACCCAAAGTAGAAACTGTTGTTTCTCCCCAACTAAAGGTATTCTCCATGTTAAAATATCAACAAGGGACTGAGAAAGTTGGTGGACTATGGAGAGGGTAAAATGCTAGGTGCAGATAAACAAGTACGAAGCTCTATGACAAAGAATATGCAAAGCAGGGACCTGTGACTGTTAGACCACACCTGCAAAAAGCTTATTAGCACCGAAGTTGACATTTGTATGCCACAAGTCACAAGGGGAGATATAGGGATAACTGATAATCCACATTCTGAAAACAAGTTGGTGAATGCTAAGAATACTTCGGATGGATGCAAACCAACCTCTCTGCTAATCTGGAGCTGATAACAGTGACTGATCACACAATTCCATCTGGAGAATCACATGGGATCTGGCAAACTGGAGAGTCAATCAAAAAGCTGGAAGCTGCATTCAAAGGAGCAGTCCACATTATCCATAAAAACAAAGGGAAACTTAACACATATTATGATAACTACTTACTAGATAGCTGGTCATAGATAATTTAGTGCTAAAAACAAAGTCAGGAGCAGCCATATTAAGTGCTACAGATAGCCAAAGTGGTTTTCATAGAGCAACTTCACAAATGAGGGACAACATCTAAAAAGGAGATGAGAAGGAGTCATAGTGTCCACAGCTCAAAAACAGAAAAAAAATATTAATAGAGGTATCTATTTCCATCACGTGATTTCCTCATGCAAAGTTAACAGATTTAAGCTTAGGAGAACTTTCAAAACATCACTGTAACCAGCAAGAGCTGACTGCAGTTTACAGCTCCCTCTGATACCATGATTTTCTGCACACAGATGTCAACATTCCATCCACAGAAGAGTTACAGAATAGAAAGACTATTCCTGAGTATTCTTGGAGACCATTCAGGTACTTGTTTTTGCTCCATGCAAAGGAAGAACTAGAATGAGCAATTTACATGGAAATGCACACACAGATCACAGTGCAGACAAAAAAATTTTAAAAATGAAAAAAAATTAACAAACCTGTTTGTCCTCCAAGCCTATCCTCAGTAATGCAGCAAGTCAAGAGCAGTGTGAAAAGCTTCATTTGCACAACAACCGGGAACACAGGGGGGAAAAAAAATCCACAATCCCAGTATAAGAAACAAACAAAAACACCCTTTCTTCCAAAACAGAGTTAATTTGTTAATAACTTCTCTCTCCCCCTTAAATGTACCCCAGGTTAATTGATTCATCTCACGATCAAGGCCACCTGAGTCTTGTTTCCTTTCTAACCTGCAAATTTATAAACATTAAGGACCAAATCTAAAGATGCGAACAGTGCTAGTTAGTTAACCATTTTACACAAAAATCAAATTCTCAATTGTGTGTATTCTGTTTTTAGTATGGGGAAAGTCTAATAAAAACTCTAAACCTAGCAACTCTGTTCTGTTAATGACCACAAGGACAATGTAGTCAGACCTTCCTGAACAATCCAGGCAGACTTTCTGGACCAAAAACCTCTGTGCCTGAAAGGTTCAACCTGCTCCTTTCATCTTTTATTTGGCCACTATATATCTTGCTTTACTCTGTAAAGCTGTCTATGGTACAAAATGTAGTCTATGTGCAATCTGAAATAAAGCTGCTTATTGCACAGAGGATGCAAAAATTATTAGCTCTGAATATTAATGAGGAGATGCTTGATTTCTATGCCACTGGGATTTCAGGAAGTAAGATAATACACATGAAAACAGGGCAGGGGGAAATAAATAGAGTAACCAACTTTGTCTGTATTGGAGTTAATCCATTTAAATGGCTGTAAGAAAATCTGCCTGCAGCTTTCTGTTTTCCAGAGACTACATGTTTAAACTCTTAAAATCTGCATTCCCAAGTTATTCTAGGTCCAGACATGAAATAACAGAATCAGGGTTTTTTAGGGGGAAGTTTGCTGCATTCAGGTCATTGAAGAATCAATCTGTCTGGCCAAATTGTGCCAGATGGATAACACCATTTGAGCACTCATGGTTCTACTCTTTATCCTGCCAAAGTACCTCGGGAGTGACCTAGAGAGCATCTTTCTCCAGTGTGAAAGTCTGTGCTGTGCCCCTGCTGTCCACAAACACTGTTTAACATCTCGTTGTAGGACTTGTTTTGATTCCGTATGCTAATAGTCAGGCTGTGACTAAACGACTGTTGGCAAAGGTATTGAACTAAAACCTAAATGAAAACTTTCATTTGGACTCCAGTGGGCTTTGGATCAAGCATAAAAAGAATAAATGCTCTAAAGCAAATAAAGCAAAACTTCAGGTTTCCCACCCTGTCTAGTCTCTTGTAATCACAGGTGCCAATCAGGGTTGTTCAGCTGCTAGATGCTATCAAATGCTATCTCAAACCAAGGTAATTATAAGAGATTTTCAGAAAAGCAGTGGAGAAAAATAAGTGCATTTTTGTTGACATAATCACTTCTGGATAAACAATACACAGCTGAGTCTCAGTTCACAATCTTTCCCAGGAGGTCACTAGGGCTGCATGTGCTCTTCAGTGGTTTAACCCAGGGTTTACTCTCTCTTTCTAAGTAAAAGATTATTGGTTATTGTTGCATTATTATGGATAAGAATGATTTCAAAACTCATCCCGAATTCCATCTCCATTTCCTCTGCTTAATGAGGAACTTCTGTTCAAGGGGAAATGCCTTACGATGATTTAAAAAGCTCTCCCACTTCACTCACCCTTAAATGCACACATGGCCACCTCACTCTTCCAACTGACCCCTGGGCATTTTACCTGTCCCCTGCACAAGTGGCCCCTTCCCTGCAGCACCTTCTGCTGAGCTCTGTACCAGTCATGCCCATTTCCATCAGCTGCCAGCCAGCCCTGGGCACCACTCTTCCAAAAACAGGCAGCAGTTGCAAGAGGTTGTTCTTACCTTCCACCTCTTGGAGGGTTTCATATGGCACTGCTGGAAAAAGCACCAGCAGATCAGGTCATCCTTGGCACATTTCCTGGTGCTTTACGGTCCAGACAACAGGAAAAGGTGTCCCTGCACTTCCCAGCTAGTGAGTGAGAGGCATTTGTCTGCTTTGGCATGGACATTGACTGGTGCATGGGATGAGAGAGCAGAGTGGATCACAAGCTGGCAGAAAACAGCATGGGCTTAGCCCTGTCAGTCCTCCAGGGCTGGTTTCATCTTGTCACCCCCAGTGACAGCACCTTATGCACTGAAAGAATTAAGGCATTTGGAGGAGTCCATGGGGTTTTCTATCTGATAATTATTCTTAGGAGAAAGGCTTAAGCTTGGTACCAGAGAATCCCCTGATGGCAGGGAGGGAGAAATGGCAGCTGACAGAATGCCCATCTCTTGCAATTTTTCATCCACCAAAGCTGAATCTGATCCAGTTCCCTGTGCAGGGCTGTTGGACAGGCACTCTTGACTAATTTTCACTCACCTCTTCCCAAATGACCTTCTTCTTCCAAAGATGATGAGGAAATTATCTGTCTCAGCTGCACCCTGGGAAATACTATCTTTTGCAAACTTTAATTTATCTTCTTTGGAATGAATTGTTTTCATTTTAATTTAGCTTCAAACTTGGCTGTGTGACTGGGAGGAGATTCTCTGCAGTGCACAATAAACATTGTATTCTGTGCCTCTCCCATCTTTTAATATCCCCACAATAGCAAGTCCTGGAAAGCAGAAGCACTGAATCATCTTGGTCCAGGGGTGTCACTTGCTTCTCTAAGAGCAGCCTGCGGCATCACACATATCATGTAAGAAGTGAGCCCATTCTTGAATGCACAGATCACACAACATGGCTCATTTAACTTGCAAGCTCAATGCTTCACAAATGATACTTTTCTCTAGGGGCTGTTGCAGGAAGACATCAGAGCAGAGAGCTGTGTTTCAGGCCTCTGTTTTCTAAAGCTTTGTGCTAACCCAGAAAGTCTCCTCTCCTCCCAAGTATGAGCAATAGCTCACTCTAAATCTGTTCTTTACAGTTTTGTACCCCTTTAAATTTTATGGGAAATACCTCTATTTGACAGATCATGGTAAATGGTTTATAGAGAATTCTTCTGATTTTGCACAGTCCCTGGGAGTCATTACCTTTACTCTGGGATAATGACTGGAAGCCAAAAGAACACAGGTTTAAATTAGGTGTAAGGAAGAAATTCTTCGCTGTGAGAGTGGTGAGGCAGTGGAGCAGGTTGCTCAGAGAAGCTGTGGATTCCTCACCTGTAGAAGTATTCAAGCCCAGGTGGGATGGGGCTCTGAGCAGCCTCATCTGGTAGAAGGTGGAGGGGTTGGAAACAGATGATCTTTAAGGTCTCTTTCAACCCAAACGATTTGATGATTCTGTGATCAGATAGTTCATTCAAAAAGTAGTGTTGAAAGCATTGAAAGAGCATATTAGATATCCTGAAAATCCCTCTGGGTTTAAGAGAGCAAAACATTAACATATTCTGTCTAAACACAATTATATAAGTCATTTAAATAAGCTATATGGGTCATGAACAAGTCAAAAATCAAACCCCCTCCTCCTTATGCCATCCTGCTGCTCTGTGTTACAGTTCCCTGTTTACCCAGTATGCCTGCATAACTGAAAGCAGGTAATGTTATCCACTTTGAAGGATAATAATACTGATAAATTCAGTAATTATGTGTAGGAGCAGAGTTAAACACAGGCATGAAGCCCCAGTTCTCTTTGAAGGCATTGTGCATTTTAAGGACAAATTGGTGTGTCGGAACAATTCTGCTGTCTTCTTGGCCTTAAATTTGCATCCTTCTGGGCTTCTTTTAGTACCTTCTGGGTGTTACTTGATAAATAACTGGACTTAGCTCCCATGAAAAAATTTGAGAAACTGTATAACTCCTTAAGTGTATCTTTGATTAAAAATTTCCTAGCTTCATCAAGAGTCTAAGAGTACAGATAACTTTTTAATAGAAAAGGGTTCTGCAGTTCTGATAAAATAGCAGGTAAACATTGCAAAGAGAGAGAAAAGTGACCTCCCTTCTGTTTTTCCTTGCAGCTTAGAGAGTAACATGTCTCATTCCACTTACTGCTGAGAACCTCCCTCATGGACTAGCCACTTGATCACACCACATCCCACATGCATGAAACCTTCTCACAGCACTGACAGAGGGGGAGGAGGAGAAACACACCCAGCTTTTCTTTACCAGCCTATTTCCAATCCCAAATTAATCCTGCCTGGACATCCCAACAACTAATCGGGTTTACTGACTCAGCTTTAACAAAGCCTCAAGTGGATGAGTATCCACTTCATTAATCCTCTGCCTGATCTCCCAGTGCACTGTCCTTATGAGCAAGAAGGGGCAGACACACTTTGAAGACATTAAGCTACAAGCCGTTTGCAAACAGATTTTCTCTCTTTCCCTAAACAGACAAGCGCTCAGAGCCGCTCAGCATCCAAATTCAGGATAATTATAGTGACCTCCCAGCTGTCACCGACAGAAGTGCGGGAAGGCGGATTATGCACATGGAGTCCTCTGCAGCTAAAGCTACCATATGTCCAGGTTTCACTGGGCATGTTTCACAAAGCCAACTTTCTCCAGGCTGAAAAAAGACTTTGGCCATTTGTCCTGAACTCGTTTGTGGCTGGAACCCCTCCCAGGCTGGCTGACACTTGGACTGGAGCCATGAAGCACACTCAAATCCCCTGCATATGCTGGCTCCAGATATGCTGGAATCACCATGTTTGTGCTGCCCATCTGCTGGAGCAGAGTCTGAGGGGCCTTGAAAAGCCAAAGAGAAAGGGAGCTTAAGCCTTAGTGAAGACAATTTTCGTCAAGAGAAGGAAGTGAGAGCTCTCTCCTGCCTGGAGCTCCTGCAGGCAGCTCCCAGCATGGCAGGAGTGATTTGGGGTGAGAGGTAGTGCCTGAGCTCTTTGACAGGAGGCTCCTTCTCCAGACAGGAACCATGTCCTGCATCACTGCTGTGAGGAGTGCTCGTGGCAAGGCAGGGGAGGCAGCCCTGCCTGCACAGCCTCTCTGCACAGCTGTTGCTCTGCTGAATGCCCTATGCAAGGGCCTAGCAGCCACAAAGATCTCATGAAATACAGTTTATTACAGCATCAGCTACATCTTGACTAGAAAATGCCTTCTGCAATACACTGCCTGTAGCTCAGCTACAGGTTCAAGAAGGTTTTTGGCTGTAACTCTTTGAGTATAAAAGGCCAGCTGTATTCTTCCACTTCCAGAGTTTTGTAGATGTTCTGCAGACATCTTACTATAAAATGAAATCACCTTCCCTTGTCATGTCTGCATTGAAAGATTTAGGTTGGTGAGTCTCAACTGGTTTAATTCACAAGGAACTTTTTGAGTGCTGAGTTTGGAGAAATGTTTGCTTAAGCTTTTATTAAAAAAAGAAAAAAA
>VWYP01021668.1:274758-289699 GCA_013400435.1 Pycnonotus jocosus
AAAAAAAAAAAAAGAAACCTATCCCAAGGAAGCTGAGACGAAAACAAACAGAACACACAGAGCTTGACTTTTTCCCTCCAGTGAAACAACACAGACATTTTAATAATTAAGCAGTTCCATAATGTTTGTAGAGGGAAACAAAAGTTTGTTGCTTTTGCTATTTCTATAAAGGCACAGGGCGAAGTGTAGGGGCTTGTGGAGGAGAAGACTTAGGGAAGGAAAAAAGTGATGGTGCTATAGGGGTGAAAGAACAAATCTCTTACTCCCTAGGTGATATTTACAGTATTGCAGTGGGAGTTCAGTTAAGGAACATGTGAGTCAGGGTTTGGGGCCTCATTTGGTAAACCAGTATTTTTGCACACACGGAACTTGAGTGAGTATGTGGTTTAAGAGAGATGCTTTAAGCCTAGCCCAATGAAAATTGGATTGTGCAATTCTGACTCATATTTTAGGATCACTCATGCTCTAATTTAAACCAATGGGAATTTTTTTATTGACTGGAATGAGAACAAGATTAAGCCTTTACTCTATTGTGATTCCTTCTGAGAATGTGGGACTGAGGTAAAATTAGCTGATGGTTGCTAGAAGTATCAAAATCAAGTGATTCCATCTTCTCCCTTGCTCAGAAAACATATGAATTGAGAGAAACACATTTATTTAATTTCTTTAGGCAGATGCACCCTTTAATTAAACTCCCTTAAAGTTAGGAAGATTATTCTGCCTTTGTATCTATGCAAGAGAAAGGCAGAATTGATTCAAGACATACAAAGCTAACATATTTAAACTCTACCAGTTCCTACGTAGTGCTGAAATTGATACAGTATGTCTGGAATTGATTTTTCCTCGGATGCTTGCAGACAGATTTCAGAGATGTGTTGGTGCCTGCTCTGTAAATGAAGGCATGGCTGTAAATTTTCAGATACCTGGTTTGTACTCACTGCATTTGAGAACAAAGGGAGGGAAAGAAATCCAAAACATGAGCAGCAGATAATATGAAAAGCAGCAAAAACACAGAGCGGCAACTGACAATTATAAAGCAAATATAAGACCCTGATCCTACCCTGCAGTGGGAATATCACACTGCTCAACATCAAATTGACTGAAATAATACATACCATGGTTGGGGAAGATGAAAGAAGTAAAATCAGCTAGATCCCAAGACAGAATAGTATTGGTGGAAATTTAAATTTTTTTCTAGCTCTGTTTTCTGATATAATTTCTAGGTTTTGAGTTTTGTTAGGGTTGTTGGATTTTTTTTTTCATACAGTATGATAGAGCAGCTATTGCTGAAATAATAATTTAATTTCCAACAAAAGAGGTGACAGATCTCAACAAATCACACTTCAGACACAAAACTGGTTTACATGTGCCCTCATTCCCCCACTAACTTTCTTGTACTTCTATGAAGGATTTGTTTTGTTTGGAGGTATTGACCATGGAGCTCCTGGGGCAGGGCCAGGTGTGGAGGTGCTGATGGACAACTGTGTCTTGTGACTTAGTGTCACTGAATGTAGTTATGAATGGGCACAGTGGGAAGAGTTGAGCTGAGTCCTTCTTAGATCCTCTCATATCCCTCTCATTCATTCTGTGCTTTGCAGAGTAAGTTCCTTTGTGCACATTCTGGTCTGGAAATATATATAGTTTATTACAGAGCAGGAAGCACAGGAATAAACCCTAATTTAGTAGCAACATAGAAATAAACCCTAATTTAATAGAAGTTTGATCAGCCTGTCTTCCATCCAAAACATACAAAATTACATCAAGTTCCTTTTTTTTTTTTTTTTGGGGTGGTGGTAGTAAATATTTTTAAAGTCCAGGCTTCAGTCTGTGTGCATTAGTATTTTATAGCACAGTGTAAGAGGAACTCTTACTTGCCTGGCAAGAGTAGTTGGATCTCTGTGCATGTTACATTACAATTTCCCAGAAGCAAATCCACTTTAAAAAAGTTTGAGGGCATAACCACAGGAAAAAATTAAGTCAGCACACCTGAATGGGATGAAGCACCTGTAGTTGTGGGCTCCAACTCAGACAAACTTCTTGGACAGGCTTTGCTACCAGTGCAATCCTGATGGGAAACCAACCCCTCAGTAGCAGAAGAGCCTTGCCACGGGGGCAGCAATGAACTTTCTGCTGTGAAACCTGATGAGGTGACAAAGCTGTAGGGAAGCACAGATGTGCTTGCCTTGCAGCCTCGGTAAGTGAGCTCGTGCTTTCATTGTAGTGCCAGATGTCAAAGCAATGGTGAATTACCAACCCAAGCTAACTAATACAAGGGGTGGAGGGAGGAAGTGTGAAATGCTGACATGTAAGCATCATATAAAATGCAATTACTCTGTAAAGGATAGGTCCCCAAAGGCCCATAGCAAATGCATGTACCTGCTTGGACAACACGGTCTGTGCAAGGATGCACACGCTTGTTCAGATACTTTCTCTTGTAGGAGGGGACCTGCAGAGAAAGAGTATTTGGAGTATTTCTGTTGTAAGCAGAGAAATACATCTGGGATTGGAGTGAACAGAGGTGGTAAATGAGGGTTGCTCACAATGTTCACAGTGTTCATGCTTCTCTGGGGCAGGAGAAGAAGGAAAGTTGTTAGTGCTGAGAGGGGAGGAAAGCAGAGGAACAGAAACCCAGATGAACACACTCACTTGTTCATAGTCCCACCAGTGATCTGTGGAAAAACTAGAGATTATAGCCCACATTAGGAGGATGCCTTCTTAACTAAAACGTTAAATGGGATGGGAAGAAAGCCATGCACAGAGACATCAAAGCCTGAGTGATGAAACCACAGACATGTTGTTCCTGTGAGTCCCTGTACAGGCAGAGTTCCAGCATGGACCCTCCTAGATCTAGGAAGGGTCATCTCCATCCCAGCCTTCCCTTCACCCTGCACAGCCAGGAGGCCTTAATAACTTTGGCTTCTCTCCTCATTTAATGAAATGTGTGGGCACTCAATACATTTCAGATTCTGTTTTCCTCCCCTGATACAGCTGACGGTGAAAGGACTGGGAGAAGGAGGATGTGGGTGACAGTGTTGTTGCATAAGACTGTTTCCAAATGGTAATGTGGCTAAAAACTGAGCAATCTGGTGTTTTGTATTGTTAATTATAAAAAGGCACCATCAAATCTCTGCCAATGGGGAGCACTACAAGGTGTTGAAATTGACCGTGATTTTATCATCACAAATATCAGTGTAACAAAGTACCCACTCTAAGTGTGGCTTTTGGTGGTTTAATTTAGATATCAGCATAGTTTTTACATAGGGGAAGGTTGAGTTAATTATTAAAGCAGGTTGCCTTGCTGCATGTTCACCTTTGCAGAGAGATTATTGCAAAAATATTGAAGAAAAATTTTGAAGCCTGACAACCACCCTATTTTTCATGCCCTAATTATCTGGTCAAAAATCCTACTTTCCACTGAGTCAGTCTTTGCTGAGATTAGTGGAAATGCTTTTGGTTTACAGTGAGATACGAATTATCCAGAATGTACCCCGAGGAGAGAGAGTGAATGCTATTTAATATCATTAAAAAATTAGAAAGAGAAGCTCAAATAGCTTTTGTCAGTGGCATAATACTGTTCCCAAAGAGTTGTGACATCTCTGTATTTCCCAGGGCTAGAAAGGCACAGTGTTTTGATATTTTGTCCTTCATCTCCCTTTCCCTGCTAACAACCTTTTTTTCTGGGCTATAATAGCTTCGTATCCACTTCAAATTAGTTGAGACCTACTGGAAGGCAAAGCACTCAGTAGGGACGTGGAGTCTTTAAAGCTCCTTCATAGCAGTCTAGGGATTCTGGCAGTGCAGGAGTTAACCTGAGGCTATAGTGCTGGGAGGAGACTAAGTGGGGAAGTCTTGAATACATGGAAAAGCCACGGCACAGAGAAGAGGAAAGCAGCAGCAGTGTGGACAGGGTAGGGGTGCCTCACCACGCAGCAGCCATACCAACTCTAAGTGAGAGCAGCTCTGACAGACCCCCTGGGCATCGGACATTGTTACCAGCGTTCCTGCAATAAACTCTGTGAAATCCAAGCACAGAGACAAGGCCTTCTCATTTCAGTGCCAGTTGCTGGGACATGCTCACTTCTTTCAACCAAATGGCAAATGAAGAAATAAGAAATCTGAATGCCATGGCTGAAAGAGAAACATTGATTCCTAGAAAAAATCCTAAGACTTTTCTGATTCTTATTTGCTTGAGTCTGCTCCCTTCATAAATTGGGTGACAGCTGAGCAATTGGGGAAGAGAATGGAAGCTTAGATTACACAAAAATTTGCCTTGATTTCAGACCTACTTTAACCTAACCCTTCCCCTTACTTCATTTGCTTTCCCTGGTTCATTTAAGCACATTGCCTTACCAATGCAGCCAGAACAAGGGACTTGCAGTGGGTTGGGAGGCTCCTGTTTTTTCCCTCTTTTGGAAATATCTCAGAGCAACCATCTGTCAGCTCCTACCAGTCTGGAGAGCTGCTCTGACAGCAGATATACACAGCCTCTCCCTGCTCAGCACTGGCACTGTGAGAGGAGGGGATGAGGGAAGAGTTGTGCAGGGCTTGGGAGCAGAGC
The DNA here is from genome assembly GCA_013400435.1 of Pycnonotus jocosus. Classification (NCBI taxonomy): domain Eukaryota; kingdom Metazoa; phylum Chordata; class Aves; order Passeriformes; family Pycnonotidae; genus Pycnonotus; species Pycnonotus jocosus. The sequence continues at coordinate 279,317 of VWYP01021668.1, forward strand.
TGAGGGTTGCAGCTGGTGTGAGAGCTTTTTGCTGAAGTGAGAACCCACCAAATGGCTTTTCTCTTCCACTTGCACCTGAAATGGCTTGTCTGCTACAGTCAATAAGTAGAGATTTCATTTACTACTCTCTGTGAAGAAGGGGAGGGTGGTATGGCTGTCTGACAGCCACCTTGTGCAGATTTGGTGAGATCCCCAGGGTTAGTTGGAAAGCCTCTCAAGTGAGCAGCATGCTGTATGAAAGGGGCTGGTGGTGGCTGTCTCAGTGGTGAACTGACAAGAGATGAGAATCACAGCTTAATAATTCTTGCATCTTAATGGGTTTTAGGTGAGAGTTTGCTAGAACAATGAAGAAATAACATAACAGCAAAAAGCCAGGACCAAAGCCAATAAGCACCAAAACATGATGAGTTTCTGCTGTGTTTATAAGACACATGAACAGTGAGTCTGCTGTGCAGGAATTAATGCCACTGCTGCACATGAAATGTCAGAAATTAAATCCTTTATCCATCTATGCAAGTATTTGTTCTGGAGGAGTTGTTGTAGTTACTCACGCAGGAAATGGAAATTTATCTTGCATATTCTCTCTACCCCATAAAACTGCTTTTGAAGAATTTGTAGCAATATGCTGATGGAATACAATACTTTCAAAATTTGGTTACCAATAATTTACCAACAACTTTACCTAATGCCAACAACAGGTTGAATATATATTAAAAAAAAAAAAAGCTCATGTTTTATATTTCAAAGTTTCCCCCCCAAAAGTTTTAGCCAAACTCTAGACTCCAATGATTACACTAAGCCTTTATGCATTTTCCTTCCTGCATGGGAGGTGATACCCATTTCCCTCCTTGGCTTCACATTCCCTGCTCCAACTGCTGTGTGAACAAATGCAGACTACAGCCGCTCATTTAACATATTCCAAGTCCTGCATCCAGACTAACAAAATTATCCTGAATTATCTTTGGCTCTAGGCTGCAAACAGTCACCTGCTGCTAGCTACCAGTTGCTGGTGCTTTTGATCTAGGGCTCACACAGGTAGAGTCAGAGTGGATATTGCTGTGCCCTGGTGCCCATAGATGCAACAAATGAAGCCCAGATAGCTTTTTTTCCAACAGAAGCTGAGAACACACATGCATTTTATGTGTCAATATGGCTGCATATGGTCAGAGGCTCTAGGTAAATGCAATTTTTAAATCACTTTCTTTTTAATGAAACTTTAATGCTGTGGAAATCCATGGAGGAAACAGAGGAAAAAGATCATACTAGATACAAAAAAAGCTCACTCATGTTTGATCTGTCTCCTGTACCCTTTGGAAGCAGATATATTTATTTGCAGCACAGTCTCAGCTCCACTGAAGTCAGCAGGAAGTCTGCCACCATCTTCACAGGCAGCAGCAGGCTGGTGCCTCGGAGGGCTGATGGGCTGAGCACGATCTCCTCCTCTGCTGCAGAAGGAGCCACTAATGCTGCCCTCGGCTGCTTGCTGTGCTAAACCCATTTATCTGAACCACGGCAGCAGAAGAAGCAGTTTTAGTGATTAACCCACTTTTACTGCTGTAAAGCTAATCAAGCTGCTTCTTTTTATTTACTAGTGGAGTCCGTTTTAAGTTCCCAGATGCTCAAGTTGTAGTGGGGGAAGGTGAATTTTGCACATTTAAAATGGAGTATTGTATTAATTTAAGGAACAGGAGGGGAAGGGAGCAGCAAATGATCCTTTCCCTGCCTGAAGACTGACAGCCTGGCAGCCCCCAAACAGAAAAGCCTTTGTTTGCTCCTTCATGACCACAGTGCCCACAGCTGTCAGGTCCAGTGTTCCCATCCTGGCCAGCTCCTAATACTAGGAAGAACCACTGTATCCAAGCTGTCAGGGACAAGCTGAGCAGATCCATCAAAGCAGAATACAGAGACAAGCCAACAGGTCAGGCAGCTGAAATCAGGCCGCTGATTTCTTGAGATGGGAGTCCCTGAAAATCTGGGAGGGTTAAGATTCTCTGCACATATATGAGGCTGTGGAAGAAATCTTCAGGGGAAATAACAGTGCAGGAAAGCTGTCAGATGTTATGGAGGAGGATGGTTGGAAGGTACTGCTTCTCTTTGAAGTGGGTTAGCAGCATTAAATGTGCACTTTAAAGATCAATTATAATCTGAAACTATAACAGAACTCACCTCCAACTCTTCTTTGCTGCCTGGGGGCCATGAGCAGCTGCTCCCTCCAGCAAACTGTGTGTGGAGATAGAAGGAGAGGTTGGGAGGTGAGGAAGTCCTAAACTATATGCTTAATGCTCACGTGAAAAAGTCCCAAGAGGTGCCAGGCTGAGTTATCCCTGGTGCACTGACAAACAAGAAGCACTGCTCTTCAAGTTTCAATAAGAGGCACAACACATCCTATCCTCTGGATTTCTAACAAGAGCACTTCAGATGAGCTCCCTGGGAATTGACAGCTCCCTTAGTGCCACAGAGTCCATTTTCCCCCTGCTTTATAGCCTAGAAGAGCACTGGTGATTCCTCTTGGCTGTAGGTGGTGGCCTGCTGAAGGGGTTAAAGCTCTTTCCTCAGCTCTGGTCCAAGCAGACCTTGAGCCAGCATCTGAACAAAAGAGCTTTGCCTGCAGCTTCCCTCAGCCAACTTCAAACTGCAACTTACACAAACAGTCCCTGGCAGTGACTGGGAGCAGCTCCTGGGCACACAACCAGGAGCTGCCCTGTGCCCTGCCAGCTGCCAGCTCAGCTCCTTGTGGAGTCCTCCTTCTTGCACTTCATGTTTTCTAAAACACAGAAACACTCCTGCCCCCTTTACCCCCTAGGAACCACGACAAACTTCTGCTAGAAATATCAGTGAGACTTAACTCATCAGAGCCACCCCCTTGCACTTGCTGCCCCACAAGCATTCACCACAGCATTTGTACCAGCTCTGCTGCTCCTGTATTCCAGCTGGGGAACCATGGGCAGAACTAGACTATCAGACATTGTCTTGAAAGCATTAAGGTTGTTCCCAAGATCGGCACCTTTGAGAGACACTGCAGCGAGCAAGCTGAGGGCAAAGGTTTGCCTTGCAGGGGGCTAATTGGCTCAGACAGCAAGGCAAGCCTTGACCACTACTGCTGGCCTAGAGCAAACCGTTTGCAGTGCTTGCTAATAAAATTAAATAAAATGAAATAAAATAATCATTAAAGTGGCACAAAGGGGCACTTAATACCCCTCCTATATTTTAAGCTCTGGAAATATGGAGGACAACTGATTTAGACCCTCTGTTGTTCTGTCCTCATTAGCTGCAAATGTCAGCAAAACTGATGAAGACAGCAGTGGGAAAGCAGCTTTGTGTGTAACAGTAATTGCTTCTGAATTGCTTGACAATTCTAATAGCTTTCAGCTGACTTGGACAAAGGGGAAAGCTATGGACACTACAGCAACACTGAAGTGAGATAAAGCAGCATGAAAAGGTGACAAATATATTATAAACCTCCTGAATAATAATAAAAAAAACACCCCTACAATCATTTTCACAACCTTTTTCAGGTATCGAGCAGGTGCCCAGAGCAGGGGAGAGGAGTCTGGGAAGCACTGGTAGCACTCAGGAATTCCTTCCAGGAGCCACAGACACGGTTTCAGAAACAGTTTGCCTAAAAGCAGCTGGCACATTGCTTGCTTTTGGGCTTTGAGCCCAGGTGGAGGCTAATGAGGCAATGGAAACAGAGGTCCACCACCACTGAAATGTCTTCCACAAGAAGCTTCCAGCTCACTGGGAGCTCATGGTCCATGCCCCTGCACTGTCCTCCTGCAATAGTCCATCTCTTTGTTGCTGCTCCCTGACACATCCCAAAGAGCACACCCTGCTCCTCACACCTCTCTGTGATATTTTTCCATGTTTTTCTCCCCCCTTTCCTGTTTGTTTGTGTCTTTCACTCCGTGATACAGCTTCTAAGCCAACTTCCCAGCTGCCTCCCTGCCCTCCATCATGTATTTTGCCTCTTGCCATGTTAAATGGCATTGTGGGATTTGGTTGATGTGAAGCTACACAGGGCTGGCTGGAAATCAGCCATCAGCAAGCAGGGAGATGGCCCTCAATTTTCCCTCAGTAGAGGCATTAATAATTTTATTTTCTATCCAGCCATAGATTTCTACATTGAGCTTATGGAAACTTCTCTTGGAAGCCTCTATTTGTCTGCCTAATGTGTTTATATGGACAAGAAATTCAGATTACCACAGGCAGGCAGAGAAACAGGTAGAGGGACTGCACAGATACTGTCTTAGGGAGCTATGTTAAAAAGCTAGAATGCTATATTTATGTATGACTGAAAGAGGAGAAAAGAAATCGGTAATAAAATAAAGCGGTCTTTAGTAGCTTCAAAAGAAAGATTTCTGGGGAGCTGACAGGTAGCAAATAGCTTTATTTGCATTGTCTGACGTCTGGCAGGTGCCCCTAGAGAAACAAAGTCTATATTTCTACATGCTCTGTTCAGTCTTTGGGAGACACTTCTTCCTCAGACTGACATTTTGGTTACATTCATTCCCTGAGGCATTTTACAGGAAAACACAGGAACGTATTTGATTGTTCAAGAGGTACTGAACTTTACACAGATGACATTTGGAGCTCACACCTGGGAGCTCCAACTGCTCTGAAAGAAGCAACACTGCTGGGTTCAATTATTTAGAAATGTAAATTTGGGATGGCAGTATTACCAAAACAGGGAGAGAAGTTAGCACTGCTGGATTGCACTAACCTCAGCTGCAAAGCATACTGGAATTTCACAATAAAGTGCTAAAAGAGAAGATTAGAGAAGACTTCTGGCAAAAGCCTGTGTGAGGAAGGCCACCTTTCTTTGGCTTTATAAAGCTAAACTCCGAGAGTGTCATTGGGAAAACATCCTAATGAACGTGAAATGCAAACGTTACAGGAAACCCAGGACATTTCCAAGGTGCCAATCCCAACAATGAAAATGAAATAATCGGCCATGCATTTTGGATCATGCCTGGGTTTAACCGGCTGAGCTGAAGCAGAGTGTGAGGGAAGAGCAGGTACTTTACCCCTTGTTACCCCCGCAGAGGCATCGGTGTGAAGGAGAGCAATCAAATATCAACATACCACAGGTGAGAAAATGCACCCAGTGAGCCTCTACCCCCTGCTCAACATTGTCAAACCACACAAGAGCACCCGGCAAATAATGTCATGCATTCCCAACAGAAGAGACAAGTACTGCACCTGCAATCACAGGAGAGCTACAGCCACACAAGGAGCTGGGAAAGCCAAAACCCCAAACCTGCCATCCTGCAGCAGCCCCGGCAGATGTTTCATGTTGGATGCAGTGGCCAGTGGCCTCAAGGAGGCTCAGGTGTTACTGATAAGAGGCAGCTCAGTGGTCAGAGGAAGGTGGAAGTTCCAGGGGAGATGCACCCTGCAATGCCCAGGGGAGAAGGAGCAGATGGACAAGTTGGCCAGTTTTGTTCAGGAGATGGTCCATGACCCAGGAAAGGTGCTGGATCATCATCGCCCTGCACTTGCTTAAATGATCACTTGGGTTTCACCTGCTTCAGGCAAAGCTGCAGCCTGAAAAAAGGCACAGGCTCCTGGCCAGCATGAAAGGTTTTATTTGAGCCCAGTTTGTGACCAGCAAATGCTGAGCATTTGGCCCCATCACCTGCATTTACTCTATCAGACCTGGAGTGAATGGGAAGGCATAACACAGTGCCATGAATTTATAGAAACTGGGGACAGAGGAGGGAGTCTCAAATGTAAAGTCAAGATATGGCAAGTCTGTGTAAAATACACATTTCTCACTTGCATGCACACACACACACACACACACACACACATCCATATGGTCTCTCTCATTGCATCTTCCAATATATTCTCCTCCCCGGTAAAGTCTCACCTCCCTTCTTCCTAGCCAGAGAGTGCAAATGGGTTTGTGAACCTTAGTACATCATTTACAGCTGCTGTAAATCTGGAGCAATGTACACTATCAGATGTGCAGGTTTCATTTATAAAGCAGGATTTATGGTTTCACCCCTTAGATCTGCAGATGGGTTTTATTGTGATTTATGCCTGTGTCATGAAGGACCATATATAAGAATTACCTGGTATTATCAAGAGACCTATTCTTTTTGGCCCTTATCTTTCTTCTGAAAGCAGAGACTACTTAATCACTGTTAGCTATATACTGAGTACAGTGTCCTTTGTGAATTACCCATATCCCTGTTTTCAGTATTATTAGCTTGTGATGTTAGGACTAACCCAATGAAATAGTCACAACAGATGCTGAATTGCAACTATATATACCATTTATAAATGGCTCCTTTGTGACTGTGTTGGTAAATTTAATTACAGTCTTTTAAAAAAAGACATTACATCAACATTAACTGAATGCCAGCCTCAAACTGAGGTATGAAAAAGGCTCTCTGAGTCCTCTGAGTAAAATATTTAGGTTTCTAGTCTTATTATCAGAGTCTACATCTCAATAGCATAAATCATAGGGAAAATTTCCCATTTCTGAGAAAGGTGGAGGCCAGATTTCTGCAAGCATTCAGCCATTGAACCACCACTGATTTTTAAGGGCATTGTAACACTCCAGGGAATCTTGCCTGAAGAAGGAGACTGACACCTAATAGAGTTTCACAATATCCCATTTATTTGGCTCCCATGGTTTTTACCAGGCCTGGAGACCCAAGGGTACCTTGTCAGAATACCACTTAGGTTTCCCCACGTTGCTTCCAGTGCTAACACACCCCCAGAAATCAGATTGATAACCTGTTTTCCTTTGAAAGCTGATAAGTCACTGGGTCCTGGAGATGTTTTGGTATCTTACACTCAGTAGAAGCACCTTTGATGGCCTGCATCTAACAGCATAAAAAAGATAACCTATGCCCCTTAGGTGGGTTTGAAACATCTGCAGCAGTTGCCTGGAGATGCTGCAGTATTTCAACAGATCTGTTTACTCTCACTTATGCTAACAGCCAGGTGAAGCCCAAAACATGAAGCTCCAGCATTGTGTCCTATTCTGTAAGTGCTCCTTGGCCATATAGGCCTCATAGTCCTTTTCTCTGCTTTTGGTCCAGGAGAGATGGGAAATTTCTCCACTCAAAATCTCCTGTGAGCCTGGAGCAAGGCACTGTCTGATGAAAGGGAGCACTTTCTCCTTTGGATCCTGCTTCTTGCTGATCCCAGTATTAGGAAACTATACAAACTGTGGCATTGCTGCTGTCTTTCTAGCAACTGCATTATGTGTTGTAAGAGAAGGGCCCAGGCATGGTTGTGGCCCCAGCTGCACAAAGAGGTCTTGACAGGGATTGGGCTTGAGGTCAGTCTTGGTCTCAAGCACCACAGACCCACCATAAGGGCAAACCTCACATCTAATCACATATTCATCTAGATGAGAGGATAATTGGAGCAACAGCCCTCTTCCCCCTTCCATTTCTACCTCAGCAGTAAGAAGTGCTCCCTGGGAAGAGGTTGGGGCAGTCAAAGGAGCAATCCCCCAGAAAGCACCAGGCTGTGAGGTGTGACTGATGAAACTCCTCCTATATGCTCTCTGTTGTCCCTGACTGGTGACAGCAGCAGCTCTTTGCAGTGCTGTCCCATTTCAGGGAAGGTGTTAAAGTGCTTGCAAGGAGCATTTTCCTCCCTTTGTCCCCCAGGATGTTTGTGATGATGCCTTAAGTTTTAGCTTTCATGTTTTCTAGCTTCTGTGCTGCCTGGGGGTGTAGTTCTGAGCCTCATATTTAGAGCTAGTAAGCTCTGTTCACAGAGTAGGTGGACAAAACAAATCCTTTTCCTGCTGAAGACCAAGGACAACAAGTACAACTTTCAAGCCCAAAAGCATAAACAACAAAGAGAGAAACAAGAAGGATGAGACCTCACAACCTGAAACTGTAATTGGTGAATTAAACCCCAATAAGCAAATGGACCAAAACCTATAAAAGTGTAAGACCTTGTGACCCATTGTCCGTTTTGTGACCATTCTAAGTCCACCCTGGGTGTAGTCCTGGTCAGGCTTTTGTCCTTCCCAAGGTGTACTCTAAAGGCCTTTCAATAAATGTCTACTTTATTCTCTAGCTCTGTCCAGTCTTTGTGTCAGGTCAGCCTTCCCAAGGCATCAGTGAGAGCAGTGAGATAAGGACTTTAGGGAGCACCTCCTTATCCCAAGCTTCCTAAAACTTTTTGCCTTGCTGGAAAAGAACTTACCAGGCATTTACCCCTGTTCTTGCCTTGCCTGCCATGATGGAGCTTCTTCCTCAGCCATACAGGAAAAGCCCCAGATTTCTGGAAACAAAGTTGAGAATTTGGATCAATCTAAAAGATTGCAGAGAAGATGTCAGGGTCCGAGGGAATGGTTCATTTAAATGAATTCTGCTTCAGGAAATGACTCTCACGATTTGAGTTCTGAGGGCTTTTTTACATCCACATGAAGATATGTGATGTGCCAAGACTTTGATCTCATGAGCTGGCACAGAACCCACAGAGGGTGAGATATCAGGCACTGGGCTTTTCCCTTGCTGTGGTCCATGTGTGGATGCAACCTCTAGGGAGTCCTTGTAGGAGATCAAGAGTGGCCTAAGCTGCTGGGAGAGGCACAGCCCTTTTATCTGAGGTATTCTTATTGCATGCTCACCAGGCTGAGCCTGTGCAAGGAATTAGGGAAAGAAATGCTAAATTTCTGGATCTCAAAGAGCTGTAGGTGCACATGACATTCCTGAGCAGCTCAGCCTGGATGGGGTGGGAGCACTTTTGAGACCCAGAGATTAAAATGACTGTAAACATCTGGGGAGCTTTAAACCTTTGGAGTCCATCCACACTGAGTGGCACAGGCTTCATTCAGCATCACAGTATTAGATTTAGGCACCCATATCCCACTTCAGGTTTAAATCCTCAAGTAGCTCTAGTTCATAACACTCAAATTTACTTCAAGAATTTTCTTATTCTCTGTGCAACTTCCCACTGACTGTTCCATTTGCTTTCAGGTTGACAGCCTAAAGCACCCCAGTTTAGATACTTAGCTGTTAAGTAATATATATTTTTCATCAAAGAAGTAGAGAACTTAAATGGGGTATATAGATTCTTACCAAAAAATAAGCTTTCAGCATTTCTTGCTACATCCATTAAAAGAAAAAAGTGTAGGCAAAAGTTTTTTAGAAGTGCAGAAACTAATTTCTTCTTCAGATTCAAACAGCAGTTTTAGAACTACATGACCCATTTTTAGCACTTTCTATTACATCTCCCTATTTTTTCTCACACACAGAAATTTTAAAATGAAAGTCTCAGCCCCAGAGGAGCATCCCACATAGCAAAAGCACATGAAAATAAGAGACTGTGATGCTCAATGTTTTGTAGCTTTCTAAATGGGCCTAGAAACATTTACAGCCTTAGCTAATCACATTACATTTGCTTAATTAATGGGAAGAGCCTATGCTCTCAAGCTGACAGGCTTTGATAGATGAATACAGCTGCCCTGGCTTTCAGCAGCATGTGTGACTGCTTAATGGGAAGAGGGTGGGGGGCAGCAGCGGGGGCAAAGCAATGAAATAAATGTTCTGTGTGCATGCTGTTTGTGCTTACTCTGCACCTGAGATGGAGAGGTAGCTCAAATCCCCATTTGGGTTAGCTATGCCTGAGACCCACCATCCCTGCCCGAGGAGACAGCCCATTCCCTGGCACAGCCCAGAGCCATCACCATGTCCTGGGTCACCAGTCCCTCCCACCCAATTGACATTGTTTTAGGCAGCTTGGGACAATGTTACTGTGAGAAAGAGATTTCTATAAATGAGAGCTAGAAGAGGGGAAGAACATTGGTGGTTTCCTAAGAGAAAGAGAAATCCTGCTCTAGATAGCACAGGAAATCACCTGATTTTTTCCGAGCTTCTCCTGTACTTAAATCAGAAAAACAGCCTTGTCTCCTGAATTATCTACTCCATTCCTGTCCCAATGACTCCTCATGCTTGCGTTCCAGTACACGAGTCTGAAACACATGATATAAGCAGCTGCCAGGCCAACTGCTCAGATGATAATTGAGCCAGTTGTACACACTTTTGTACATCATACCCCATCACATCCGACTCTTACTCACCCTGTTGCCAACTGCTTCTTTTCTGTTTTCTCCAGGAAACAGATTTTATCAGTGTAATTTGCAGGAAACCCTCCCAGTCCTAGCTGGAAAGTCACACTCTCTCCCACCTCCCTTCCACCACTTTCTTAAGGGCTTTAAGTTTCTCAGCAGGGCCAATTAGGAATTCAGACCAGGTAGAAAGTGAATATCGTGTAGTGATAAGAGTCAGTGGCATGATTGATGATGCTTATACATATGCTTCTGGCTTGAAAAGCAGTGTCTGGGTTGATTCCAGGAGTTGGGTCTAATTTCAAAAGGATTTTCTGACAGGAAAAAAAAAAAAAAGA
>VWYP01021668.1:289757-340995 GCA_013400435.1 Pycnonotus jocosus
AAAGGAGGGTTAGCAGCACATGCTACAGAAAGCAACTTCCACAGATTATTCCATCTCTAAAATACCAACCAATTACCAAGAGCAAAGCATGAGAGAACTAACAATTTTTTGCTCATACTGATCCTCCTGCACATTTACTGAAATAGGGCTGAGACTGTTTTTTCCTGTGGGTTCCCCAACATTCAGAGCTAAAGTGTTCTAAGGTTTTAAACTTACTTTGTTACATATGCTAGGAATAAAGGCTTAACATTTCGAAAGCCTGAATAGCTATAATCACAACAAAAAAAGCAACCACTGAATTTCCCACTACATTCAAATGAATCTGTGCAATTTTTGGAGACAACAAGAGATTTTTGTACATCAGCCTCTGATTTTTACTGACATTTGCTTGCAGTGCCTGTGGGTCTGTGTTTGTGCACAGCTTCAACATAGTTAAAGCAAAAACCCCCCTTCCCTGCCCATCCTTCCTCATCAGTCAATGGCTCTTCAGTACTGTCCTGGCACATCCCCTTCTGCCAGCCATGGCAGGAAGGGAACAGAAATCCTATGGAAAGACGTTGACCCAGATTTACCCTGGAAGCTGCCAAGCCCAGGAGCAACAGCAAATGAATGCAGGGCTAGTGTCGAGGGAGTGTGTGGACCTGCCAACTCCACAGTGGCACAGGCAGTGAGCTAGTGGAGATCTGGATATCTGCCAGGGGAGCTGCTGGGCATCCAGAAATCCTGAGAAATGCAGAGGGACACTGTGTCCCATGCACAGCAAGCCCAATGCATTGGGATGCATCAGCTGCCTTCTACATGTGCAGAGACTCTTCAGAGCAATCTAGTTTGGGATGCTTTAAAACATACTTCTGACCCCAAAGGACTGGTTAGGGTTGTACAGGCTGTGCAGGACTGGGAGAGCCCCAGAGGGCCAGTGCACAGGCATTGGAAAAGTGGTTAAAGATGGACAAGGGAGCTGGAGGTCTCCACTAGCACTTGGTGCTGTGGTGTGTGTTTGCACAGCCCAAGCTGAGGCATTTAAATGAGGTGTCTGATTTTGGACTGTGGTCTCCAGAGCATTCCTTGGAGAGTGGTAGATTCCCTTCAGCATGATCTGCAGCAGAGCCTGTGTTACACGGCAGAGGAGCCCATCTCACCCAGCAACTGCAGAGGGAGCCATGGTAGTTTGGACTCCTCCTTTGCACATCTAAACCAAAGGCAGAATTAAATGCTGTGACCAGCATGTCTGTCCAAGAGGGAAAAGCCATAGTCTTTATATGTTTTAAGCAGATGTCTGGATAGGACAGGACATCCTTTGTCCTAGATGTGAAACCTGTAACCCTCACTGGACTGTAACCTCATGGTCCAACAAGAACCCCTAACTACCCTCTGGGTCACACCAGCAGGACTGCTGCTCCTGGCCTTGTTCTAGCTCTTGCCAGAAGTGTAAAACCTGGTTTTCATATAGTCAGGTTCTGAATCATCCTGGGATCTGTCTGGCACTTCTTTCATTCAGTCTGTGTGTGGGGTACAAGTGGTCCATGGCTCAGAGGTGGGAGTTTCATCCTGCTGGGAAATGTTAACCATAGGGAGATGTCCCACCTCTCTAAGGGTTTTTGCTCCTTTGGTGACCTCTGCTTCTTTGCCTTTAAAATGGGACTGTTCCTAGCATCAGTAGAGCTCTTCAAGTAGGTTTAGAGTTTTCAGGGTGTTGCCTGTTCTTTTATTTTGTAATCACTGAGGCACAGTCAGATGGATAATCACCAATGCTTCGTTTAAGGCATTGTTGCATGTGGCAATTCATTAAAAAGCTCCAGGGAACAAGAATGAGGTTTTTATTTTAAAAGCTATACTCTCTGGGACATGCACAATGTTCTCTCCCAACCCAGATTTGTCACAGCTGGCTGCTATGAAGTGCCATTCTCTGCTGTAAGCCATCTTCAATGTATTGTCATTTTAATTCACTACAGATTTTTTTCTTCAAGTGACACTCAAGGAGGATTGGAGGATGACAGCACATGGCAGAGTAAATGTAGTCAGGGAAACATAGGAAGAGCCGAGTTTTCCCAGAGAGCTTGTGCCTGTCAGGCAGGAGTTTCTTTTTTGTGTCTGAAATGGGATTAAGCCAAAAGGCTCATGGGTTCACTGCCATTCGTGCTCTGGTTCTTTGTAAAAACAAGTAAAACTCTGTCTATTTTCAATACACTAGATTAAGATCTGATTTTGCAGGGTTTGGGCATCAGAGCAAGTCCCTGGCAGGGCCTGGTGTGCACAAAGGAGTTTGAGCTGCCCTGGGCTTTCTGGTGTGGTCATCAATGACCACTTTGACCCTTTCCAGGCTGTTGCACTGTATCAACAGGGGAGTCTCCAAATTTGGTTTTGGGGCTTAAAAAATCTCCCTCCGCCACTTACATTTCAGGCAAGAAGCATTAAGTTCTTCTGTGTAATTACTGTCTGCCCTCTATGTGAAAGGCCCCTGTAACTCGTCCAGCTGACTGAGACCTCACTTGCCTTCAGAAAAAGCCCCTGCTCTGGTGCCACCTTACAGGCACAGCCCTGAGCAGCAGGACTGCATTTTAGATACTATGTTCAAAAGGCTTCAGCAAAGAAAAAGCACTAAATGCCAGTAAGTCTTAGACAAATGGAGAATCAGTGGCAAAAACTACAACAGAGTAATCCACAGTTCTCCAGAAATGTGATGCAATGAAGAAAGGTTCTTACACCCACCCTGATGGATAATATGGATAGAAGATGGAAAGGTAACAGCTGGAGGAGTAAGCATAGCAGCTAAGAGAAAGGCAGATAAGAAGAAGGGAAGTATGAAAGGAAAATTATCTGAGTGCTGATTTGTGGAGGCTCTTCTCTGCTTGAAAGTACCCTGCACCAGCAATGCCAAGCATTTTTTTGTGTAATGCATGCATTGGTGAGCACTCTGGATTATGCTGTAATGGCCTGCCCTAAGTCTCTTAAGTGTAACTGAGTGTATATTTAACTGTAAAGGTTTTTTGAGGGTAGCAGGTCGGGTGGTGTACAGCCCCTCTGCAAATCAAGTTTCTTACTGTACTCAGCAGATACTACTTGTCCTGACATTGCTGTGGTCTTAGAGATTAAACACATCTCTATTCAGTTTTGGATGGCACAAATGCAGAAAACTCTTTTTAGAGGCTGCCTCTGCTTGTCACTGTTACATGTGTGTGGTCTGGTCTTGCTGACCCACTGAAGACAGGCTCCTTGAGTGAGCAGGGCACTGTGCAAAGCAAACAGAAAGGTGATTCTCAAAGCACAAGAAATAGCAAGATTCAGGCACAGGCAAACAATAATAGTAAAACCCCCTCCTGTTTAAGAAAACTCACACCCATGAATAGACAAGTGATAAATTTACCTGCATAAGTGTCTTCCTGCTTTTCAAGAAGATGTTACCAGTGAAGATAGGAATAAATCTTGTAACAGAATTGAATGTTTTATGGACAGGTCATTTCTTAATTGAAATGGTCCAGAAAGAAGAATGGCTCAGAGTTAAGGTGTAATTGCAGGGCCACATGCCTTTTATATGAGTAAAGAAGCTGGTCACAGCTTTTCTGTCAAAATGATTACTGACTTGAAAATTATTGGAGAAGTTGGCATTTTTTGTGGAGTGTGTCTCCTTATACAGAAGCATTCTCCATGTCTGTTGCTAGAAGCCTAAACCAGTGCAAGGTCTCAGACACTTCTTTCTCTTATGATGTCTAACTGAGTCATATCTGATTTATATTTTGTCTTGCTTGTTGAAAAGACAATATTTTTTCTACATTTCTCTCCATTGCTTTTGCCTGCCCACTGCTTATGAAGGGAGAAGCTGAGAAATAAAGCAGCTACAGAATAGAGCCTCCCAGTACCTCTGAATGGACAATGTGATTTAGCACTGACTGAGGGCTCCTTTGAAACCAACGATAAAAGCATCTTTTCTGTCGAGGAGTACAAGGCTCACAGGGGCAAGAGACTTTAATGACACCATTATCTTTCAGGCAATTAGGACTCGCTGGCACAATCCAGCACTGGTACAGGCACTGTTTTGATTGCACTGCAATGGCTTAGCGAAACGTAGACTGCCGAGACTTAGCAACACCACAAATCGCTTTTAATCTCGAGCCACCGTGGATCAAAATGTACTAACACAGGCATAATCAGAATTCACAGGCATATTTTCTCTTTTAAAAACATATGCCTGGGAACAGAGGCCTCCCCTGCTCCTGCCAGCTCCCCACACACACGGGCTGTGTGATGCTGATCCTCGTGCTTCTCTCCTGACACGCTCACAGCAGAGCTGGGTCTGAGCCTGCCAGCTGTGGGCATGTTTGTTGTCTCTTGTGGATTATATTTTAATGACATACCCTAAGCCTCTTAAACTTGAACAAATGTGCATTTAACTGTCTGTGCATTTGTGCCAGTTTATAAGGTAGAGGGTCAGCCAGCTTATCCCCCAGCTTCTCTGTGAGGGCACTGTCCAAGAATTTTAATGGATCTTTCAAAAGCCTCCCGTTATGCAAGGTGCCTTAATGGAGAGTCCTCCTGCCTCTGAAAGTTCCCTCTTGTTGCTAGACACAATGAAAGGCAAGCCATAATCTCTGTGGAGAGTGCCCAGATTTTTTCCTGTCGCAGTGTGTAGCTGGGATGCAAAGAACAGCTTGCTCTGCTCCCCTGCCACAACCAGGGGGATTCATTTCATTAGTTTGGAAAGCTATTTCAGAGGGAAGGGAGGTTATGTAGGTCATCAATTCATCCCTGCTGCCTTGAAAAAAGAATTCATTATGAAATTTCACTTTAATTAATGCAATGCACCAGCTTGTAATAGTATTTCATCAGGACATCTGGTAAAAGCACATTAGCTACAGTTTAATGTTAAGACATAATTGAACAGAACTCCTGTTGGAGCTTGGTTTTTGCAATATGTTTTACTTCTGCTTCTCCTGCAAGCTGCCAAATAAAGGAATTGTGGGACTCTCTCATCAGAAGGTGATGGATCCTGACCCAAACCCTGTTTGACATAACAGAAAGGCTCCAGTTAACATTCACAGGCTCTGAGGTGGGTCCCTGAGCAACAGACCCAGCATCAATCCTGTATTTACATTCCAGGTACTCCTGGTGCCTCCACTGATCTATAATCCCAAATATAAAGTAACAACCTTGATGTTTTGTTCCAATTCTGTTTGGAAGGCCGTGATCAAATGGTTTTTGTAAACCATTTTCTATTGGCTTAACTTAGAATCTTTTCCTGTTCTAATTATATGTCTGCATAATTGTTTGTTTTAATACTTATTTGATTATCTGCTCAAATTAGTGTCAGTGCAGCAGCTTTCCAAATGCCTTATTAAATATTCACATCCAAATGGGATTTCTTTCTGCCCTTTGTTTTACAGTGATCTGGACTATAATTGTGAACTCTCAAAAGATTTCAGTTATTTAGTAAGTACTAGGTCATGATTATTTAAATCTAACTAACAGGCTAAAGAGTCTTTGGAAGATTAATATATTTAGAAGAAGTTTGTGAACTGTTTGAAATCTGTTTGATTTGAGGCTGCTGTCTCCACTTCTCCTTTTCTTTTTTTGGGTAAGTGTTTGAATAGCCAATAACAGTAATAAAAAACATCCACCACCAGCTCAAATGCACATTGTAGTTTCCCTTTTACACTTTCTCCTTTCAGCATTTTTTTAACCATTGTTTTTGGGACAGTTTTACTCCCAGGCCTCATTGAGAAGGCACACAAAGACTAAGATGTTAGAGAAGCTTTGTCTGCTATTTAGTTGCTCTTTGAGTTATTTTCTGCACCAATAGGCAAGAGATAGGGGCAGGATTGATCTGGAAAAGCATGGTGTGCCCTTCCTAAAAACCCCAGTACATTCCCAGGGGTGCTGAACAGTGCTGCTGCCAGCACCTGCTCCCCACACACACGGAGGGGTCCTGGGCTGTATGGACTTCCCTGCTCATGCCAGATGCCACCCACCCCATGGGTGTGTTTGCTGCTGGACATTTTTGCAAGGGGCATGTGGGTGACAGAGACTGGGCTGGGACAAGGCCAGTCCACATGGCAGGTAAGGTCATCTGTCATCACAGATGCTCTCCTGGGCTTTAATCTATATATAAACCACCTAATTCTGATACCACCTGAAAGCATAGACAAATTGTTCCTGCCCTCAGCTGGTCAATGCAGATAATTCATTGTAAACAGCCAAATTGCCCCAAAGAGATGCTAAGACACAAGTCCAGGCCCACACAATCAAATTTAAGGCACTTACCTCTCTCCAGGGAGCAGCAGCAGCTCTGTCCCACCTTTACAGAGCCTGTGGTAAAAGGCTGTTGCAGACAATAGGCAGCTGGGCAGTACAAAATGTTGTGCTGTGGCTGGATAGACTTTCCAGTGGTTTTTCAATGCTACAAGTCCCATACTGGTCACAGTAAGAGGAAATCCACCTTAGACTGTTGGTGGACCTGAGTAAGCCTGCAGTTTGGCATTAGTTGGCAATGAAACACAAACAAATAGGCAGTAGTGTGGAGCATTGGTCAGGCTGCTGCTAACTCCTGTCTCAAGAAGCAGAGGTAGTTTTTTCCACACAGGCGTCAGTTCCACTCTTTACATGGCCAGGTGTGGTGGCCCTCTGGATGCTGGGAGGAGCAGTCACTGGCATTAGATAGTGCCATTTCTTTGTTGTTGTCTTAGGACAACATTGCCAAAGAACCTGTCATTTGAAAATTAAGCACTAGCCTCCAAGCCTTGGAAACCTAAACCAGCAACTTATCTGTAGGTTCACACAGCTTCCATGTGGTGCTCAGAGATTTGATTTCCTCAGTCAGTCCATCTGTGATCCAGTCACTGGTATTGAGGGCTCCATGGGACAAGCAGGAGTCAAGCTTTTGTTTTCTAGGGAAAACAAAAGCAGTCACGTAAATAAGTCCAAAGACATTTTACAATGGGTAATTTTTTCCCCTAAATAAAGTAGAATTTTTGACCTTTTCCATTGTTAGTTTATCTGTATGATGTGATAAGATGAATCCTAAATTAGGAAGGAGATTGCTTAGGGGGAAAAAATCAATTGAAAATACTGAGAAAATGCCACTTTTGGAAGCAGCCTATATCTAGGAGGTATTTACAGATTTTATCAGGGTCTGAAGCTCTTGAGATAGCTGGCCTTAGACCTCTTCATTTTGCATTTCATATTTATCTTCAGCTAAGTCTAATGTTAATTATAGTTTCATAGCTTGAAGCAAACTGGTCACAAGTCCTAGCAGTGTTTGATGTTTGGGCATCTCACCAGCCCCTGTTCTTTCTCTACATTTCAGATGTCTGCGCTCTTGTTTCTTCAGCCAATGGAACAGGATCTGCCACTTCTAAGTGACCTGACTGTGAGAGGTTGGATTGTTTCTTGAATGCTTTAAGATCTTGTAGTGAAAAATCATTAGTTCTCTACTTCTTTTGTTAGTTATATTTCTCTATTCTTTTATTGTAGCAGGTGTCAGGTAAATTTTTCCAGAACAAATTTTATGTGCCTCCTCTGCCTTTAAGAGTTTTATGCTGATGGTGTGACTGCTTTGCTTTCCCCATTTCCTGCTGAACCTCCTCTTCCCCACAAGGCACCCTCTGCCAAAGGCTGCCCAGACAGCCCCATCACCACACTAACCCTGCTGCCCAAAGGGTGCGGGGGGAGACAAAGAGACTTCACCAAGCCAAGCAAAAACAACATGGGAACGAAACTGTGACCAGCTCTGTGGGAAACTCAATGCCAGAAACCAGCACAAGCTCTTATGAAAGTTTGGAGACTGGGATGAGACCAGGCAAGGCAGGAAGCTCCCAGGGGAGGGTGAGTAGCACCCTGTCCCCAGCTCACATCATTGTGCTTTGTTCGACCTCAACAATTGTGTGAGCAAAGCCCGGAGCATCAGGCTTAACTTCGCATTTCCTGCTTTCTGTCGGCTCCATCCCAGGGACTGTTGTTTGAAACATCGCTCTTATTACGGAGCTTGCAGGAAGAACTCCCTGCTTTATGAGGACATGGGCTATTGAGTTGCAAAGAGGCATGCCCGGTCTCTATCTAGGTCTGGGCTGGTTGGGCTTTAGTGCAGTGAGAGGAGCCACAAGAGAACCCCCTCCGTGTGTGACAGCCCAGGGAGCAGCTCGTGGCTTGTTCAGCTGGGCTGACTTCTCAGCAGAGATTGTCTTAATCACGAGCTGTACAATGTCTCTTGCCCAGATTTGCAGAGGATTTGGCTTTATAGAACAGGGTCCTGGTTCACAAAGCTCCTTCCTTTGCCTCTTACTGCTGCTCTCTTACTGACCAAATCCAGGATATTGCCTGAGTCCCTCTGGCTCCTGGATCTGACCACATGCCCAGTCTGAGCTCTCAGACAATGTTGTACAGGTTCTGGTCTGCATGAGAGAGACCTGGGAGGAGGGATGGAAACCAGAGGAGTAGTAGCACTTGTGGCGAGTCAGATTGCTGTGTTTGACTTGGCACGATGTTGCCGGTCCCCCCAGGATTTGGCAAAGGGAACCCTGAATTCAAAAGAATTAAAAAAGCTGTCCCAGAACTGCCAGGATTAGGAGATTTTGGCTGTCTCTACTCCACACTCAGCACTGCTGAACCTCCCCCTCCCATCACTAGCAGTAACCCCTGCACTCACCCAGCTGGCAGGTCTCACCTGCTGGGTGTGAGCCTTCCTTCCCTGGCCCCTCTCTCTGGCACAGCAGTGACACAGTGCCTGCACGTTTCTCCTGCCTCGGGAAGTCTTGATCTGCTGGCTACTCGTGAGTGACTCCTTGGAGCTAGAGAGAAGCAGCAGTGGTTTGCCACAATGGTGGGAAACCCCCTCAGACCAGAGCCTACCTCTGTGCTCTCCATCATGGGATCCAGCACACGCAGTCATCTCCCTGCTCTCTTCTGCTGCAAGCAAGTCCTGTGTCATCCCAGAGACCATCTGTGAGATCATCTATGAAATATTTATTTCCCTTGCATGCAAGGCAAAAGGAAGCAAAATGCCTGCATAATATTGATGGAATCCCTGATAGCCAAATATCGAATTATTTACAGGCTAATTGTGCAACTGATACCCATGAGATTGCCTAGGCTGCAAAATGCAATTAACACATTTCACAAAATTGGTGATTTCTACTTCTTTTATCTAGATGCATCAGTGAGTCCCTAAAACACAGGTGACATCACTTTGCAGAAGAAGAACTAGGGTATCCATAGACACTTGAAATATCCACTAACTTTTCTCAGAGTTCTCCTGTGAAATACAAAAGGGTTCTCAAAGAACCCTAAGGTTCACATCTGGAGCCATTTCAGCTGCTCAGGTGAATCCTTGCCTGGCTGGTGGCTGCTGTTCCAGAAGAGGCCAGATTTCCCATAGGTCTCATGTTACAGCTGAAACTCACAGGAAAATGCCCTGGATACCCCCATTCATTTCCAAATGGCATTGAATACATAAATGCAAGACACTCAGTTTAGCCTGTGTCACTGGAGACCTCCCAGCACAGGGAGCAGTGACCAAGAACACCAACAGCATCCTTCCTCTCCTTTTCACTGTCATGTTTGCTGTGCACTCTAATGCAGTCCTTAATAAATGCACTAAAGCTCCTCCTTCCTGCCCAGCCTGCAGCAGATAAATTTGGTTGGCCACTGAACCCAGCTCGCAGAAAGCAGATTCCCAGACACAGAGCTCTTAGGTCCATTCCAAGGTACACAGGTGGATGTGGCAGGTGTCACAGGGCCTGGGCCATTTCCCTAATGCCAAACTTCTCTCTAGCCCTCTCTCCCTCATTAATAAATATCTGCTCTCTCACACCTGGAGTAGACCGTAAGTTGCATCTCTTAAAGTATCTTCTGTATTCCTCTTTATATTCTACTCTTAGCAGAGCTTTGAGGGGGATCACCTCCTTCCCAAGCACTTCAGCAGCATTTAGGGACCATCCCTTGAAATCACTGGAGCTGAATAAGGCTCTGGGCAGTCCATTTTGGCCTGAGGATGGTAACAAGCTAAAACAAAAAATCTGAACCAGTATTATAATGCTGTCCTCTCTGTGCCCAATAATGCTCATTTCCTCTGCAGACGAGACATACCATCTATGTCTAAACCCCTCAGCCTGTCCTAATTTGCAAATTCTAGTACAGCTGTAGGTTAAAAGAGCCAGCCAAAATTAATTATTGCAGATTAAGGAACCGAGCAACATACGGCAATGGCCTCTTGTTAAACTGAAACATCTGATCCAAACCAAGCAATTCAGCCCCTTGTTAAATACTTGCTTCTCTTGTTCACCATCTCCAGTGTTTTGCTGCTGAGCACCACCATCTGAACATGGTTTATTTAAATGTACCCAGGCTATCACAGAGCAGCTTGGCCAGTGACAGCACTGGCCTTGGCTAAGGCAGCCAAGAAAGCAGGTTTGTAGGTGGCCACCATGTGCAGGCCTCCTCAGGTGTGGGGGGGGTGGTGTTTGGTTTTGCTGTTACTAGGCTTTTGTGCCATTTAGAGCTGGGAGGCAGAGAGGCACAATTAAACTCTGTACATACCAAAGGAATGTGTTTTTATTTCAACCAGGTACTTTTCCTTTTCTTCCTTACCACCCTCCTTTTGAGAGACATGAGGTCCACAGACAAACAGGTGACTTGGCTGGTACAATAAAAGTCATGCACCTCAGAAATTGCTAAGAAAACAAAACCAGTGGCTGCCTTATAGGGAGGAGCAGAGAGAGGAAATAGCAACACTATTCAGTGGTACAGCAGTGGTACAGCTGCTATAGGACCCCATGTTGGGGAGGTGATTACACCTTGGCAAAGCCATAACTTAGGTGGCTTAATACTTTTTGTTTGTTGTTCTACAAATGTTATTCAGTGTCTAAAATAGAAAAAGGAGGTTATTCAGTTATTAAATATCAATAAATCTGTAAGGTTTTACCCCTCTTTTTGTTTGAAATTGTGTGTTGAAAGCAAGGTCAGCTCTATGGCCAACTCTACCTTGCCAAATCGTGTTTCACAGAAGAGGACCCAGATTGCTCTGAGACAAGGAAATGCTGATTTACCCAGGGGCTGAGGATGATGTTAGGTCACTTACACCATCCACTCTTTGGAAATGATCCTTACAGGATCCTTCTCCAGACTGCCCCGACCATAACAAAAATGTCACTATCCACTGGATGCTCCATTGAAAAATATAAGCCACCCACAGCACCGTTGTTGCTCTCTGCACTGTGTCACCAGCTGGTGTCTCCTGCCCAGGTTGGTAGGTGCTGTGCATGGGAGGGAAGATGCTCTCCATTTCCCAACAGCCCTGAATATAACAGGGTGGCTTAGGTGGCAGAAAGCTTTGTATACCTTGCTATTTTCAGCACCCTAGGGTTGTCAGAGATGCAATCCTTGCTGGAAAACACTCCTTAATATAAACAAGTTGATGAACATAGAAGAAAACAGCCTTGCTTTCCCCATTGGCCACTACATATTCTGTTAATCCGCTCCTTTTCCCTCCCTCCTCCTCTCCTCCATTATTCTACAATAGCTGTTAGCTGCCAAAGGAACTGAAGAAACAATTAAGAAGCTTTAGAAAGAGCAGGTAATTTCTCCCATGCAGTGCTGAGTGTGCAGCAGATGTGACTCAAGAGACACACACACTGTTTTCAGGCAAGCATTCCCAAGGGTTTAGATAAAAATAATAAGGATGAGGTGTTTCAGCAGGAATCAAGTTATTTTTAAGTGGAAGGACTCTAGGGGGTATTAAAAGAGCTCCCTGAAAATGCCATCATCTTCTTGTGTGTGGGATCCCATAGCATTAGTAGTGTATAATTAAAACTATTAAGCCAGCAGTCAGGCTAGACAGGGATTCTGGTAGGGAAGTGGTTACAGGGGTGATGGTGAAATGGGGTGGTTGCAAAGATCAGATAATTTCTGATTTACTAGAGGTTTTCAAAGCAGAACAAATGAAATGCCTATAGGGAGATCTTCCTCCATAAGGCAGAGGCAAGTCTCAAGGACCAGAATTTGAAGTGGATGGCTTCAGTTGCTGCAGTTCTGTTCAGCCAGCACTAGGAGAAATGCTGTCATGGCTGGGAGCCACATCTCAGCTGACACAGCACGTTGCTGCTTCACTGAAGTGTATGGCCCACATCCAACCTAATGAGAGACACTTCTTTCCAATATCCCCCTGCTTAATCCATCCCCAGCATCTGTCACCACACTAAAGGGGACAGAGGCAGCAGAGCCAGCATTAGCCTGAGCAGCTCGCTGAGCCAGCTGCAGGCTTTTGCCATCTTCTGGCTGTGATGAAGACTGGACAAATTAAGAACATGGTTCCATTAGCCTCATTCACCTGAAAAATAATCAGCAGCCAACTCACTTCCAAAAAGTGGCCTGACAAAGGGTCAAGAAATTAAATCTGGTGGCAAATAGACAAGTATGGACAACTAAGGTTGTGATGATCCATCATCTTGGATGGATCTTCAATATCCAATAGCGGGATTTTCTGTGCTCAGACACATAAATCTCAGGCATTCGTACTCTGCCAATATTTTAAGTCATGCCCAGAAAGCATACTTGAGTAAGATTCAAGCTGATGAAAAGCAAGTTGCTACTTTTAAACAGGTTTGGTGACCATGTGAATGGAGCCAATGGATTCAATCCAGCAGATGACATTCCATTAAAGACAAATTTGCCACTGCAGCTCTTACTGCCAGGAAAGGTGTGAAAGAACACGTGGCCCCTCCAGGATGTGCACAGCCATATTTCTGGTGCTACAGATGGCAGTTTGACTGCTTGAAGGTTTTTTGCCTTGTCTTTTCATAGAGCATATTTAGTACTTGCTGTTTTCAGGGAGACATTTTAGATACAGTCAGCTTATAAGGAGACACATCCTACTTGAATAGTATTAAAAACACCTCTTCCTTTCAAGCCACCAACTTGGCGAAGGAGGGAGAAGGAGAAACATTGAGCCAAAGTCCATAAACAGATTTTTTTTTCCTGTGCGTGTGAGATGAGCCTGGGAAAAGCAAAACAATTAATCTACCCATGAGTGGCTTTGTAGGGAAAGGTTAAGGAATAATAGGGAGTGATTTAGATTGCACCACTTTACATGCATTTATGAGGGAGAAATTCAACACCCAAATAACAAATTCAGTTCAGATTTTACTTCCTTTCTCCCTTCTCCTCCACCCCTCTCCCCTAAAAATGACATACCCTTCCATTTGTAAATTACTTTAATTTAAATACTTCCAGGTTAACAAAATGTCTTAAGTTTGACATGTCCAAAGTTACAAAACAGAAACAAAACCTCTTGACAAAGGGTAAGAAAAAAAAATATATAATCCAAGCCCAAACCTCCTTTCCTAAGCTGGAGTTTATGGTCTGTGAGCTGGCGACTCTCCAGAGTCTGACACAATGTCTGGAGCACCCAGAGCAGCTGGAATTAATTTTCTTCCTCCAAATCTATGCACTTTCATATGAAGTTGTGTTTTGGCACTGCCGCCCAAGAGAGAGTTCAGTGCAAAAAATCTAAGCCTGGCCGTTGTTTCTTTGCAACCCAACACTCACTGAGCAAACAACAAAAAGGAAGAAGAGGACAAAAAAAATTTAAGAGAAAGAAAAACCCTTTCCCTTCCCCACACATACACAGACAACTGTACCAAACAGGGGGGCTATTCAAGGCTGTTCAGAAATGGGTCACAAAGAGAAATGTTTGCAGATAAAACCAACACTTTTTAACTTCTGCCTTGTTTGGGTTTTTGTTGTTGTTTTTTTGTTTGTTTTGTTTTTTTAAAATAAACATCATGGAGGCCCCTGGAAGGTGCTGGGGATGTCTGAGAGTTGAGGTCCTGCTGATCCCTTCCGCCTCCTGTTTGTGCAGCTCCCACACTGGCCCTGATGTGCAGCCCCTCTCTGGGGGTCCGGACCCTTTGAGCCGCCTCCTCCGAGTCTGAGCCACTGCAGGGAGCCCGAGGGGCCACGTGGCCCTGGGGGCATCAGCATGGAGCTGTGGCTCCTCCTGGGCTGGCCCTGGGTCAAGAGGGGAGGAGGGAGGCATCCAAGGTGCTCCCAGGGTGTCCCGTCACAAAATCACGCACTGGAGTTTATGGGAGCCTGTGGCTCTGTCCCCTCGCCATTTGGTCTTTTTCTTCTTCTTCTGGCTTTTCTCTGGGATCTGTTGCCTGTTTTGGGAGACAGAGAAGAAAGCAGGCAGGTGAGACATAAGGCTGGCTTGGATCTGGAGCCCTGGGCAGCCTGCAGAGCAGCATCTTGGCGTGCATGTGCATATTTGCATACCTATCTCCATACACCCTTCCAGCACTGCATGGCTTTTCATGCCACACAGCTGAGAACTGCCTGCATTCTTCAGGAAGGAGGAAAGAAGCCATTAAAGGCTAATGGCAGGGATGTATGTCCTGCCAGGGCACTCTGCCTCCAGTTGCCCAGGGTGAACTGCTGCCTCCTCCCCTGCCACGGGGCTGCTCTGGGAAACAGGGATGCTTCAAGCGATGCAACGTCATCCATGACACTGCTGCTGACAGAGTAGGGAGGAGGATGAGAGAGGGAGCACAGAGAATTACACTCTGCCTTTCAGCTGGCATTGCCCTTAGCCAGCTGCACTGATGCAGCCTTGGTGATGGAGGGGGCCTAAAAATAATAATCCAAAGCAGAGTTTGCTGCCAATGGGGCTCTGGCTTCCTCTGGAGTTGTGAAGAGCACCTGAGCATAGAGAATGAGCTGACCTCAGAAAGATGTCCCTGGCTGTCTGAAGTCACAGCCACCAGGAACACACAGCTGAGAGCCCTCCTGCACTGTGCCCTGGAGCTGTGAGCAGCCTCTAAAGCATTCTGCTGAGGGCTTCTCCCTGCCCAGAGGGATGAGGCATTGCCCAAATGCCCGTTTGCAACTGCATCCAATTGCAGCAGCCACTCTGCCAGCCCAGCAGTGTAAATCCAGCAGAAGGCTCTGCAGATCAAACACCCCATAGGCAGCCTGTAGATGTAGATTTTAGTGCAAGATAAAACATAGAAACACCGGCAGCTTCCGTAGATTCAAACCTGAGAGTCTGAATGGTTCAAAAGCAGCCTCTTTGTCATGTAATATGCCAGGCATTAAACCAAGTGTTCATATCAAGTAATCCAGACCAGGATGAGACATCACTGGGGCATAAATCACTATGGCTTTAGCTGGTGTTTCTCTTACAGCCTCAGCTTCCAAATTCTTGCAACCACCTGAAAAACTCAGCCTTGACTAGTAAGACTTTTTCTCAGTGAATATGAAAGCTGGAGGCATGAAAAACATAAAACTTTAAAGCTCAAAACTAGAGAGATGAAATTCAGAAAATACTTTAAATCTGGATAAACACTGTTTATCCACAAGCTGTTCACACTCTTCTGCACCTGTTTTAGAGATCCAGAAACCACACCCTAGGCCTGCTCAAGACTTCTGCTGTGACAGTTCCTGTGTGTGCACTGCTGCAGCATATAAGGGGCATCAGGAAATTTAAAACATCTATTGGGTGGACTCAATCACCCCACTCCTTTCTGGATTACTTCCAGACAACATTTTTGCATGAAGCTAAATAAACTGGGAATCAAGTGCAAGGAGCACAAACAATGCAACCCTGAGCAAGCATCCTCACCCTGATAGCTCACAAGGGCTCTGAGGAAGCCCTTCATTTGCAAAGCACTCTGTCCATGACAGTTATCAGGAAGCTGAAATTTACATTTTATTTGAAAAAGCTCACTTGAGAAACAGAAAAACAATACTTGATGGGTGATGCTACCCTTGACTGTGGACAGCTTGTAACATCCAAAAACCAAGCAAAGCTGCTTTGTGGCCAGTGACCGGCCAGATCACACAGCAGCTCCCTGCTCTCTGATTTCACCTGAGTTCCAGCTCTTGTGAACGTTTCTGGTGCATTTGACATCACAGAGGGTTTCACCTGGCTGGCAAGGACTTTCACAGTAGCTACTCAGGAAACTGAGGTGTACCACTTATTTTTGAGGTTATGGAGTGCGTTTTCAGGGCTTGAAATTAGTAATGCCTCATTACAATACTCCTTTCAGCCTGTCTGGAGTTGTGTTATGTAAAGAAAGCAAACAAAGCCTTTCCATTTCATTTTGGCTGTTTTCCTTTCCTGCAGAGCAGAATAGATGGCGGTAAGAGCTTGCTGCAACACAAAAGTAATATCTAGCCAGCTAATACTGAGTTACAGAACAGTTGGGAAAGAGCTTGGGACACTTCCAACTCAGTTCTCCAAAGACTTTCTGCCCTCTGCTTTTGAGACATGAGGGAAGAGTGGGCAGTACCATCTGCTTTTGATGGAGGCTGGCTTGAGGCTGTGCTAGGATATTCACAAGTACAGATATGCTGTGAATAAATGCCTTGTGGTTTAATTGCCGGGCGAGGCACTTTGACTGCACGGCAGGGAGGAGCATGATTTCAGCGCAGCACCCTCCCAAAACATGAAAAATGAGGGCCCAGAAAATCTGGCAGACAACTAGTGCCAGAAAAACAAATCTTCTCAGAGAGAGCTGAGGTTATCAGCCGAGATGCTGGGATGTGTGTGCAGCTCTTTTCCTGCAGGGGAGCCGGGGTTTGGGAAGGCGGTCCCTCCCTGCTGGCAGCAGGAGCAGGGGTTCGCCCAGAGAGCGCACGCTTGCCAAAACTGGGAACAAACCTCTGCAGTCTGAGGAAACCTGGGGCTCAGCCATTAGGTCATGCAGTTTCTCATACAAAATGGCTTAATTTTTTCCATTTAGTGAGCAGAAAATGTTAGAAGTCACCTATAACATTAGAATTTTGTAGAATTTTTTTGCCAGTCCTTTTTAATTTCTGGCAAAGCAAGACCCTGAGAAGACAAAACTATGAAAACCCAAATTACTTGTCCAGAGCTTTCAATGCCAGCCTTTTAGAGCTGATCATTATAATAGGCTTTGCACTGTTCAGTGAATAAAAAAATTTCATTATGGCCACAGCTACTTCTTACTGTGCCTGGTACTGATGTCCTGCACAGGTAGCTAAGTGCTAGTAACATACCTAAGCAGATACAGGACAAGAAAGTTACTAAACACCAGAAATATCCCACCCCCAAGAAAACCTGGCTCCCCAGAAAGTGGCTCCTGACTCTCTGGGCCATGACTCCTGCAGGTCCCATCCATGGGCAGTAAGGAAGGGAGGAGTTTGCAGCTCACCTTATTACCCTCACGAGATCATGGAAGGCCTTGTCCACGTTCAGAGGTGGGTCCTTGGCACTCGTTTCTATATAGGGAATCTGGAAAAGTGTATCATGAAAGAGATCAGTAACAGCCTACGTGTTGGGATAATACCAGTTTCAAAATGAAAAGCCTAAAGGCTGGGGAAATGGGCTGCTAATACCACGGAAATACAGGTAAATAAAATGTTGCCATGACACTGCTATCAACACCCTCACGCTTGCAGCAAGGTCAGTGAGTGCTTGCAAAAGGTCTGGAATAAGCACCAGGCTAAACAGCTGCTATTGGAGCTCTGGGTTTCGGGGAGAATAATCCCAGAATTTTTGTCTGTCAGATGTTCTCTCCCCCTGAGATGTGCTCACAGACATGAAAATAGCCGAAGGTTGTTGAAAGACCAGCACTTGCCAAAAATTCTTGCTTGCCACATTTTATTGGGACTACTGCATGAATATTTCATGACTACAACTCCCCTTCAGTGTAAAATGATCTTCCCCTTCAAAGTCTGACAGCCAGATGGGGCCTCCTAGAGTGCTTGTCCAGCACACTGGCAGATTTATAAAACTGCCTCTGATAAGGTATTTTCATGCAGGGCCTTTTCCAAGGCGTGTGTATGCAGATGGATACAACATGCTGTGCTGCAGTTTAGGTGTCCTGCCTCTGACAGAAACCAGATTCCTTGGGGAGGGGGGGAGTGAACCTGCCCTGCCAAACTCCCATCGTGGTTTGCTCAGAAACCACCACAGAGCTTGTGCTTTAGGCACAGGGAGCTGCCAAGAGGTCTCAGGCTTGTTTGCCTTTAACCTTTCCATTCAGTTCCACCTCCTAAGAGAGTTGTTGTCTCTCTCTGGGTATTCAGGGCTGCTGGCATATAGAGGTGATTAGTGGAGCAGCATGTGATCTACACCCATCTAAGACCAATTTCTCAGGCTAAACTAACAGCATGAATAATGCAGAGCTAAGGTGGTGGGCTGGATTTATATAGGCTTAACAACCCTGTTAACTTCATTATCTTTAACAAGCTCAGGCACCTGGATGTACCTCCTAATGCCTGACTCTGCTTTTTTCACTCCAGGAGAGTGCACTTTCTTCCCTCATCCTGAACACTTCTCACTCCTTTCAGACACCTTGTACACAAGTCTTAGTGATGGCCACAGTTCTGCTACAGCCTGGTGCACAGCAGAGGTTCTGGTTTCAGTGATAAATTGGCCCTACTGAAAGGAACCTGCATAGCTGCAACTTCGTAGTAGTCAAAAATGTATTTACAAATGTTTAATTGTAAGCTTTAATTCAGCTCCTAATGAGCACAGATTTCAGTTCTGAATGCCTGTAACAGGACTCTAAATAACCCATTAAATAATCCTACAAACTTACGTTATGTTTTGTCGCCATTTCTCTCCCCTGTTCTCTTGTAATTTTCCGTAAGTGCATTAGATCAACTTTGTTTGCCACCAAAATCATTGGAAAAGACTCCCTGGAAAAAATCAAAACCACCACCCAATTATTAGCAGACTGCAACATAAATTTCACTTTTTGATGCTGACTTCATCTAACATTTTCAGCTACAGACATACCACATATGTGTAAAGAAATATAAAGAAAACCCCCAGGCTGTGCTGTACACATGTTCATATTGTAAAAATTTACTTGACAAGTTGAATCCATGCACACATTCACTGTTATTTGTAGGTACTTCAGGAACTTATTTTCACCATTTTTGCAATGCCTGACAATAACTAAGCCTGAAGACCCAACTAGGTGAAGAAAGATCTAGAGAATTAGCCAGAGAATCAACTGAGACATAAAGACAGATCTTGGACAGGAAACTGTGACTCTTTTGTAGCAGTTAAGGCATCTCAGTAACTGCGTATCTTGGCAAGATACTGAGGGATGATGGAAGAATTGGAGTAATTTCATTCCTGGTCATCCACTCAGAGCAACTGTGGGGGAAGGAAAGATGGACTCTGGGAGCTGGTGCTTCGAGGGGAATCAATGGTGGAGAAAATGAGTGGGAGCAAAAAGATGGCCATCAGATGTTACCTCAAGACAAACTGAGCTTGGCAGTGGTAGCTGGAAGGAGGCTGGAGGGAACCAAAGAGATTTGCTAAGCTTCCAATGCTATTATCTATCATCTCCTGTTTCTAATCCCAGAAAAAAATTCCAAACCCATCTCCCTCTGTAATAATACTCAGTATTTCCTTAACTACCAGGCATGTAAGTGCCTGTCTTCAGCCACCACCTAAGGGATCTATCTATCCACAGCACATCCTGTGCAAGGCTCTCCCCCTCTCCCCCTGCAGAAAGCTCCACTGTTCCAGTGATAATCAAAACCAAGGTTGGGAGCCATGGGAGGTGCTGGCAGTGCCACTCTCTCCTCTGGCTTCATGAAACAGAGCAATCAGCTGCTGCAGGGCCTCTTAGCCACTGCTGGGAGGGAGGAGGTCCCTTCTGATCACTGACAGTTACAGCAGTATTGTTGTCTTATATTTAACTTTAAACCCTCCTAAATGATCTCAGTGTTCTCGGCTGTAACAGAGCTGATTTTACTGGGGTAAGGAGCAGCTGGCCATACTCACTTCTATGTAAAACACTTCCCTGGGTAACTCTGGATTTTTAAACAGCATTTCTGGGTCATTTTTCATCGAGATGATAAGAGCTCCATCTTCCCTTTGGCATGTTGCCCCATTGCTCTGGCTGGAAAAATACCATACTGCACTCTGCATTTTAAATGAGTCTTAGAGTTATTCGTTCTGATAATGTGACTGTGATTTAACGTTAATACCTGAGCATTGATATATCTTGACTCTGATCCTTCTGGAGCAAAATATTTGCTTGTCTGGATTATTTGATTGCTTTTTGGCTTGCAGCACATTGATTAGAAAGGGATTACTTTTGGATTTGTTTACAGCAGGCATAAAACTCTATGGGGACTTTGTTCTCTATTGTAAGCTAGTTGAACAAAGCTGCTACAGTTGGAGATTTTACTATAATGAAGGTTGCGGAAAGAAATGGGAGGAAGGCTTTGAACAGCCCTGCTAACACAGCAGTCTGCAATTCTTTTGGATTTTAAGTTGCCAAAACTGCCTGCCAAACTGAAACCCAGAGTGATGCTCTGCTCCCAGCTACCTGTGGGTTTGGCAGGTTTTTTCACTCATTCTGCTCCCACTGCTGCGATTTTCTGACCACGCTCAGGTTTTGGATGAAGCATTGATAGGCTCCTCACGCTCGGAGTGGAGCTGAGCGGGGAAACACAAACAACCTCAGCAGCCTGTTTCACTTCCTGCCTCTCACATGCTGCTGCAGCATTTGCATGGCGTGTGGAGGGTAAAAGTTTCAGTCCAGAGCGAACAGTGAACACCACATCTTATTTTCACCAAGTTAAATTAGATAAAATCAGCATCAGATTGGGGCAGGTTACAGGAAATTCCGTCCAGTCTCCTTCAGCTTTTAGAAACAGATTTACTTTGCCCCAAGCTAAGCCAGCAGTGCTTAGACTGCTGTGATCTGAGAGGCTGACTGAGTGACTGACAGTCTTCTTCACTGAAATGAAATCAAAGGGTGGTTTTTCCTTTACTTTTCACTTTTGTGGGCTACACCTTGGATGCTTTACTGGAAGAGCTGTCAGCTGTGAACCTCACATGATATGAGTCCACCCTTCCTGTGGGGAAGTTATTCAGAGCTGTGAAAGGAAGCCAGCAACGAGGCCCAAACCCTCTGGTGACTTTTCTTGATGACTTCCATAATTAAAAGCCATTATGAACGGAAAAGCTAAGTGTTTCAAAGCTGCAGACATATAAGGGCTTAATTCACACCCCACCCAGTGAGGATGGATCCATTGCCTCTTGAACCAGGATGGGAAGAGGGAGTTATCTTGGAGACAAACCAGCGGCTTCCGCAGACTCTGCCAGGACACATTTATTTACCATGATTAAACTCCCAGTGCTACCTTCTCCCCTGCACATGCAAGGAGGAGAGAGGTGACCTGTCTTGCTGTCTCCCCAGGCAAAGAGAGATGTTTTATTCTGTGCAACTTTTTGCTGCAGAACACAGTACATTAACTACATTACACCACTGGCAAGAAATACAGTTCCTTCCAGCACAAGTCTTTTCCCCTTCAAGACACTTGTTCAGACCCCCAAATTATGCAGAGCCTTCAAAGGTGTGTTTGGCACAAGCCAGGGGAAGGAAGATGGTGCGAGCACACACAAAATATTTAGGGCCAAATGCTTGCTGACTCCCTGCTGGTGATCCCAAAGTGCCTGCACTGTGCGCAGATCATCCTTCCCCCTTTCAGAGCTGAGCTGGTTACCTTCAAAGGTGTTTGATCTCTCTTTCTCACACTGCTCTGCCAGATCATTCTGGCAGAAGTTTCTCCCTTCCAGATGTATTTTCACTCCATTGTAACACTACTGACCCTTTCCACATTGAAAGCTCTTCATGCTTATCAGAAGAAGTAAACCACTTGTTATTCACCACACTGAGGTCCACAAATCCCACATAAGGATTTATCTCAGGACACCCCGAAGGCAGAAGCTGGGGTGAGATGTGCAGCCATGCCCCAGGAGGGCCAGCAGTGCCTGGGCTGGTGACACTCACCTGTCCTTGACTCTGAGGATCAGCTGGTGGAACCTGTCCACGTGCTCGAAGCTGGCCTTGTCTGTCACCGAGTAGACGATAAGGAAACCATCTCCAGTCCTCATGTACTGCTCCCGCATTGCACTGAACTCCTC
The DNA here is from genome assembly GCA_013400435.1 of Pycnonotus jocosus. Lineage (NCBI taxonomy): Eukaryota > Metazoa > Chordata > Aves > Passeriformes > Pycnonotidae > Pycnonotus > Pycnonotus jocosus. The sequence continues at coordinate 311,665 of VWYP01021668.1, forward strand.
TTGGCCTGCAGTATCCAGAACTAGGACACAAGAGACAAAGATTTTCAGTTGTTGTGAGGGACCTGTAACTGCTGGCACCACTATGTGTCCTGTGGCCTTTCTGCCTCTGCAGGGCTTGCTCAAAGACTGTAAGATCTGATGAAATCAAGTTGGATGGACAAGGGGGTTTCTGTCCCAGGCCTCACTCACCGGTGTGCCTAAGTTGGGAGCAGATGGAGGGGAAGATAACAATGTGGATTTCATTTTCCTTTTCCAGTACCAAATACTCATCACTGAATTTGGAGAGTTGCTCCTCTGGCAAGATATGGCTCAAAGTATTTTACAGCCCTCCCAACTTTTCCCTCTCCCAGCAAAGAAAACCCAAGACTGGAAGATTAGCTAAAAGCCAGTTTAAATGTCAGGGATAACCTACAAAAAGCATGGTGAAGCAGAGCTGGAAGACAACTTGAAGTAATAGCTACAAGCATTTTCCTTTTCTCAACACCTAGATATTATTTCTAGACAATTTTGTCCTTTCAGAGTGAGCCTTGGGTAACTCCCCTTAAATATTTAGTCCCAAATGGTGTCCTGATACTAAGGAGGTAACTAAAACAGAGGAAAAAGCTTTAAGTGCCTAGCATATCCAATACAGTGATCGCATTTCTCTGAATAAATCCATGCTTAAACCCCCTAAAACACCTCAGTTGTGACAGCCACCCAGATGCTGTTCCCCACTAGATTAAACTTAATGGCATCAAAACTCACTGGTTCTCCATGTATCTGTCTCGCAGGGAGTCCCATCACTTGTGGAACAAGCTACCCCAGCCTGCTGGGTAAACACCACAAACTAATACACACATCAGTGCTAGTTCCTGAGCCCCAGCTTTGTGCTCAGCCAGATTTTGACTGGCAGGAGAGTACATGAAGAGTTCATCAGTTTAGGCTATGCCAGTACAAACATGGGGTGCACTCGAAGTACATCAGCTGCTCAGTACTAGTCCTAATACATCATTGCACTCCAGATGCAAATGTGGGATCTTCATGATGACTGGGAACGTTTTAACATCCCAGTTACCTGGGCTGGGTGGGAAAACTGTTTTGCCTCTGCTGTACAGCCATGGAGTAAACATCTGCTGCCCACAAGTGATGGGGAAAGCCCAGGCCAGCCGTGGATGGAGACAGTGGCAGGAACATACTGCTGACAGAGCAGCAGGGTTTGATACAGGTTTGTCTAGTCTGAACGGGCCCACAGACCCAGCAAGGTGTTCCCTGTAGGGGTAAGTGCTCAGGCTGCACCAGTTTCCAGATGGGACCGTGATAAAGACTATTTTGCTGCATCAGCACAGGTGGGCACAGGTGGACACGCTGCACATCACAGTGCACCTCATGAGCCAGCCATGCACCTCCACTGCATGTCTGCAGGAGAGACAGCTACACTGGAGACTTTCCTTGGTGATGGCAGACCTCTAAAGCCTTCAGCCTCATTTGTTCTCCTGCCCTAACTGGTGTTTAATGTCGTTTTCATGACCTCTTAAGGTAAAAAGAGCTTCTAGGCTCTTGCAAAGACCCTGAGATTTAGCCTTGTTTGCCAAGATTGTTGGAAAGTCACTTGAGTCTCTTCATCGCCTTTTATTCTGCTCCTCCCCTCTAAATCTAAGAAACAAGGGTCTCAGCTCAAAGGCATTTAGACTATTCTTAAGGACTGTACCAAAAAAAAATGGAAATAGAAAAACAACCCAAAGAGACTGCCTGTGCTGGTAAATTTCTATGCCCTGGGCAGAACTGCTACCATGGAATAAGGCCAGGACCCTGGAGCTGGGACAGGAGAGGAAATTAATCTCTCCTACCTGCCCAACCTGTACAGAGAGGCTGGGCTGCCCTCATCTGACTCCTGCAGCAGCCAGCCAGGGTGTCAGGGCAGGGCTGAGAGCTGACAACCAGCACACAAACCCAACCTGTGGTGGAGTGGGAGAGCTCCCTGCTGAGAGCAGAGCCCTCCTGCCCTCCCTCCCCCTGAGACAGGGCAGGTGCCCCAGCACAAGCTGTGGGCAGGAAGGTGGAGATGGATGTGCTGTATCCTGCGTGGTAATTTACTTAGGGACTTCCCCTTGCTCTGGCACATTTGCAAACTTCCCATGAAACACACAAGAAGCATCGAGCTCTGCTTTTGCACCCATCAACCCATCCCCAGCTGCTGCCCCTGTAAAGCTCTGCATCCCCTGGGAGATGGGGCAAGCCCTGGTGAGGGCTGTGGGGATACCCCACTGCATGGGGCTTTCCTACCTTTTCTGGATCTTGGCCATCACACTAAACACAGGCAGAGCTACTGTGTCAGCAGCTGCTATTTAAAGGGAATTCACTTGCAGCATTGATAAAAAAGTGAGCAAGTCCAGGCAGCATTTAAAATGGCAATTTGAAAGTGCAAGTAAAAGACATACAGCAGTGAAGGTAAGGTTAATCTCAGATGGGTTTCATATAAAGTTAAGCATCGTGTAGATGGCCAGAGAAAGTCCTTGTCTTAACTTTAAATGTGTTCTTCATCAAGGTAAACCCCCAGCTTAACACTTCTGTGCTTTGTGAGCTGTAAACAACAGAGGAGAGTGATCTGGACCTTTGTGGGCAGGACAGGACTACATCCTGAAAAGCACCAGCACCAAAAAAAGGGTCAGCTCTAAGTGGCTTTGCTTGTGGTGTTATCTTGTGGCATAACAGCTTCAAGAAGACACCTACCTAAAGAAATGGGAAAGCAGCAAGGAGAATACCTTGGGAAGGAAGAACTCAAAAGGTGACTGGCTTCCCAAAGGGATAAAGAGATTTAGCATGTTAGAACTGTGAGCTGGAACACTTTAAACCACCAGTTGCCCCACTGGCAGCACATAAATGCCAGCATGGAAACAAGGCTGGACCAAAGCAGAGGGAGTTTCTCCTACCTCATTCTTCCAAGAACTGAAATCAGACTCATAGGCTGCACAGTGCATTGTCAGCGACTTCCAACAGAAAACTTGGTGAAGTTCTCACAAATTTGATCAAAGAAGCAAGGAGGAGCAATTATGAAAGCATTTGGGTAAGCTGAAGGAGAGAGAAGCCGAGGATGATGTCTGATGTAGGAACAGACACCCAAAGTAGGCAAAGCCATTTACAGCTATCATGAGACCAGCTGGAGACTAAACTAAGAGCAATTAGGCTGTGAGAGCCCAGCAGGGAGGTCTCCTGCTATGCAGGTAAGAGGTTGCTGAGTGAAGAGATGGCCTTTTCCACTTTCCAGTGGATGTGACCCCCAGCTGCTGTGATGAACTCCTTGCTAATTGAATCCTGCCCCTTTAGAGCTCTCCACACCATTTTCCTGTGAATCCTGATGGGTTATGCAAGAGTGCAGCTGCCTAGAGAGCACTTCTGAGCAGGCACAGGAGCCCAGGAATACATGGGAATTTGTGGTCCAAAATAGAAACTCTTGGTGCTTCAAGGTGTATCAAGTGGCAATGTCTCTGCAACTGACAGTGCTGCAAGTGCCCATCCAGAGACAAAGGCACTTGATGAATCTAAACCAAGGGCAGAGACACACTGTGAACTCTTAAGTCAACAATGGCACTGCTTTTTCTGGAGCCTAGGCTGGATTCAGTTCAAACACAGCATTCCCAGCCTTCAAGGAGCTCAGATCTAGTCGTGCAGGTGAGTTCTTCTATTTTCATATCTAGGCAAGATTTCCTCCTACATCTTTACCTTTACATTGACAGGCACCTGAGTATACAGGTCACCTCAAGAGTTTCTCCACTGTCCATGACATCTAGAGGGGATAAAGATGAACTGAACCCATTTTCTGTCCTTCAGCCTTTGGGTTTCACTGCCCTGCAGCTTGGTATCCAAGCTCATGGGAAAATTTAACTTGAATTGCCAAGTCACACTAATGAGGCTCAGGCTGAGGAAAGCTACCTTCGCAGTCTCTGTCTTCTCCCATTGGCAGCACTGTGGGAGAGGGCACTCCTATCAGCCACTGGTTTCAGCTGAGAACTGGTATTCTGGGCACTGCACAGGTAGGGTACTGGAGTCACAGCTCCTATTCTGTGTACCCACGCCCCAAATCACCTTGAAGAGGTATGAGGTGCCCTTGGCATGCACAAGGCAAGGCAGACGCTTCACTCGGTCACTCTGACACTTCTGCTCCTTCTCAGACACAGCCATGCTGCCCCTGGCATGACAGCTTTCCTCAGCAAAAAACACATGATAGGAAAACACTGGGGCTTTTATGTACCCTTCTTCTGTGCCCTAGCTAAATACACAGATGTTATAACATGGAAAACCCAAAGTACTTGAATTCTTGCCCTTTCTTTAAGCAAAAAGAAGAGGGGAGTCTTCAGGAGAAAGGCTTCCACATCAATGAACAGAATAAAGATGCAAGCCCTTAAAGGAGCTCTTTCTCTAACAAAGGGCAAGTATTCAAAGCCTTGTGTTTTCCATCTTGCAACATCAAAATTTTCCTGGCAGGAAAAAAATCCCTACAACCCAAGACAAAACCCCCTCTTTCATGGTTGCAAAATCCCAGCAATTAAGGGAGGGAAAATACTGTACACACAAATAAAAGAAAGTACAAATTTAACTTGAGTTTTAATGCTCTCAGTGATGCTACTGAAAGTCTAAATTAACAAAAATAAGAAGAAAGCAAGTCACAAACCAACCCTTCTGCCTGCAAATCTGAAGTGATCTTTGATCTCTCTCTGGCCTCATGGCTGAGTTGATCTCAAGTTTCCTGAGAAGAAAAGCAGAGTGTGCCCAGGGACGACCAGCAGCAAAAACCCTCACCAAAAAGGGATGCAAGGAATACACAGGTGGGAAGGGCAGAGAGTGTGGGGGAAGGAATGGAGCTTGGTGTGACTGCACAGGGGTGCACACCAGGCTCTGCAGGTCCAGCCCAGCACAAGGGCACCCTGGGACTGGGAGGAGGTCTCGGGAGGAGAACTAGAAGGGAAACTGAAGCTGAGGAGCAGAGAGACAACTTCTAGGCTGTGAGAGTTCCATCAGAATCATACCAGGGAAAGGAAAGGGAAAAGAAGAGAGACCACAGCTTCCTTTCATCCAACACAGTTCCTTGTTTGCCTGGTACCAATTGGCACAGCCCTACTGACAGCTAAGAGCTCAGCCCAGTTCTCCAACAAGACTAAGCCATGTGCTTGTGGTCATCTCTTCATCTCCCTTTGCTTGCCACCTTTTTATCTCTGTGTGGTGTTTGAGCCAGAAGGAATTCTGAACCACAGGGAATTTTTTGCCATATTAAGGTATTCCACTTTTGGCTTCATACCCAGATCAATAATTCCAGATTGGCATTTTGCAGCCAGACCAAAAGACATCCTCTGCTACTTGCTAAGTTAGCCTGCACATGAAAGGAGTGTGCAAAATTAATCACAGCAATGCAATTGGAGGAAGAGCTAATCAAAGCACATTAACCCTGGCCCCCACTTAATTCTGACCTCATGTCTGTACAGCACTTGTGTGTGAGTGCATTTCACTGAGCACAGCACTGTGCTGATTTCAGCACAACCAGCAGGGAATAAACCAAGATAACATATGCAGTGAAAATTGGAGGCTGATCCCAAAGCCTCATTAGAGTGGCAGCCGCCAAAAAATGGGCTAGCCACAAATTGCCTGTGCATCTTTGATTCACATTAAGTGCCCTCTTCCACTCTACAACACTTGTCTTCCAAACGCTGCATTGATGGTCTTCTAAACGCTGGCATAAGGTCAACAATAAAGTGGTTTTGTGTAGTGTGGAACATGAGCACTACAAACAGAGGTCCCACAATCTTCTGAGAGGCAGGGAACTATCACAGACAACTCTTCGGTGAGAAAAATAGAGATATGCCCAAGCCAAAGAACAAACAGGTAAAAGAAGATTTTCAATGTAGCTTTTGCTCCAAGATTTAAAATAAAACCCTATTCCATTTCAGTCTACTTTCAGTGAGAGATTTCAGCAAAGGAAAAAAATGCAAGTCAAATATTTCATCATGCAGCCAGTTAGTGCTGTTGAATAAATGTGGGTGAAGGTCTTCATGGAGGGAAGCCAAATGCTTTTTGCAAGCTGGTTAGCAGAAGGCTTTTTTTACAACATAATGCTGGTGCAGTTACAAAATGCTTGAGATGCTTTGTACAGAACTGCTCAGGCAACAGCCTGGAAAAGGGTGGGCAAAGGGTGTTTCCCTTTTTTTAAAAGTTGTTGGATGTCTATGTATTTGGGTTTTTTTAAATAGTAACTGTTTCTGAAAATTTCAGAACTTATAGAGAGGCTCACACTATATCCTCACTTGGTTGTTCATATTATAAAACTAGCTCCTATTTTGGGGATGGGCAGCTGCTTCTGCCCACCAAGCACTGCAGGAAACCTCAGCTTGTAAAGGTTTTGGTCATAAAGAACAACTGGAAAGTCTAGGATTTATCATGATGCATCTTTACCCTACCTATCATGTTTGCCCCTAATTTTATACTGTAAGTGATTCATGTAGCCACAACAAGAGCAGCTGTCCCAGTATATGGTGACCTCTGAGAATGGCCTAGATCCAAAGCCTGTGACAGAGAGCTGAGGCAAATGACACCAGTGTTAGTCAGCCTTGGTGCCCTGTTTCTGATGGGCAGATGGAACAGGGTCACATCCTTTTTCAGGCAAGAATATTGCCTTTTTTCCAAAATAGTGATTGTTCAAAATCTCAAGTGGTAGGAAAGAGAAGCAGCTGCAGTTTCACTCCTCTGGCTGTGAAGCATCTGTGGGCACACAAGCCCTGGAAGTCAGGGATTCCCAACATGCCATTCAAGGCCACAGCTGAATTCAGTTCAGCTCAAGTACAGTCATTAAGCTCCATCTGAACAAAAGAAAGGCTTTTTCATTAAAACAAAGGGTTAAGTTTCTGCTTGTTGGAAAACAATTTCTTTCACTGCTCCCACTCAGATCAGGTTTGGCGGTGTTGTTGTTGTTGGGTTTTTTTTTTTTTTCCCTAAACAAAAATCCAACTATTCAGTAAAAGATGCCTTTTCTACTTTCCAATAATTTGCAAAACCAAGACTGTCTCAGCCAACATCAACAGGTACAGCAGCTGGTACTGTTAAATCACAACATGGGGCATACCGTGAAGATAAAGGTTGCTCATTTTAGAGGGCTGGATTCTGGACTCAAAAGAATGAATTTAATTTACTGCAGGAGTGCATTTTTCTTTTATGCAGCACTGGCATTTTAAAAATAAGGTTGCATGTATGAGATGGTTAATTGGGAACAGATATCTCTAATGCAGATGACAAGAAGAGACATTTCAGCGCCAATTTCACAAATACTCCCTCATATCAGTTATTAACATATTCAAATGAACAAATGTTGGCAAGATTAACTTGTTTCATTGTTTGCTGGTTTTAGTTTTTTAATGCTGAATAAAAGCTGTTCTTTTAAGGACTTTGTGGCCATCTGCACTCACTAAATTATACCTGATAAATCCTTAAGCATAAAACTAAGGATCTCAAGTTTCCAGACCAAGATAACAACCTTCACAGCAAACCCCACCAGCATCCACATTCCACCACTCATGACAATCCCCCAGCTTTCTGTCCCCTCACACCAATGACACTTATGCAGAGACACCAAAGATCTTGAGCCTTTCTTGACAAGAGGGTGGAGGTAGAATTCAGCACAAGTGAGGCTAAATTTAGTTCAGTTATTTTAGTGGCCACATACATGAGCTTGAGTAATTAAGGCACAAAATACTTGCTTGCTTTTATGTACTACCCAATTATCGTATAAAGCAAAACAAAAACTTACAACATTTCGGAGCAAGATTCCCTTTGTAGCTTTGGTCAGTCTGCCTCATGCATCACAAATGAACAAGCTGCAGCTTTATAGGTAATACAGGGTTTTCTTCTCACCTCCTAATCAAGTTACTTTTGTTTGGATGGTGGGGGTTTTTTTTGGTGTGTGTTTTTGGTTGTGTGGTTTTTTGGGGGGTTTTTTTGGTCTCTGTGCTTTACTGTTTTTGTTTTGTTAAAAAAAGACAAAAAAGACAGTTTTTTCTTCAAAGAACTGAAAACTCTTTGTTACAACAGTTTTCCAGGCTGGTACCCTACCCATATTTAAATGAAACAGGTAATTAAATATAAAAACATCACATCTCAATAACTGGAGTTAAGAGCTGTAACAATTCTTCACTGTCAGAGGACAACAGCTCTGATTAAATGTTCTTTCTGGTTATAAGCCTCACTCAGTTACCCACCCACTGTTATTTCCCGGGGGATGAGCTCAACCACAATGAAGTATCATTAGCAACAGCCACCTGGCTATAGTGCTGTAATTCACCTGCTGCAGAAGCCCACTCCAAATGTCAATGAGGATCTGCAGCTTTTCACAGGCCTGCAAGAAACATTTCTGTGCAGAACTGGAACTAATGCAACTGGAAGCAGAAGCTTTGCTGGAGATCAGCTGCAGACTGTTGCACTGCAGCTCCAGTTCCTGCCAGCACACAGCAGAGCAGGAGGGACACAAGGACACAAGATGCTGTGGGAGACACTGAGGTCTATTTGCAATTATGCTCAGCTAGAAGGAAAGGGGATTGTGAGAGTAGCTTGCTTACCATCAAGAATTGCCCATTGCCCATCTATTTCTGTGTGCTTCAGGTAGGAGTCTTCAATAGTTGGGTCATAGTCTGGCACAAAAATCTTCTGGAAAAACTGAATAGTGAGAGCACTCTTCCCCACACCACCATCTCCAACAACCACCAGCTTGTATGTGGGGAGGTTTTCGCTGGGAACAGCACTCGTAGCCATGCTTCCAGTGTGCTGAACCTGCTGGGGAAAGACATCATCTCCAGTCACTCAGCAGCAATGAAAAGAGGGCAACATGCACAAGGCAGTTTTTACCTGCTGCCTAAGAAGTGAGAATGAATGCAGCTCTGACATCCAAAATCCTTTTGGACAGGAGCAGCAGCACCAACCCTTCCCAACAGATCTACTCCGAGACCCAGCACTTAAAAGCGCAGACAACTCCACCATTGTGCCTTGTTTACTCCTGCCTTGGCTACAAGCGTTGCTAATTGTCACCAAATGCCCATGCAACACCTTTGTCATTGGATAGCTTTCCTGCAGGGGCTGGGTCCACATGGCAATGACAAAAATCACCCTGGCTCAGTGCACCTGTCAAACTCCCAACAGTTTCCTGTTGCCAGTGACCAAATGTCATTGATAAGTCAGAGCTGGGCTATTCCTCACTGCTTAACCCAAGGTATAGCAAACATTAAATGCTATGTTACATCCGGGGACAGATCTGCAGGCAGAACTGGTGGTGATGGATGAAACTGGAGTTAAAGGTCCAATCCTGGCTCTGCCAGCAGACAAAAATGCACTTAGCTTCTTTCTTCTCTCTCACTTTCAAGTTTGAGAAATAAAAACAAGAAGGCAGCAGGCCAGGAACAACAGGTGGTTTTTGTTTAGCTTTTTTTTAAACCCTCAACCCTGCTGTGGCAGGAAGGCTGGTGCCTGTGGCTGTGACACAGCCAGGAGAGCAGCTTCCTGGAGGCATGGTCACACTGCTCCCCTCACCTCAGAGCTGCCTCGTAAAAGAAAGACGAAAAATTCCCTGGCTGAAACTGGGCAATGGCACAGGTGTGTGGAGAAAGGAGAATTGGCAGCCATTGCCAGCTGGCCCATTTCAATGCTCAGCAGCAGAGACTGCTCGTTTAAGGAGAAGCCAGGCAGAACGTTCTGTACATGTAAGTGCCCTCCAGCCACCCATGGGCAGCAGTGATGCTGACTCAGATCACAGAGGAAACAGGTGGCCATCTCCCAGATCTGAATGACCATTCCATTTTCTGGGAGGTCTTTCACACACTTAAACAGAAAATAATAAACCAAAATCCATCATAATGATAAGGCTGAAGACAAGGCAGTTGATTTTCTTGGTATCGGTTTTCTTGAAAATACTGTTCAGTGCAGCAGCAGCTGTGGTGACACTTTCTGCAGGCACCTGCTCTCAGACATTCTGGTTTTGCTGGTGCCCTTTGGGCTGCAGGTGCTGGCTGTGCTCAGCACTGAGATGGGACTGGGACTGCTCTGAGGGAACCTCCATAAACTGTTGGCTCCCAACCTGTATCCCCACCAACCCACACAAGCTTTTGGAGGCTTTTCCAATAACCCTAGGGATTTCTTTTTCATTAAAAAGACAACTTAAATTTTTTCATTCTCAAAGCAAGCATGATATGCTCAATGCCACAGAAGCTGATTGTGTTCTTGTCAAAACAGAACATAATCCCCTAATCCAGGTTAGTTTCTGATTTCTCTAGTCTGTTTCTCCAAAATCATTACTTCAGCTTAATCCAACATATTAAAACATAAAAGCACTTTTCATCTGGCAAACTTGGGGGTCTCATGTTCTTTCAGTTCCCTGGAGACCCCATACCACCTCTAAAAAGAAAAGCCCATAAGGAGGAGACAGAGGATGAGATTGCTGCGTCTAAGAACAGCAAAGGACTCTTGTCCAAATTAAGACAAACCAACATTTTCAGAGCAAGAAGAAGCATGATCAAGTCTGATAGTTTCTTGGAGGAAACCACCCTTGGAGGAAATTCTTGAGAATAGCAAGTGTTTCCACTGCAAGCAACAACTGCTGGATGGGGAGAAGACCAAACCAGCTGAGGTTTCAAATAGATTTACTGCATTTCCTCACAACAACCCCAAGGAAAAGTTTCTTAGCCCTATTTTTGAGTAAGCCACTTTCTCGTATTTATGAGACCACACATAATACAGAGCAGGCTGGGCTGCAGAAAAACCTATGAATTTCAACTAAATGCCTTATTTGTTCTTGAAAGACCAAGTTTTATTTCTGCGTAATCCTTCTTGCATCAGATGATCCTCACAGGCTTTTTGAGACACAAACCCTTGCTAAAGCTCTGCCCCTCCTTCCAACACATTTACAACAATTTTTTGCTTTGCCCATGGCCAAGATTTCACCCCATCCTCCTCTACACGGCAGAGCAGCTCCAGCCAGGCAGAATGAAAGACTGATTGTTACTGACATGGTGGGGGACAGTCTGTGGATGTGAAAAACATACTCCGTTTGTGCACGATTTTTGACCTCCTCGCAAAACCACAAGCTGCTGCTTGGCAACAAGCATTACATTTTCACTGACATTTTGTGCCAGCCCTTTAACCCACTCCTAAGAAGCCTCAAGCTTATCTTGCATGAAATGCTCCCCGAAGTACTAGGATAATGTTTAGCCCATTGTACAAACTGTGTCTCTGCCCAGCATGCTTATCGGCTGAATCGGCATGACCAGAAGTTTGGTCGTGCTGTGTGTCTGAACTACCAGACTGGGTGTTACGTAGCCTGGGGAAAACAGCAAGAACTGAACTGAAAAAAACAATTTGAAAAAAAAAAAAAAAGAAGTCAAGAACTGTAGGCTGCTTTGTTGAGCACAATTCTCCGTATTTTAGGTGATGCTAGCGCAACAGATGAAAACTTCAGTGTCAAAAGGCAGCAAGTTTAGATGTTTCTGCAGGATTGTTTCTACTGCTCATGGAAACACTCCTCTTGCTACTGAGATGGCAGTCTCATGCTCCAGCCATGCACGTACATAAAACCTTCCAAAGGTCAAGCACTTCAGTCCCTCTACCCCTCCACCTGCCCTGATAACAAAAGCAAGAAGACAACTCATGCCTTTACAAGATTATAAACTTAACCAGCTCATGAGTCAAACCTTTAAAACAACATATATCATTTCCTGGAAAAGACTAAACACTCCCAAAGGTGCACAGAGCTACAGGCAAGTGCAGAAGACTTGGGCTGATTTTCATGTGTTTTTGGCAAGAGTACTGACACAGTCCTCTTCAGATGGGAGCAAGAATAAGCGTGTTTGCTGTAGATCTGACTGGGAAAAGTGAAGCACAAATGTTTTTATCTATTGTCTGAATACAAAGCAGCATGTGGTAATACACTAATAAGCTCTGATGATAATCATCTTACAATTTATATAGTTAGTTATTTTGAAGGAGCCAAGAGAAGGATCCATACTCTATACTGACAAATGCCGTCAGGGCTCTGGTTTAGTCACTGGAAGGAGGCTGATTTATACAAATGTCTTCATACACACTGGCAAGACTGGTGGACTGACAGCACAAGCCAGTAATGCTGAGACAGTCAAGTGTGGCTACTTCTGAGGCAGGTGGATGGGAAGAAAAAAGAAACATTGATCCAAGGGGTGTCACTGAGGCTGAGCCTCCTCAGCAAAAAGTAATTTTTTAGGAGGCAGAATAAACTGCATAAAACCCCATTTACCTCTCTGGACATGGAGATGGAGTGGAAGGGCTGAGCGTTCCCCTTGGAGCAGCCAAGTAACATAAAAACACCAAATTCAGCTTAGTTTGTATGACTGCCCCACAAAATGTAGGTAGTGTATCTAATCCCCACCCTCATTACAAAACTTGCCCTGAATGCAAGTGGGTCTGAGCACAGCTTCTGAGTTGTGGCCACATAAGACAATAATAAAAAATAAAATGGACCCCAGATAGTTGATATTCCATGTGCTGGCACCCCTTTCCCTGGTTCCTGCTCTGCTGTCCAGGAGGCTGAGCTCTCAGGGCGAGGAGGCCTTTACAGAAGGTCAGCAAGCTCAGAACCAAGCCCTGGATTTGTAGCAGAGGTTAGTGCAATTAAAGACATCGGCTCCCTGACTGAGAAGACCAGCATGACAGTGATTTACAGTGTCCATGGCAACATGCAACACAAATTGCTTAATTCTGTTATGAAACCTCCATAAAAAGCTACAGCAGGGCCTGTGTAGGAACTACCAAGCTCCCTGCTCCTCTGCTGCAGCTCTCCAAAGCAGACAACTTCAGGGAGTCTATGTCCACTTCAGCAGTAGGCTATGATTTAGCACATATGTATAAGCATGGATGCTGATGATTCCATTAATCCATGGCCAAGACAATTTTCCTATCATCTGCTTGGTCCATGGCTCTTCACCCATGGCCTGCCAGAGCTCTGCATAGCTGAGGACACCAATCTCACCTGAGGAAGACTATCAGGCACCGAGGCTGCCAACTACTCCCACGGTTGCAATTAAGAACTCTTCCTCTACCCACAGCTCACTCGATTACACCCTTTTACCCAGCCACTTTGTAAGCATTAGCAGCTCCACGTAGTGCCTGCAGGGCTGAAACTCTGCAAAGTCTGAACACTTCCCTCCCTGTTCCTCTTGCAGACTGCTGGCTGCAGCCACACAACCACCATGACACACCCAGAGACGCCAGCCAGGTACCAAAATAGTTCAGCCTGATGTGTTGTAGGCAATCCCTTGGGCTGGGAACTACTAAGAATCCTTGAAAGACAGGACATGCCCTTTTAGGAGGCTGCTGCTTCCCTTGAGTCATGCTGATCAGGACTGAATGAACTTCAGGAATTTCTCCCTCAAATAGGCATGACCATGTCCCAAGCCTTCAAGAGCCAAAGGACTTGTAGGTGTATGAAAAACCACTGCCAATTATTACTAAAGATAGATGATTAACTCTTAGCCAAGTTTTCTCCAGCCTGTCAGATTTCCTTTGCAGTCAATGCCTCCAAAAGGACACACTGAACAAAAGCTGGACCATGTTCCAGTCTTCAGTAGGAAGTCAGCATGGAACAGATCTGTCATGTGGGAAGCTGGAGTCTGATGCCCTTTTTAGTTCTGGCACTAAGTTTTTCGAAACACAAGTGAAATTTCAAGTCTCTTCTTTTCTAAGAAGGCAGATTCTAACAGGCGCTCCCAACTCCCATCAGCTTCCGGATCTGATGGAGTCCAGCACCTGGTAAGACCTGCACAGGAAATTACAGGGATTTCCTTTTGGAGCAGTGATCAAAGCACTATCAGATTGCTACTAAAAGGGAGAGAAAAAAAAAAAGCAAGCCTTAGACCAACTGTCCTTTATAATAAAATCCTCCACCAAGCAATAAAGAGCTGAAATTAGCTGGACTTTGAATGTGGTGGGGTGTAACTGTGGGTCCTGGAAGTGGCCTCTTCAACTCTCCTCCTGTGCAAAAAGATGCTGTACCACAAGTGTTGTGTTCCCTGAATTGCTCCCAGACTTCCCGTGCCAGCCAGACCTTTTCTCCCTTTCAACCCAAAATTGCGTCATCTCCCCCACCACATAGATGCTGGTCAGATTTACTGTAAGAGAAAGAAAACGCACCGGGGGAGTAATGAAGCACTTGAGATTCACACAAAAGGCAGCTAAAGGCAGTAGCTGCCTGATGAATACTTGGTAGTTATTTCAGGAAACACGGAATTATAGCCTGAACAAATAATAATAATAAAAAGCCACGTCACTAGAAATGGCTTAGGTAGTAGGCGGCCCCCCCACCTTCCCCCTCTGCGAATCCCTGAGTGATGTAAGGAGAAGCCCTTGCTGTAGAACTGAGCAGCAGCTTTCCTGTGGCCAGGCTGGGTTCAGGGACTCACTTGTTTTTACTGGGAAGCACGTGCTTGTTGGTGTCCCAGTCTGTACGTAACTGCAGCACAGCATGAGTCAATCACACTGACAAATGTCATCCACAACCAACTCTGCTCCCTCTCCCAACTCCTCCTCCACCTCCCACAGCAACTCCACTAATCTTCAGCCTGTTTCTCTCGGTGATGTAGTGCCCTTTTCAAAATGAGAAGAGTCCTGTCACTCTGACAAGCCAACAGTCAGGTGCAGAAGCCAGATTTTTTTTTTTTCATCATTATTATTAAAAACAGCACTTCAGTCAGATTTGGGTCATTTGTAGTTACAGGTCTGCCACTACCAGTTCTGTAGAAGAGTACAGTTATGCAACCAGAAAGCAGCTACACAAGATCCATTCCTGTATCTCTAAGACCTCAAAGAAAACTGTATGGTTGCCAGTTTAGGGGTGTCCACTGGAGGCTGATCCAAGCCTTCTGCCAAGGTATGAAATGAGAGCATCCTACTCAGTAACTGGGGCCTGGCTCAGCTATTCTTACTTCCATTAGTTGTTGTGTGTTTAAATCCACCATGCCTTTCCTTACCCATTTATTTCCAAAGCTCTCAGGACACGTGAGGGGATGACAGATTCCTGTATTACTCTTGCAAATTCTTTGCTAATGAGGCCAGGAAGGCCTCTCCTATGTTATCATGGAACCAGTGAAGCTGACCTAAACATACTGTAGCAAAAAAGCAGATAGCCAAGATGTTCCCCTGACCTGCCCAGGCAGAGATAACACAGCAAGAACAAATTTAGTGGAGGAAGCAGCTTCAAATTCCAATAGCTGCCCTTCCTGCTCACACAATCCCTGGAAATGGGCAGCTTCCCTCCTACAATCCCAGCCTGCTGACACACCAATAGAAAAGACCCCAAACTCACTGCCCTGGGTGGTTTTGCTGCTCTTAATACTGCTCAGTGAGGTTTCTGAAGCAACAGCCCAGTGCTTCAGCAATGCCCTGTTTGCAGCCCAGATGTTCTGCTGCCTGCATGAGGCCCTGATGCCAGCAATGCATGGCACAGCCAGATGTGCATGGCACAGCCCTCCCAGCCTCAATCAGCATCACCTTGGGCAGGTGGAAGTGGTCCAGGCAACAAATTCCTGAGCCTAGAATGGAGTTGTGAGGGGATCCTAAGCAGCACCAAGGACTGCCCAGCATGACCTCCTCACAGCTCCACCCCACCTTCTCCACATCAGTCCCAAAGCCCCTGCCAAAACAAGGGGTGCATCCAACCCCTCTGCCCAGCTCCTCGATGGGTCATTGCCCTGCAGCCTTATGAGCACCATGCTGTCCACACATGGCTGAGCCAAGGCGCAGACTTCATGGCACCTATGGATGCTCTGGAGATGATTAATGGATAGAAAGGCTACAGGGCCACCTCATTCCAGTCACCCTCCTGCAAATCAATCAATGCATTTGGCTCCAAGCTTGTCTTCCAGTCAGGCTCAATTCAGTATTTAATGCTTTTTACATCTCCAGTGTTGCTACCGGATGTCTTTCAGGATGTAAATGGCTTTTTAAAGACTCCCTTCCCTCCTGGCAAACACACTTTGCATCTCTTAGACAGCTGCAGAGAGCTAAAGGCTGTGAGGTTCCCTGGTAATAGCATTTCCACTAGGGGATGGGTGAACCCTATCGAGTCCAAGGGACAGATGAAGGAAGGTGAAGAGAGTGGGAATCTCCAAGCTATTTCCAAAATCTGTCCTCTACCTGCAAATCTTTTCCAAAACTTGACTCATGTCTGTGTCCTTCCTAGGCAAAATGACTGTTGTTGTACATATCCTATGGAAAAAAAGACACACAGCCTGTTCACTTTGCATCACAATGTTCCCTGAAATTATCTGTGAGCTATGGGGCAGCACTGATGTTTCTGCAATAGTTCTATACCCCAAGGCACAGGGCAGGCTTGTAGAGATCTCTAAAAATTTTCCCAGGGTCTTGGATCAAGGACAGTCCTCCTAGTTCCCCACAACACATCTAACACTCACTTATAGATACAGAAGAACAGAGAAAATGCTGGTCTGTATTGCTGGAGATTTAGTAGAGCTTCACCAGCATGGACTTCTGCAGATGAAGGCACAGCTATCTCCCAAATAGGCACATGACCTATTTTACTTAGAATTTAATGATGCTAAATCCCAGAACTATGTGGAAGGCTATTCCAGGCATTTCCCAGGTCCATGTCATTTACTTTGTCACTTGGAAGACTCCAAGGTCTCATCACTGGGCCAGGACCCGTAACAGTAATTTTTTCCAGGCTCATTACAGTGTCTGCCAAGAGCATAAGGCTCTTATTTACGTACAGCATGCTGGGGAGGTGACTCCATACTTGGCAAATCCAACTGCTTGTCTCAAAGAGGAAAGTGGGCAGAACTCAGGGCTGGGTACAGGCATGAGGAGTGGGATGAGGGGTGGATGCACAGGCCCCTCCTCAGCCTCACACATGGTGATGCAGGGTTTTGCAAAGCCACAGTATCCCAATGAACCTGCCTGAGGACAGGGTGCATGTACACTGCCAGCATCCCAGTCATGTGCCAGGCCAGCCCTGCTGCCTCTTCCTAGCCCCTCTCTTTGGCAAATCTCTTGGCTGTCAGTTCTCTCTCTGCTCCTTCTGCTCTGTGCCAGCCTTGTGGCAAACACACACCTTGACACTCAAACCAGTGGGTAACTGGCCAAACCACCCCTGAGGAACAGAGTTTACCCTTGCATGACTCAAGTCCACTCTCCTATCAAGTGCCTTCACCCTGCCAGCACTGGAGAGAAGCATTCCCTGAGAATATCTGCATTGGAATAGAGGTGCCAGGGGCCCAGCTGGTGCTGCTCAGTACCTGCATTTTGTTGTTGAATGCCCAAGTTACATCTCAGGCGTCATGAGCGGATGAACCCACAGAGCAGCAGCTGAAAATCAACACAGCTTTGAAAGCACCCTGTAAGTCAGCTGACCCAACTTTAGACCCCTTTGGCCACCCCTCAACCCCAGTTTCAGCAGAGATCTGCATCAGGATACCCTAATTCTAGTTCCTTCTACACTCAGCCTAAATTCTCTGCCTTGCCTCTTAAGTCATTCAACTTGCAGCCGTGTGGGAGGGTATATATGTACATTCATTAACACTTCCATTATGCCTTGTGGTTTGGCAGGTGGTGCTGCATTATGGATTTAAACAGTGCCAGCAAGCAAATCTACAGCACTTCACTGGATTAGCATGAAATGGGAAATCATACCTCAAAAGTGTTTTGCACACTCATGAAGCAGCTCCAATGAACGAGGCAAGAGCAGGGCTCCAACCACCACTACACTGTGCAATCACATCAGAAATTCACCCACAACTTCAGGGGTAGATAAACCCCTTCAAAACTCAATTACCATTTGGGGGGGGAAGAAAAAGAAAAGAAGACAGCAACAGCAGATTCTCTTGCCAGTTAAACGAAAAGAGAGGCACACCCACTTCTGCCACAAAGCATCTTTCACACACACCAAACAGTAACATCTGGTTTTACCCTATAAACTGTTTTCACATGGGAGAAACATATCACACTTGGTTATACTCATTCCAGAAGTCAGCTTTCAAGGTACTCAGCACCCCACGCCCAGCATGATGCCTCCTTCTGTCTTATCAGCAGGCTGACACTGACAGATTTGCAGAAATTGCACAGTCAGATTCCCTGAGAGGATGCTGTCCCAGAGGGAAGGAGGAGATGTGCTGGGCTACAGAGCAATACAGGCAGTGAACACACCACTGAGTCTTGGCAAAGGGGCAGGTAAAGACCTTTGATGGGACAAGAGGATAAAGCATCAGTTAAACACTGGTACTGCCACACTGCTTGTCATTTTCTAGGGCTGGACCACACCCACCTTTCCTTAACTGTGGGTGGTACTACAGTGCCACTGCACGCTGCAGCTGTACCTGAGTGGTACAGAGCTCCTACAAGGGTACAGCACTTGTGCTTTACCTGAGCAGTGGGAAATGTCACTTCACCGGTAAGACCATGCACGAACCAAACAAAGCAAAGTGACTGGACAAAGTTTCTTAGTCTAGACTACTGATGTAAATCAAGAGCTACCTTCAAAGAAGCATCCCTAGTCCTTGATTAGCTCTTCCAGAGCATTGCTTTGGTTCAACTGCTCTGCTTCCTTCTCCTGTTTGAAACTCAGAAAAATCTGAGCAAGGAAAGATGTTCAATCTCCTACAGACCTTGGCTGAGAAATTCCAAAGAAATGTTTAGGTTCTGCCATAAGACCCATTTTTAACTTCTGTCCACCACACAGCTTTGAAGTACAGCTACTCTGCTGCAAAATTGTAACCAAGTCAATACACCAAATCCCTTCTCAAAACCAGCGAGACGCAGCATTATGTTGCTCTAGCCTTAGGGTAGATCTCATATGCCATTCCTATACATGTACAGTGCTATTATTTTTAAACACCAAGCAAAGAGATTATGGATTAGCCTTAGTTTTGGCAATCCAGGTGAATATCTCATTTGCATCATATTTTACATACCAGACGCACAGAAACAGCAAAAAAATTCGATTTGACCCTTCTTTGTACTGCAGGATTCTCTGCAAGGGACACAGACCCTTACATGGTGTTATCCTCTTATATTCAGCATCTTCAATGACACTTCAGACTTAAAATTTTAAATAAAACACAACTATAGATATTGCTTTTTTTATTTCGACCTAGTGAGTGATAATACAACATGGGATGATTTAACCTGATGGCATCTTGACACATCTCTGCATATAAAAATATCTCTATTAAAAGCACAGAGACAGCAGGGATGACAGCCACTTGAAAAAAAATAAAATAAATGAAGCCCCAAAGCATTAAGGCCTTGTAAGGGACAAGATTACTTTCATCCTGCCACAGCATGTTTCAATTTAACCACTGCATCTCTCAGCACTTTTGGTTCATATTCTTTTACCACACAGAGACACAAGTTTGGTATACGCCCAGCCTTAGGAAGGGGAAATGGTATTTTGGGTCACCAGTTCCACCCACAGTGTCCACCCACCCCTCCACTCAAAAAGGCTTTTGAAGTGCACTAGTCCCAAACAGGAACCAGAATACATTAGCCTGGGGTCAGGAGGGCTTGAGGAGCCTGAGGTTGGGAGATATTAAAGGAGTTTTTTGGGGCCAAGTGGCTTTTTTGGCAAGTCCCTCACCTCCTGCTGCCCACGAGAACACCCTGCCCAGGGCTGCTGGCATGTCTGCCCCAACCATGGACACTAGCAGGCATTTCCTCAGCCTTTTTGTCATTGTCTTGAAGGTGGCAGACCTCCAATCACTGCCCAAGCTTAGCAGTTCTTTGCTGCTCTGGCTGAGACAGCTCCTCTTTGTCCCTTCCCAGTCCACCTTCACAAGTCTTCCCAAGCCCACATGAACTGCAACTCCTGTTACTTTGCTCTATTCTCTTTTCCCCCAAACCAGAGAACTGCTCCCAGTGTTTTGTGCAGTAGAAGGATTTATTCTTATGCTGCACAAAACCAAACAGATGCTTTGACACAGGTTATGCCCGAAAACATAATTTTCTGCTTTGCTTCGACAGCCTAGCATTTATTTCCATATTCTTGTGAGGCTGGTATGTAAACAACAGAGAATAACTTGCTGTGCTCAGGAGACCTTAAAATAAGAGTCCCATTTCTCTGTCCTCCTGGATCCAGTAAGTCATCCTCCTGAGGTTCAAAGAGTTTCCGAAACCCATGATTTAAAAATCTATGGAATAAAAACGGGGTTGCTGGATATCTTTACCAAGAGAAAAGTAGATTGAAACTGTTCTGTTATTTAATAATTCAAATCCCAGTTGCCTAATTAAACAGGCTTGCTACATTGCAAAAAGAATAAGGAATTATATATTCTCTTAGCTAACTTTGCGGGTTGACATGAAAGCCTTTTCATGCTCCACAGGCACTTGGTCCAAGTCAAACTTTTGAAGACAGACTTAATACTTCACAAGTAAATCTCATCTAACAAAACCCTTGCTGCTCTCAGGACTAGGGTGATGCAGCAGCCTGTCAGCATCTCCGTGCTTGGTGGAGCTATTTTGCAGGATGCATGGAGGAAGCAATGCCCAGCCAAGCAGCTTAACAGAGTATTCAGTATCTCTTCAGACCTGCCCAAATCTCATGAAAAGCAAATGGTCTGCACAGTTCCTCATGCCTGACATATTCTCTGCAGATTAGATCTGAAAGCATCCACAGCATGTGGAGGAAACAGAAGTCTGTCTCAGAGCACTCTGCCCTTGAGCTACAGAATATTTTCTTAGGGAAGTGCTGCAAGTACTCATTCAAGTCCACCTCCTTGCTACAGCTGATCACAACCCCTGGACTTGCTAATTCTGAGCTATGATCCTTCCAGCTACCACCAAAGTCTCCTCAAGCGGCAGTGAAGTGCAGAGAGTGGGCTCAGGCAATATGCCCTTATTCTCCAAGGGCAGCTGTGTCAGATGCAGGCAGGTACCTTAACAGCGAGATCATGCACTATTCTGAGAGCTACAACAGCAGCGTTTGACCTTGCACTGTTGCACAAAAACAATTCACAACAAACAACTGAGGGTTTTTCCAGAGCACTGGGGCATGTCTCCTCCTGTTCCAAGGTTAGTTAGGGATTGTCGTCCCCACAAAACATCAGCAGCCACCAAACCAGCCTCAGTCAGCAACTGCAGCTCAGCAGCAAGCACTACTGAGTCAAAGGGATTCCTTCAGTGATTTCCCCACTCCCAGTTCATCACCCTGCAGCACAAGCTCTGTGGATGCCTTTCATGACTCTTTCTGGGATTGAGTGCTTGGTACTGAATAACTTCTTCCAAAGAGTCCTGCTCTACAGATGTATGTTCCACCCTGCAGCAAGTGCTGGTGACACCAATACTTCCATAGCAAGTATTACACAAGACATCAGCTACATATTTTCTGAAGATCACAATCTCTATTAAACTGCCAGCTGTCTATGCAGACCACTCAAGAGCTATCTGGGTATGCTAAGTACAGATGACAGACCCGATAACAGCGTCTGGATGTGTCCAAGAGATTAAATTCCATCTGCATCCTGTTACTTTTGTCATTCAGTACCCCTTCAGAGTCTGTTTCAACAACCAACTGGTAAAGAGCTTGTATCACAGGATCACAAGTTTACAGAAAAAAAACCCTTTAAATGCTTTTTTGGAGTCATCAGGCACCTGAAGACATGCTACAGTGGGTGTTTTAGTACTTCCTTAAGTGGGAAGGCCAGTTCAAGAAAAAATTGGATGTGATTCCCACTACACTGATGTCCATTAACATCTTTTAATCTGGAGTGGGTGGGTCTTTGTTCCAGCTCTTGCCTATCAGACTCACCATGAGGCTTAGTGCTTCCAGCAATGCAATGAGCAGGACCCTATTCAAAACCTTTTCAACCTCTCTTATATTTGAAAAATGAACAAGTATTTGTTTCCATAAACCAGAGTATGCCTTGCACTGGAAAACAGAACAGGCTGCAATAGTGTACCACAAAAAACTGTATCAAAGGAAGTTCAAACACATTCATTTTCATACTGATATGACCAATTCTCAAAAAAAAAAAAATCACAAGAAAACAAATGAAAAAAAAAATTCACTTTAATAATTATTTTTTGCTCAGTTCAAAATTTCCTTCTTCCAATAAGTGGATAAAACAGAGGAACTGTGGAGCCTCTTATTGTTGCCAAATCTGCATTTTTTGGACACATGGTGCTGTCAGGGTTTGTTCACAGAGTCCCTCTCTATACTCCATTGCTGGCTCACCCAGCAGTGAAATCCTGATCCCAGTCCTTCCTATAGCTGTGACAGGAGCTGAGGCATGCTGGCAAGCAGACATTTGGAAAGCTGAATTTACTGGTGCTCTCAATCAGATCGCAATTTCATTAAAGAACTTTTAAATGAAACAAACTCCAACATTTGCACTTCATAATTAAGTGGAAGCCAACTGAATTAGTGTAAGACATGCCATAAGTGAAAGTATCCAAGCCCTGGCATCCCTGTGTCCCTCTGCAGCTCTGAAAGGAACGCTCCAGCAGCTTGTACCACAGCAGACTCTGACATTCCATCCCCCTGGGACTGCAGCTCCTGCGGGGGAGCAGGAGAAGCAGAGACATGCCAGGCTCTGCCTGCTCCCACTCAGGGTGCAGGTACCCATTCCTGTGGTGCTGCAGGCACTGCCTGGGAGGCACAGCAACATCCCTGGCTGCGACCCAGCAGTGACTTTCCAGAGGCAGAGAGAGCAATAACTGCTGGGAGCAAGTCAAGCTCCTGCCTGAGCCCAGGGAAGTCGGCAGCACTGAGCACTCCCGGGTTTCCCAAGAGGAATATTTCACTGTAACCCACACACAGTACATGACATGGGCCCCGAGCGAGGCACAGCATGACTTGCAGCTGACTTCAGCAGGCTTTAGTTTGATCTGTAAATCCTCTAGACACTTCACAAGAATGTTGCTCAACTCCCACTGCCTTCAGCCTCACAAGAGGTAGACA
Source organism: Pycnonotus jocosus (assembly GCA_013400435.1). NCBI lineage: Eukaryota > Metazoa > Chordata > Aves > Passeriformes > Pycnonotidae > Pycnonotus > Pycnonotus jocosus. The sequence continues at coordinate 334,598 of VWYP01021668.1, forward strand.
TAAATACTTAGCATTAGCATAGCTCCCCATGACTCATTTTTTCTCCTTTTTAAATATAGCACCCTATAAATGTGGATACATTCTGAGCAATAAAACTCACATTGTTACTGTTCATCATGCAACCGTAACAAGAAATTCCTCCTGCCAGCTTTGGACAGCTTCCTCCATCAAACTTGGAACACTGGTGACCCTCACACAGCTGAGATGGAGTAGTGGAGGCTCTGCTCCATCAGGGAACTCAGGCAACACAGGGACTCAGCACTGTGGCAGCAGACATGGAACTGGGCAGAAAGCTCCATCATCAACCCAGCCACTCATATCAATTTTATGAAGAAGAGCAGAGCTGGCTCTGGGTACAGGAAGAGCAGGGATTTTCCAGAGAGGAACATAGCTTCAGTGGCTGAAAAGCAGCCTCTGCCAGCCTTGAGGAAACCACTCACTGAAGAAGTGGTGGTGGAGGCATCTCTAGTTGGGGGATGTTCCCCACTCTTCATCTTCCCCCAGACTTACATCAGCTCTCTCCCTCCATCACCACCCTTAAGCTTTCTTCCTTAGAAAAGCCAAACCCACATTGTCTAACCAAGCAAATGCCACAAGCTGCTTCAGAAGCACTGAGAAAGAACCAGATAGGAAAAGCATGGACCAGAGCTTGTTAATTTTCATGGGAATTGAGACCCAGTTTTAGCACCCTCCTGTCTGTCCTGCTGCAGACTTTCTTGTGTGATCAATCCTTCACGCTGTTTTTAGCTTTACTGAATACTTCAGTTTCCTAGCTGTACAAATGAGATAAAGAGCAGGTCCCTATCTAACAGGTATGTTGCAAAATAAATAGATTTTGCATTACAAGTGTTACAGGAATGCTTTAAAATTTGCACAAGTATCAAGACTAATCCATCACTGCTCAAAAAGAACCCTAGGACTGATAGCAAATTAAAATCTTACCTACACAAACATTAGAGTATGCAAGACTGTTTTCTTACTTTATCTGTTTCTTCTGATAAATATGTTTGCACCAGTGACTTGAACTGTTCTAGTCACAAGCTGTTTAAGTGCACCAAATCCTATCTAGAGAAATATATGCTTTGCTCTGTCTACAACAACAGCTGAAACATCTGTCATCCTCTCAGCTGTCCTAAAGACATAGCTGAAAATGCATGCCCATATCCATCCTGCTGTCAGGTGACTGATAACTACATTTTTACCTCTTGGGCCTCTCTAGTAAGATTACCCATGAGAATTTATTTACCACAGTATTTATCTAATTGTTTCTCCAACATTCTTATTTCATATCTGAAATGAGTGAAGTGGCAGAGCTGCCACTCTCATCCTAGAAACTGCATTTTAAAGACAAGCTAAACAGAAGCCTTTGCTTAAAACTTCCAGGAGTGTATGTAGCTTGAAAAGCTAATTCCTATTTAAAATAATGACTAAGACCCTGAGGAATCTAACTCCCAAAGTCACACAGGTAGTTTTGAATATGTTACCCTTTCAGAGTAATTATGCCATCAAAGTTCCAGTCAAAAGCTGATGAGCGTTACTAATATATGCTGATGAGAGAGCTTGAACGTGAAAGACCTTCTTGGTTTATTTACACTCCAGTAAATCAGAAAGCACACCAAGACTTATTTTCACGTACAAGAGTAACAGACCTAACCACAAGGGACATTTAAGGAGGTTAACCCTCAGCCCAGGGAGCAGGTTTACTGTAAACTGGCTGCAAGCTGATGCTCTTGTACTTGTTTTCACTGGAGAAGATGGAAACTTGGAGCAGCTGTTTGGACTTCAGTGGACTGGCACCAGTCACTACACAAAACAGTGGTCTGGCCTATTACCTGAACCATTACAAGTCACCATTCAGATGCAAAATAGTCCCCAGGCAGTCCTCAGTGACATTCATCTCTAGACCAAGAATGAGGTAGATGCAGTCAAGAGCTGAGATGAAGAAAGAATAAGCCATTTTTGCCACCCTGCCTAAAGTTATCTATTTGGTACAACATTCTTTGCAGAAGCAGACCTTCTCAAAGAGACGGCAAGACAGAGATTACGTTATTTGGGAGAAGGTGGAGGAGTGCCAGGAACTTTTACAGTAGAAGAAGAAAGTACAAGAAAGGAGTTAAAGATTTTACTCTAGAGCCTATCAATGTCAAAAATTCCAAGGTTAACAATTTTTGGCCAAATATTAATACATAAATTGTGCAAACACTGAACATTTCTGCTGGTCAGTTCTGGCCAGAAGACAAGTAGCAAGAAGGGGAATCCCATCTAAGACTGTCTCAGATACTTAGATGCCTTCTGAAGTATCTCAGCTATATTTATGCTCCCAACACATCCCACAAAGAAATAATTTCTACTACTCCATTTTAGAAAGAAGAAAAGTAGATTCAGTGAGAGGCAGGTTCATTGGTACCTGTAAGAATTGCTGACCTTAGCCTACCCATCTTTGGCCAGTTTGTGACAAAGTACTTGGGGGCAGTTTCTCATCCCTTCACCTAGCTCCAGCAATTGGGCTTGGTCTCTTCAGATGAAACCTATCTGTCTGGGCAACACTAGGCACCACTCACTAGAAAAGCAGTGTCTGAAGCAGTAAAATTGCAGGAGAGTCAGTAATGAGTACTAAAAAGGAGAACAAACTACTCAAAAATATTGTTAACCTCCCCCAACCCTGTCCCTACCCCTTCCTTCGATCGTTATTTCAGGAGACATATTTTTGTACAATTATTTCATTACCTAATGGCAAACTGGCTGCCTGTTCTATCTCTATGCAAGATTTCCACATATATTACTCCTCCGCTGACATTTTCTCACACATACACATGCAAACTGAGAATAAAAGAACCATAAATCTCAAAAAAAAAAAAAAAAAAAAGAGTATGCCAAAAATTCAGTATCTGAAGTTACAGCTGTTCATTTCTCCTCTCTGTTCAGAAAGAGCCAGTCGTGGCTTATTGCAGATGTTATTGAAGTAGATGGTGTTGCTCTAGATTTACTTTGGATACAAACACTCAGGATGTGACCCACTGGAGTGCGGGAACTTTGTTTGCCCATGGAGAAAAATACAGCCAGTGACATTCAAGTAGAACAGGAAGGCTCATGTCCCCTCCCCAGTAAGTATCTTCTCTCAAGCACCCCTGTAAGCAACAACAGGAGAAAGAAGCAACAACTCCACCAAAGAGTGGGCTAATGTTCCTCCCATCTGCCAGTCCCACGCTCATTCTGCTTTCACTTGGACCAAATCCTCCTAACCCCTTCTGCTTTGCACTTCATTAAACTTGGGTGCTTCACACAACAAAAATAATGTCATCCATCTTTGAAAGGTCATTTTCAAGGCACATTTCCATATCTTTAACACCACTTCTCTTCCTCAGCCCTGCCTTGGAAGCCTGAAAATTATTTCCCTATTTTTCACATTGAATCTGTCCCCTGAATCCCAATCTACTCATTTATGACAGTAAAAGCTTATGCAAACACCACCACCATGCCAAAACACTCCCCTCTTCATTCCTGTGGATTCATGTTATATTCTGCACCTCCAGAGTCTGAAGTACTCCCTACATTGAGAGCTGCACATTCCCATGCTGAGGTGCAATCCCTCCTAACTCCATCGGTGCAGGTAGGAAAGATAAAGGGATGAGCAGTCATGGAGAAGTGACAATGCTGAGACAAAAGCAGCTCCACAAAGTGTAGGACTACTGCACTGAAGACCCTGCATAGCTCCAAAAGCTGAATCACTGAGCAAGTCTGAAGCAAGGAGCCATCAGAAGTGACAGCTTAGCTGAAGAAGTGACAAACAAATAACCCAGGCAAAACCAAATTATTAAGAGTGGTCAAGCTGAAGTCTGGAGCCTAAAACTGTCACAGGGCATACTGATTCATCCTAATGAACTGACTCACGTGGAGCCAGCAGGTCAGTAGGGATGCCAGGCTTGGCAGCTGTGGGTAGAGGTTCTTGGCTTGAATCCAGCTATAAAAACTTCATACCCAAGGAAGGAAGATAAAAATGAAAGGGCAGAAATGAATGAAGCTGAACAGTTTTGCTCAAGGAGCCCTCCAGAATTAAGAGAAGGGAGTAGAGTTTCTGCTCAAATGTTGTCAGCCCTGAAACACCACTAGGAGCCCATGGTGCAGCTCATGGGCCGGGGAGGACTCAGGACACTGCAGTAAAAGAAACCACAGCACAATGTCAACAATAATGAATCACCACATCCATTTTTCTTATATCCACCTGCCTTACATTGCCTTTGCCAATGACAACACCAGCTCATATGCAGGACTCATCCCCCTCCTTCCAGTCCCCAAATGCCACGTCTCCACCAGTGCAAAAAAAAAATGTATAGGGAGAAAGAAGAAAGTCCTCTCTAACCACCTTCTGATACAATGTTATTCCTCCCTAGTGTTAGCTTCAGTCTCAGGTTAAGAAAAAAACATCCAATGCTGCACATACCAAAAGCTCCTCCCATGAAGAAGGCAAGTTTAGTTTCTGCGGTTCTTAGCACCTCTGCAAAAAATTTTGAACTTGTGAAAATACCCACCAAAACTTCAATAAATAGAACTGCCTCTCACATCATTTCTGAAAAGAAATGCTGGGCCAGCTCTGACCCTAGTGCAGCTGCTGTAGTTCAGGAGTGATGCTTGGTGAGATGTTTGGCCCTCTGCAATTTGGGTATACACTCTATCATATTGGACATCTCCTGGAATGGAGGAGCAAAATCAAAGAAAAGCAGACAAATTGATGCAGAACCTAGTCATACCTATTTTCTACATACACTATTATTTTCAAGGAGATGCTGTCAGCTTGGTACTTTCAGATTCAAATATCTAGCAAGAAATCTTACCTCTCTTAGGCAGTCCAAAGCTCTGCTAGAGAGGTGTTTTTCTTTAAAGCTATTACTTCATAATTTCCTTGCCACACCCCTTGTTCTTTCTCTTATCTTTCTCCTAGCCTTTCTTGAATTAATAGACCCTGTCTTTGGAAATCTGTTTTAACAGATTCAGAGCAAGAGACAAGTACCTTTCATAAAGAAAAATGAGTTTTAGGCCTTTGAAATGCATCTCTCTTGTGCAGAAAGAGCCTCAGCTAACCAGATAATTTCAGAGTGAAAATTCAGAAAGCACATTTATAGATGATACCACTATAAAGTTGATTCACTTTTCTTAATATCAAGTCTTGTATGAACAATAGTTTCCAGGTAAGATGCACACAAACATTTCCAGTCAATAACATCACTTCAAGCCTGCCAACAAAATCCAAACTTAGATGATTTAAGCTACCTGAGGAGTTGGTGGCTTAGATTTTCATATTTCCATGGCATTACTGGAGAACAGTGACAGCTGACAGTACTGAAGGGCTGCAGTTCCCTGTGCTGGGAAAAAGCCTCACGCAGGGGTCAGGGCTCCCCTGTGTCCCCTCCTCTCTTCCAAGAAGGGCCCTGTCTACACTCCGACCTGCCGGTGTGAAGTCCCAATTTGTTGCACGACGTGATCAGCTCGACAGGGAGGTTCACTGGAGCAGGATGTGAGACTGTGCAGGATGCTTGAGATTGATCCACCCGAGATCTAACACTTAGCTTGCTCCTCAGCTTGCAGCCAGCGTGGCTTCATCCTAGTTTCTCTGTCTAGGAAGCAGGGCTTTATACGTTGTTTCTAGGGCTCTTGAGCCATTGATTAAAATAAATAAACAAACAAAAAAAGCTACAAGTTTTCTATCTAATCCCCAGCAATCCCAATCACAAGGTCTGAAAAATCTTTGTCCTGTCTGTGGTTCAGTTTGTCTTCTTAAAGCAGAGAGTTAAAAAACAAAGTAAAAGTAAAGTAAAACCAGGAAAAAAACCCCTAAAAAACAATCAGCCAACTCAACCCCGTACCTCCTCCTCTCTTTGTAATTGAAGATAGCATCTCTATCCTTCTGAAAGTTATGGAAGCTTATACAAAGTACTCAGCGATCCAAGAACAATTTTAATGTAAGATAAGAAACCTCGCCATACCCAGATCACATCCAAACACACCCGGGGTAGGAAGCTAAAATGTTACCGTGACTCTGAATCTGAGGCTGGGGTGTAATCCCCGACACAAGCAAAATCCAACAAACCCTCAATTTACAAAGATCTTCCATTACACCACGTAACTCAGAGCGACCCCTCTCCTCAGCGCACACCCCGGAGAAGACACGGACCGCACAGCGTTCCGACCATCGCGCCATACATCCATTCCCTTTTCCCGGCGCCCCCGGGGCAGGGACCCCGCGCCCCCCGCAGCCCCCGTACCGTCCGTCCCGCGCCCGGCGTCCGGCGCTGCTGCGAGCGGCGGCTCCGCGGCGACAGCGCTTTCTTCCCGACACCGAGCTGCGGCCAGGGAAAGCGGCGGTGCCCGGGGCGCGCTGCTCCCGACGGGGGGGCTCATGC
>VWYP01021668.1:341379-416120 GCA_013400435.1 Pycnonotus jocosus
TCCGCCGCCGCCGCGCGTTAAGGTGGAGCGGGGCGGCAGCGGCGGCGGCGGCACCTTAAACCGCTCGGGCCGGCTCTCCCCGCCCGGCGCCCCGGGCCCCACGGGACTGTGGCTGAAGGGGAGCGGACCGACCCTCCGGCCGCGGGGTCTGTGCAGCCGCCAGCAAACGAGGAGGAGGAGGACAGCAAACAGAGGGTTCTGTCTGATGGACGGGGCAGCAGCCGGAGGGCACGGACTGGTACAAGCGCCGTTCACGCCACATGAACACGGCACACACCGAGCCTTTGAGAACCAGCTACTATGCACACACAACCCCCATTCTCCCCCTCTCCCCCCTTATATTCATACTTAATACGAGGAAGCCTCATCAACTTTAATCCCAATAAGAGAATTCGTGTTTAATACACCAGAGCTCATCCTATATAGCACTCAGGGAGCACATGAGCAATGGTTACTTTAGTTACCTCTCATTTGTGCCCTTGGCTGGCACTGGGAGGCAGAACTAAAGCAGTGCTTCCCATGCCACCTGCGGGCTCCTTTGCCACCTCACACCTTGCATCTGACACCAGCAAAAGCTCTGCTCTCGTACCTACACACACTTATTGACACATGCTGCCCTCATAGGGTGCTGGCAATGGCTGTGTGAGAATAATCCATGGTAGGAAGGATGTGTCCTACTCCAGGAGCACCTTGGGCACCACCCTGCAGGCTGCTCAGGGGCATACTGAGTGCCCACAGCGTCTCAGAGGGCTACATTTAGGCACCTGCTAAGTTACCTTGCTGGGTCAGGGCTTACCTCCTTGGTGGTGTGTAAAGCAGGGATACAGGAACTCGAAATGGTTCTTAAACCCAAATGAACAGTCCCAGCTCTCCTCCTGTGCTGAATTAGCACAGTGTACACTCCAGCAGTCCCCAGAAAGATCTACCCAAGGAGTCCGGCACAGTGTTGCAGCATTCACGGAACAACACAGCCTCCGTGCTATCTTTCCCACACGTGTAAGAGGCACAGAGAAGTGTACTGCCACTTTACATACAAGATGTGTGAGTATCTGCCTCAAAATCTGCATTGGTCCAGCAGCATGGAAGAGGTGAAAGGGAGCAGACCAGGAGGATCCCCACAGGCTTTCCCAACCAAACTGTGGGACAAGTGTGTTTTGTTCACATGAATTGACAGCTGGGTGTGTAAGACAGGCATTTGTCAAAAGGAGTCATATGTTTACACCTGAATTTGGTGTGAAACAGCTTCTCTGTTGGAATTTTCCTTCTAGGACAAAACAGTCTCCTCATCTTTCCAGAGCAGATTGCAGTGCAGTGATGGAGGTGACTGGCTGTGAGAAATCTGGTTTTTGCTATCAGCACATCTTGCCACCAGCAAGGGCAGAATTGGCAAAGCTGCACACAGCAGGTCATTTGTACACCCTCAGAGGTGTGGAAATGCTGTCACTAAATGCTAGGGACACAGCAGTCCTGGGACTGGTAGGCCAAAGATTTCAGGTTTAGATCTTTAAATCTGAGCATCCAGCTTTCTGTTTGGGCATCTTAAACAGATCACCCTTCAGAGGTGCACATTTCTGTTTCTGTGGAGATAGCTGCATTTGCCAACCAAGCCCAATATTCAGACATCTAAACCTGAAAATGTCTGATGCATTTCATACCAAAGTCAGTAACATTTGACAGGAAAAGCCTGTGGCCTGGCTCCTGTATGTCAGGTATCTGGGCTATTGCTCAGTTCTCAGTAGCCTTCCTACGCATAAGAAATACTAAAATTATGGACAAAGGAAAGCCAAAATGTCCTCTTTCAATTCCATCCAGTATCTGAAGCAGCATTAAATTTCTTGTAGTGGATATTAGTTAACAACATTGCTAAAGGGGAATTGCTGCTGTGGTTGAGCGCTTATACAATACAACTCCTATTTAAGTGCATTTTTGTATCCTGCTGAGTCACCCCAAGGAGCCCTCAAATGAAACATCATGTTCAGTTTGACAGCAGAGACAGTGGCACGAAGAGCCTCCCCTTTACCAGCCCTCCCTGGGGGGATGTGAGTGCAGGATGGGAGAATCATCAAACCCTGGAACGAAATACAAAACTAAAAGAAAAGAGTGCCTTAAAATTTCAGCCAACATTTCCCCCATACAGATTTAAGCACATGACATTTCCAGTCTGTTTCAGCTTCAGTGAATAAAGTGACCGTACAGCCTGTGAACTCCTCAAGTCAGATTATACTTAAGGCAAGCTCTCACTAAATCAGAGCATATATTATGTATGTAACATAATATTTCACTATTAGGTCTAGATGAATGTGGCTGTTTATTATCCCATATTAAAGCTGAGTGGGTTAGTGCAGCATGAGCCTCTTGGCTTGTTTTGTTGGCGGCTGCCTTTTGGGCTGCTGGGGACACTTCCCTTGCCCAAGCTCTGCAGCAGGAGGTTGCAAACAGAAGGGTTTGCACAGCACCATAGCAAGGCACGGACTGTTCGCACAAAAACAAACAAAAAAAGATTTTCCCTGCAGGAACAGTGCAATGGGTAAGTTTTTTTTCAGTACAAGTTCCTATTGGTGCCACATAGCCAGTGATAAGAGATCGCTTCAGGGAAGTCAGAGGTGGAGATGGGGTTTAAGGGGATGCAGTGGCCCTCCCAAGAACTAACTCAAGGTGCTGCTGGCATCACTGCCTGGAGGACAGGCAGGTTGTGCTGGAGCAGGGAGCTGTACCTGCCTGCACCCTGCAGAGATGAATGCACCAGACCAGATCTTGCTAGAGCAGAGCCTTACAGGCCTGGCCCTCAGTGTCGAATTTGGAGAAGAGCACAAGGACACCATAGCCTGAACCCTGTCTGATGGCTCAATCTCAAATGAGCTGCAAAGGAAAAAGTTGAGGTGTTCCTACACTGCCAGTTGACTCCAAATCTGCATGAAACCAGTGCAGTAGCTTTGCTGCCACTGTGAGTCCAGTTGGTCAGAGATAGCAGATCACAGCTTCAGGCTGTGGATGAACAATATTGCTCTGCTTCTATGGGCTAGGAACAATGAAGCTATAACATGATTTAAACAAGTGAGACTGATTTCACCAAATTTCTCTGGCTCTTGGCACAGACCACGGTGAAGCTACTTAGTAATAGAGGACATCTAGTGATATTCACGTGCAACTACATAAATGTGATAAAAGTTCTCCTGTGACTGCCTCAGAGTCAGCGTAGCTGGAGATGGGACACGGTGTGGCTGTGACAGCTGCAGGAGGGCTGGGACAGGCTGACCATGAGCACACTCTGTAAACGGGTAACAAAGAATAAAACCTCCTGAGAGGCTTAGGGACCATACAGTGAGGGCACAGGTAGGAAGCTCAGGGGAGCTGGTGCTGCTGCACCTTTAAAGGAGACATTACAAGGGAGTGCAGAGCTTTTATTTCTACAGCAAAACCCTGTAAGCTGGGATACAGAGATTAAAATCAGTCGTTTTCTTTCAGGAGTCTTTGCTCTTATCTCAATTTGCCTTTCATGTGACTCATCCTGAGCACATGCTGCAAACATCAGCCTCAAGATCAAGATTTTCTTTCTCTAGTACAAGAGATCAGCCCTTTCTCCATGCCCTTTTACAGCTTACTGCTCTTTGTTCTAGGAAGGATACAAAGAATACTTCCCTCCTCCTGGTTATTTATAACAGGGGATTCTCTAGAAATGTTTTTCCAGACATACTCCAGGCCTAGGATGAGGAATTTGGCTGTGAAACAAAGAGACTGCCAATTTGGTTTCTAAAAAGGCAAGGATTGGCAGAGCTTTATAAAAGAACACACTTCCCTAAGGAAATAAACTCGTTTTATCTGACACTTCCTTTGAATGGAACTATCCCCATTAAGATCACCATTAATTTAGGAGTAAAGCCTTCACATTTGAGGTCTCACCATCTTGCACTTACTTCCATGTCAGAGGCATTCAGTTTACAACTGTTGAGGGAAGGTGTGACTTTTATTACTCCTAACAAAACACAAGGGAATTAAGTTTCTGCTGGCCAGATTAGATTCTTGGAAAGAATTGTGCAAAGCTACAATACCTACTCAAAATGCAAAGGGTGATGTTGAAAGGCATCAGTGACATGGGTGAAAGAACAGAGGAAAAGGCTGCATTAGCAACTGCAACAACTGTTGATTCTTGTGCCCTTCATGCATTTATGTTATTTATCAATGGACTATATTTAGCAATCATAAGACTAGAGCATGCAGCAGCCCCAGGTCTTTGCTCTGCTCTCCAGAGGGCAGCTGGTGGCTAGCAGAGACTGGCACAGCTCTGAGAGACCCACAGTAGCTGCTCGTACAAGGCAGGAGTAATTTCTGCAGCACACTGAGTCATTGTAGGAAGGAGACTGAATCTTACCCAATTTCCAAAAGCAGAGGAGCTCAAGGCTCTCTTGTGATGAAACAAAAGCTGGCAGAGCACATGTTGTTATGTGGCAGGCAGGGAGGCCACTTGAGACACATTCAGGAGGTCTTCATGTGAGCAGCAGTGAAGGACACTTCAGAGCCTGGAAGCTGCTGGTGTTGAGCAGCGAAGGCACAGTGCAGCTGCTTCAGTACTGGAGAGCCACAAATTAATGTATGATGTGAGTTTCAAGGCAGAGGAGATGAGGAAATCAATGACCCAGACAGAAGGAGAGATAGTGCCAGATGAAGCCCGATGACGACATTTCCAGGCAATTTGTTCACACTGCTGGGTGAGCTGCTTGGGGAGAGATGGAACAGATTAGAGATGACTGCATATACTTTGCCCAAGAGCAAGACTGTGAGATTCACAGTTGCAAGGGCCTTGGTGGCTGGGCTGCCTCCATGCAGAAATATTAATAACTGCTTCTCTTAACTATGAGAGCATTAGCTCCAGCTGATTTTACCATTTGTGCATGTAAAAAAGCAATTACTTTTCCTCTTAGGGATTTCATCCGAGGGATGTACAATGTTAGTCAATTATGTGTTCACTCACAAATATAGTTTGGTGAAAAAGACAGGCTCTCAGGGGAATTTGAACCTGACAGGACACATGTCAATCATAACTCCAGCAAAATTTAGCTGTGAAAATCATGTTCTACAGAATGTAGTAAATTCCATTTTACTGGGAAAAAAAAGTAAAAAGGGTGTCTTATGTTGCACTGACAGTTTCAGGGCATTAACCTGCAGAAATCTGACCTTGAACAGGAAGAAAAACTAGCTAATCTGTCTAATGAATATATTTGGTTGTTGTTCAGGTTTCTGGCTGGACATTCACCACACATCAGGAGCTCAGGCAACACAGTTAAACACAGGGGAAAGATAAATGGCCATGCAGACTGGCTTTGTGCTGCAAGGCATGAAGACAGGACATGGCAAGTGGAAAGTGAGGTAACTTTGAGCAGTTTCCATTTTATTGGTCTCAGTTCTACACACAGAAGCAAGTTTATCTTCTGAGACTGCTTGAGCTTGGGGCAAGTCTGTTCATCACCACATTTGAAATGCAGCAGTGTGATGTGCTCTGGAACATGCTGTGTCTTAGCCTGTTATTCCAAATACAAAGCAGGGAACACACTCTGAGAAATTTTAGACTGGGAGAGCCGTAACAGCTGCAGTTGGTTGTGGCTCTCTCCTGCTGTTCTCTAGAACCTCCTTACAAGTAAGTTTTTTTTTTTATTCCTAAGCCAATTTCAGTTATCTTATCCAGTGATCTTATGCATCTTTTGGGCTGCTTCCACATGGTTAGAACATAGGACAGATGATCCCCCAAGAGAAAACAGGCTTAGCAAGGAGACTAAGAAACACAGGCTCAGGATTTCCCAGATCTCTGTCCTTGCACCTGGAGCTTATTTCTGCTTGTGCTGCACAGACCATAACTGCACAAGCGCTGTGTGTGGGTGACTCTCTGCCCACGTGCTCTGGAATTGGCAGGGCTGATCTGCCCTTCCAGTTACTGAGGGCAATACCTTAATAAAGCTGTTGAACTTGTAGTGGCTGTCAAACCTACACTGGGACAGGGAACCTTCTCTTGTCCCTGCTTGCTTGTATACAGAGCAGAGTGCTGTAAACAGAGCTATAAATACTCCTGTGCCCACTGAATGCTCGAGGTCAGAGCAGACCAGCATAGCAATTCCTTCTGGCTTTGAAAATAAGCTATGAATCAATGCATTCATTGCAGGCTGAGTATCCCTGGAATGAGGCTGATAGTGCTGCTCCAAAACATTGGCATTCTGCGCAAGAGCACTGCAGAGAACAAAATACATGGTAGTGAACCACACAAAGGGCACAAAGCAGCCAAGTCCCTAAAACCTACCTTTGGCAAGAAGTAATTCATCAGGACACCTGGATGCCAAACCTGGAAATATCTGGTGGCTCAAGGAAATATTTATAGCCCTCTGAATGGTGGCGATTTTTATTCATAAATTATATGTTTATAACCCACTGAACGGCAATCAGGTTACATTTTGGATCTCCCTGCTACATCCCAGCCTCTATACTCTCTACATGAAACTCACTGTATCAGCTTGTAGTTGAGGAAGCAGGACAGATGAGATGGGAATTGACCTGGAGGTGGAAAGCCAAACCTCAGCCCTAGGCAGGACAGCAAGCCCAGAGAACACACTCAGGAAGGCAGGACACATCCTACTCAATATTGCCAAGAGCAAAACCTAATGCTCTTTAAATTCCTTCAAGCTTAAACTCCCTACACCAGGAAAAGGTTTTCGATCCAGAACCCAGCTTTAGATTAATCCAGCTTGAGCCAAGCATATGAATGAAAGTCCAGCCTCACTGCATCCTTTATGGGAAATCCCTGTAGTTACAGCTAGAAGTGATACACCCTCTGAATCCACCTCGCATGTCTCCTGCAGGGAGACAGTTCTCTGATTTTTGTAAGACAGTTTTATGTGGAAAGAACAACCACATAAAAAAAATCTCCAGTAAATTCTTGATGCTACTGACCCAAAGACTACAGTAGCCATGGAAGCTGGTGAAGGGTCTGGAGCACAAGTCCTCTTAGAAGCATTTGAGGGAGCTGGGGGTGTTTAGCCTGGAGAAGAGGAGGCTCCGGGGTGACCTTATTGCCCTCTACAACTCCCTGAAAGGAGGTTGTAGCCAGGTGGGGGTCAGTCTGTTCTCCCAGGCAGCCAGGGTCAGGATGAGAGAAAATGCCCTCAAGCTGCACCAGAGAAAGTTAAGATTGGGTGTTTGATAGAAAAAATTATTCACTGTTAGGGTGGTCAGGCCTTGGAAATGGCTGCCCATGAAGTGGTGGAGTCATCAGCCCTGGGGGTATTTTAAAGAGGTTTAGATGTGGCACTTAGGAACTTGGTTTAGTTGATGGCCTTGGCAGTGATGGGTTAATGGCTGGACTTGATCTTAGAGAGCTTTTCCAATGTAAACGCTTCTATGATTTTTGTGGAAAAACATTTCAGAGACTCTCCCTTGAATTCTCTTTCTGACTAATATTGTTCTTCTCCCCCTCCTTGCCAGCTTAACAAACATTTCTGTGTCTAAATAGCATTTTTGGTCCACTGCCTGTTGCAATCAAAAGAACCTTCTTACTGACTTCTGGGACTGTCAGGCCCAGCTATTAGTGAAACATAAAAGCGTTAGAACCCCTCACTACTGGGACTGTGTGTATAAATGGCGTTACTTGCCTCCTCCTGTGGTTGTTCATGAGATCAGGACACAAAGCCTGTCTTTTGGGAGCCGTCTTTCCTTCAGAAGCCTGTTTGCCTTTCTATCTCATAATGACAGTGAGAAATCCTTGAGGGTTTTCTAACTCCCATTCCCCATCAGAGAGCCCCAGCAGGCAAAGGCTTTGTCAGGCAGCATATTAATGAAACAGAAAACATGACCTGAATTTTTATAGCTTGTACTTAGCAGGTCATTTACTTGTCATGAAAAGGGACATTTTGCATTGGTTGCCAATAATAGCTTCAGAAAAGCGAGCACTTAGCTCTCATGTTTAATTCCCATGAGGGAGAAGGGTGAGAGGAAGAGCCCCCCAGCTGCTCCCTTACCCCCACCCCACGCTGAGATATTCAAACTATGCTAAGCACTCTTCTAAAATTTTGTTGCAGGAGCCGGGGTCTTGTGTGACCCTGGTAGTGGAGGCCACACGCAGGGCCGAGCTGTGTCCCAGATCTCATCCCGGAAGGGTTTCTTATCCTTGCGTCCCACGCAGCAGCAGCAGCCCAGCTGAGCAGCTCTTTGCAGAACCGAGCTTGCCAATTTCCTGTCAGCCCAGCACGGTTCTGCCTGGTCAAGTTATCTCTCCCAGTCGGATCACCAGACTCAGGCAAAAATTTTGACACAAAAGCGGGATAATTTTCACAAGCTGTGAGGTGATTTTCACAAGCTGGAGGGTCAGGCTTTCCTCATTGTGCAAGGGGAACAGTGGGGCATACAAATCCCCTCAAAGATAAGGAAGATGTTCTTAGATGGGCTCTGAATCCAAACTAGTATATATATCAGCTACAAGATACATGAACTGGGCACAAGAACAGTCTAGACTCGTGCCAAACTTGAATCATTAGCTGAACTGCTGCTAAGTGCCTTAAGTGTCTACAGAAGGGACAAAAAGGCCCATTTCTCTCCTCAGCCCTCCCAGGTAACAAGTGACAGAATGAAGGAAATGTCCTCAAATTACAACAGGGAAAGTTTATATTGCATATTAGGAAAAATTTCTTCACTGGAGGGATTATTAAGCATTGGAACAGGCTGCCCAAGGAAATAGTTGAATCACTGTCCCTGAAGGTATTTGAACAATGTGTAGATGTGGCACTTTGGGGACATGGCTTAGTGGTGGCCTTGGTGGTGCTGGGTTAATGGTTTGCCTCAATGATCTTAAAGCTCTTTTTCAACCTAAACAATTCTATGATGACATAAGCTTCAAATAATAAAAAGGGTTGGCATGGACCTCCTCACAGGGCCTTTGAGCACCATCAGGGGCAACAGCAATGTCCAAGAGCTGACACTTTCTCAGTGATTTCACATACTGCATTTTGAACTGTGCAATATTCTTTGTGTCTCATGGAGAAACCTTTAATCTCAGGCTAGAAATCTTTGTGGTTCCCACTATTTAAATTGGAAAAACTTCAGACTTCCACAGAAAGCTGTAGGGATTAGGTAATAATATCTGTGGCTTTGCTCTCCGCCCAGTATCTCAGTGTTTTGTCTCAGCCTTGCCGTGCTTGTTGCCATAAGCCTCTTCAGCACCTCCTTGATGTCTTCAATTAGCTGAGTCCCTTCCAAAGAAGAATACTAAAGACTGATGAAGGAAAAGAGACCAACACCATAACATTGTTTCCAGACCTCTAATGATTCCCTGTGTGTATATCCAATAGCTTCTCCCCATTCCTTTCTTTCTCGCTAGAGTGTGAATATTTGTGTGTCCTGCAGCAGGACAGGACTCTTGGGCAGGGTCACAGACTCCTGGAAAGGCTTGTTGGGAGGGACTGGTGGAGGCCTGCAGTTGAACCTGCTGCTCAGAGTGGAAGATACTGCCAACACTAGACCAGCAGCTGTGGGGTTGAGCCTGCACGCAACAGTAATGTGTTAATTGCTGACTCCTGCACTCTATGTGGCTGTTGGTCAAGGGCAGCAGAATTGGGTCAGGATATTGTTTCATTCATTCCTTCTGTTCCCTAGCTTACTTCCATGTCCTGCTGTCATCTATACTATTAATGAACTAAGATAATTTTCTGGAGGGCAATGAAGCTAAAGGCTGGTGGTTTCATGCCCTAATCAATTAGTAGCACTAATCACTGATTAGTGGTTCATCACTGATTGTTGAATAGCCCTTCACTCTGAAAGAGCCAGGTGCCAGGAAACCATCCTTGCCAAGAGGTGGACCCTGTCCTCAAGAGCTGAAGCAGACCAAGTATTGGTGAGGACACATGGCTGCATGAGGTAGGAGCCAGGAGTGCTGACACTGCTCCAACTCGTGTACTTCCACCCACTTCATCACACAGTTATGTGTCTGAGGAGCAAATCCACAAATCTGTCAGGTTGTTCTGATTGATTCCTTTCACATATGAGCCATCAGACTGCCAAATGAGCAGGGTAGGGTCTCTAGAGACCCTGTGTAGGGTCTCTAAGAACCTGGTGTCCAACCCTGTTCACCAGGCAGAATCACTGAATTACTGAATGCATTCAGTACAGGAGATTTAATAAGGGCATGAAAAAGCTACTGAGAAACAAAGATCATGACCCTGCTTCTACTAAGCCAGTTTAATTTTAGAATAAAAATCTCTAAAGAAAAATCTGAAGAGACTTATAAACAAGGCTATCATAACTCATCAGATTAATTACAGGACAGAGTGCATTTCAGATATTGATCTGGGTCTGGAAAGGATTTAATAAGATTAGTTAGGAGTTACTAGCACAAGATGGAGATATTCATCTGGTTCGTAGCTTTGCTGAAGTCAGGATACTTAGACTAGGCAGAAGCACAAATCTTTGAAATCCCCAAGCAGAAACTACCATGTACTTTACAAACATCAGTAAAACCAGCCTCACTGGGAAATGGGAAAACAGGCTTTTTCCCTCACTCTTTTACAGGTAGTTGATGGAAAACTTTCAAGCAAAGCAAATTTGAGGAGATGACCTTAAAACTCAGTGAGTGTGGCAGGCATTAGATCAGGTCACAAACAAACTGAAACTCTTTACTCAAAGAAGGACCATCTTGAAATGGAAAGTCACTAAAATTGCTGTAATAGTTGGTGCAAGTCCACTCTTTTTCAGTGCTTCCTGAAGGGGAGTTGAGTTTGGAACAGCTTCAAAGGCAGAGTAATGATTTCAGCCTGAAGAGACACTGCTTGCCCAGCATCCATGCCCCACATGGAGGCCTCGTGGGGATGCTGCTGGGATTGTGATGCTCTTTAGACTTCCGCTTGCTACCAAGTTTAATAAAAGTGAATTGTTTCTTTTCAGAAAGAAATGAATGATGTGTTGCCTGAGCAAGAAAGAACTAAGCCATTCATCCCCTCACTCACTAGGACTGGGTGGTTTTTATGGAAGGCCAGACATTTCCATAGTTATCTCTTTGCAAGAAGCAAAGCTCATCTCAGGCTTTCAGTGGATGATGAAAGCCTCTAATGCTCAAGGAGCTTCTGCTTGAATATGGTTGGGTGGACACATGCAAAGCTGCTTGCAGTGTTTAGGGTCCACCTCATCCTCAGTATATTGCCACTCCAAAGTCCATTTGGATAAAGGACGCTGTTGCATGTACACATCTTTATATCCAACAATGTAATCTTTTGAATTCTGCAACAGTCCAGGTTCCAAGGGAATAATCCAAACTGTTTGAGTACGTGGGAGTGGTTTGCACTGACAAGAGGTTAATTTGATCTGAAGAGATGTTTCATCATGCTGCAGTAATTCAGACTGCATGCTAATTCCGTCCTTGGCTTCTTCTCTGTTAAGAATGTGTCACCAAAATTTCCAGTATTCCATATCAACCACATACCTTTAGAAAATAGAAACTGCCAGTTCATTTCAAATCCAGCTGTCAAGTAATGTCAGTTTTTACTCAGACATCAGCCAAGATCCAAATCAGTGAGATTAGAATAAAAGGTTCTGAAGTGGGCTACTAGCTGAGAACCATCCATTCTCCCTCAGCTGTGCAAAGATCATGAGCAGTTAAATAACTTGAGTGCCTGAACACTGTTTCTACAGCAGAGAAGCCACAGAGAAGAGGAGTCCAAGTGCCATGACTTGAGACACTTAAGGAATTATCATAAAAACATATGAGGACAATTCAGTGACATGTAGAAAGAAAATAAATTCCAGGACAGAAGGGCATAAGGACCTAGTTCAACCATGGATTGTGAAAAGTGATCTGGGCCATTCATGAGGGGTTTTCCTTTCTTCCACCACTGGTAGATGGCATGAGCAATCAAATGCATTGATCATTGCCTATAAGTTGAGTAGAAATCTAAAATTTAAGAGAAGATGGTGTGGTTGTGTGATGGTGTGTGGTTACTGAGTTTTAAAATGCTGCAGTTAAAAGGAGAACCTCTGAAGAAAATGAGAAGTGACACAACAGACTGAAAAGAAAATACTTGGAAGAGTGGAAACTCAGACACAGAATAAAGGGATTTAAGTGGCTGACATATCACGTGCACTTAAGAGATCAGAAAAAAGCTACAAATAAAAGTAAGCATTTCTTTTTAACTTTTCTTAGGGAGTAAGGACAGAAAAGAAGCCTGTCTCTCAATTGCACTGGGGGGAAAAAACCCATCTGATTGTGTTCCCTTCTTAAGAAATTAAGCCAACAAGGGATTTAGATTTGAAAGGAAGAAAGACGATCCTCTTTACTTTCAGATTAAATACCTAACAATGGCACTTCTGCCCCTAGCGCTTAAAATCTATGGAAGTGCTCACATGTACACTAAATCGAAAGGAGTTAAGTCTTGAAGGCTGAGACTGCACAGGCCTGGTGATCACCAGCAGTCAGGTTCCCCCTCCTCCTCCAAATATCTCTCCTCCCACTTGCCTTTTCAGCTTTGATGTGAAATCACCATTTTCAGGATGTGTTCTTGGAAGCTCGCAATCTGATTTTGGGGGAAATCCTCCCTCCATGATAAGCTGTTTCCATGGGGATTAAATATTTCATTTTCAGTTTTGTGCTGGGAGCTTCTATAGAAGGTTTACTTGCCAGTTTTCATGCTGCTAAAAAGATAAGGAAAATATTACCATGACAGAGATCAATCTATACTCCCTCTATGTAGATGATAGTGGCTGGGGTAAAGTATGGCATATCAAAGCAGCTTGATTCTATATGAAAAATCCAAACATTGTTTTCATTATGGAATAATCTCAATACGTAAATGAATGAGAAATATCAAGAGATCAATTTGAGTATGTTCAAGTTTCCCAGTCCCTATTAAAATTCCAGAAGAACCAGTAGAAAAAGCAACTCCCTAAACCAAATCACTCTGGAGAGCAATCTGTGAAAATAGATACTAGTAACACACCTAACCAGAGATTTTTCATTTGCTTTTTGTTATATTAATGATGACTAGCCTCAGTCTGAATTCTGCAGGTAGGCAAGATCCCCAGTGAAGCCACCAAGCATTAACCAGGGCAGGGGGAGTGAAGCCTATCAGTTGCACCTTTGATACCTGTGTCACTCCACCTGTGCCTGGGAAGGCTGAAGAGCCTGGGCCTGATCCTTTTACACTGACAGAAAAGCCTCTAACTTGTACATAATTTTACAATGTCACTTTATCTTTGATGCAGTTTTTCCTCTGCTTACTAGAATACAAGATCACTTATAAAAGCAATGTGTCCAATAGGCTACTTAGTCATATCTCCTGACTGCAAAACAGATGTTTGTCTGTCTCCATATCTGCCTATTTGCTCAAGCCTGAATTGAGACTAAATTCTTGTATCTTGGGCATCTCCTTCACATATTTCCAAACCTGGTCATTGAGAACAGTTGTGAGGTCTGTGAGGTAAACTCTCCTTTGCTCTTGTCTGCTCAGATGGGCCATCTGAGAAGTCTAATTAGCATCCTGCTCTCAGAGCAGTGTCCTGACAGGAAGAATGGATCCAAACGATTCAGCAGCAGAGACAGAGCAGACACAAGCAGCACAGTAAGAGCAGGCATCTGAGCCCTGCAACAACCTGAAGTGGAACAGTTTTGGTACAAGTGATGCCCAAATGTGTCCTTCTTCAAGGGAACTCTGAAATGTAAGTGCTGTTGCTTGTGCAATATCTGGAGCCCCACTTAAAAATGATGATGTAGGACTCCATCAGACTATAATCATAACCTGAAGGATTTGTCATCATCCTGCAGCTGATCAAACAGTGGTCAGGAAAGTTTGGGTTCTTTCCTTCAGAAGTACCTTTTTCTGTTGAAAAAGTGTGGTTCTGTGTGTGGGTGGTTGTGTGTGTGTGTCTTTGGGTGGGAGCCCTCAAACCAGGTTTCATCAAGCATTCTCCTGTTTTCACTAGATACCTCTAGCACTTTTAACCTCAACATTTTCCAGAGGTAAAAAGCCACGAAAATTGACAAAAACAACATCTAAAGAGATCCCCCTGGCTGTCTTTCTTACCTCTTTCACATCAAGAATGGGAAAATATTGAAAGGCACTTTCCAGACAGCTGTGATGGTGACTAACCTTCAGGGAGTATGGGATTTGAACAGAGAAAAGACTTATTGTCTTATCCCCTCCCTATACCTGCCTCTCTGTGAAACACAGCAGTGTCTGTCCACCTTTCTGCTTTCAGATAACACCAGCTCTAAGGTAGTCAGAGAGATGATGAGTTTGGACACTGAAGGGTAAATAAGCACTGTGTGAGCTAATTGGAGTGTCAAGGAGAATGGAAGGGAAGATCCTTGCTTCCAGCTGTTTTGTTGTGTGTTGTCTCATTCATTTAGTGATTTATAATTTGTTGCTGGTGGAGCAAACCAGAGCTGCTGCCCATTGCTGCCACATGAAGAGCAATGGGGAAAAACTCCCTCTGTAGTCTGACTGTGACACAGACCTTCCCATTGGTGCTTCTTGGGTCCAAGAACATTTGCAACACACTGCTTAAAGACTGAATTTGACACTCTCTTTCCTTTTAAAGAAGCTTTAAAGCCATTTCTTTCTATTTAGCAAGTATTACTACTTTGAAGAATCTGGTTCTCAAATTCAGCTTGTAAAATTAATCTCACCATTTCCCTCAATCCCTTTTACCAGCTGGAGTAAAATATCCACACTGTTTTCTTGATTAAAAGATTGTTGCAATCAGCAATGAATGAACAACTGTTCATGAGGGTAAAATTGAAATGATCCCTAATGTGAGCACATGAGCTGTTACAAATTTTTCCATGCTGAGCTTTCAAAATAATTATAGTAACCCTGCATAATTTGGCCTAGTTTTTATTGTATTCCACACCAAACAAAAACCAATAACAGTTATTTTTAAAATAGCAGTATTCCTTCAGTACAACTCACCCAAAGAGAATCAGTTCCTGCAAAGAAAGTGCAGTTTTTGTAAAGAAATACAGTGTGATTTTCAGCTGCACAGAAAATTGGCCCATGGATGCAGTTCTCTCTGGTGTCATGAATAAAAGGTTTTGCTGTCAGGGATTCACCTTGTTAAAGGTAGTGGGTATTTCACACCTAATACATCAGTGACAGTCCAAACCTTCCAGTTGCTCTAGGTCTACACCTTGGAGAAATAAATGCTTCTGTTTTTTCAGTTTTATTCTTGATCTTGCAAACAAAACCAGCTCTGCCATCCACCTCCCAATATCTTCAGGGTGGATCCTAACAATTCACGAGGAAAAGGATCGGGTAAGAGGTTTGTATCCTGATATTTGTCAGGACAAAGAAAAGGAATCAAGAATTATATAGCAAAGGAGAATTACAGTGGATTTAAACAGACATAAAATATTGCCAGATACAATTGTTCGAGTTAATGCTCAATTGGACAAAAGTCAGGAGCCCTAGAAAATAATTAGGATATTTTGGACTGATGAGCATTGAGTTTGGAGAACAGGAATGGGAACTGAAGGAGATAATCCTCTTATTATGCTCCTAAACTGTTGGTGGAATTACTGATTGAAAGTCCAACTCAATGAATTGATGCCATGAATATTTACCATTAGCAGGAAACTTTATCCCTCTGAAGTTTACCCTAGCAGCGATTGGCAGTACTTGAACAACCTGCTGCAAACTTAAACTAGAAATGTTTCACAAAAGAAATAGGGCAAGATAATTTTTATCGTTGGAACAAATCCCCGGTGGATGGGCTGGATTGTCTCACATTTGTGCATTTGTATGGAGAAAAGGTCTGAAAAAACCTCACAGATTTTGACCTTAAAATAGGAGAACTTGGTAAAAGGAGGATAATATGAAATACAATGTTGTTCCTTCATGAAAGACTTCACTTTTGAAATAGGTTTTTGTCTTCTACCAGCTACAGAATTAAAGTTTTCAGGGCTCCAGACTCCCAAGTAGAAAAAGATTCCTGAAACAATTATTATGGCAAAGCCCAGGGCTGCTCAGCAACATGGTTCAGTCCTCCTCTGTCCAAGCTGGTGAAAACTTTTGAAGCAGGTGCATTGCTCTGTGCACTCCTTGTTGTCATAATATAAAAGCTGCTAAGACATTTATTTAAACTGAGCAATAGTTATCATACTAAAGTTATAAAATTATTTATAAATTCTTCCATTACATTTACTAAAATAATTTCCACTATGAAGAGATCCATTTCAGGTTTGAGGACCTGGGCAAAGAGGAAGTGTGAATGGATTCTCCTGCAATTCCACATGTCCTCTGAGGTGCAGGTGATTGCAATACATGAGCTGGTCTGCACAGACTTATTCTCCCCAGCTTGAGACATCCAGGGAAGGAGATTTTGTTAACAAGCTAGTTGAACTTTAAAGGCAGTAATATGAGCTTAACAAGGCCAGTTGTGAAAAATCAGATTTTTTTCTCCAGTCTGAAATACACACAGAGGTCTATGGGATGTTTCCCAGCTGGGTTTTTAGTTATCCGTGAACATGCAAGGGAAGAATTACTTTCAGCATGAAGCACACACTGATGCTTTACAGAATCAGGACTCAAAATGAGACCAATAAAGTCTGTCCAGTAACTAATTAGCAGACATGGTGCAAAAGCGTTTGCACTTGCTTATCCACGATGAGAGACATGCTCTCTGGATCAGAAGGGATTCCCGGGGATTTTCGGCTCTGCATCAGACCCCACAGGTCAGTCTGCCATACTCCACAGGTTTGGAGGAGCGAAGACAAGCCCCTGAATGTGGATTACAATGTCTACACAGTGTGGGTCCCATCCTGAAGCCATTCAAACCCAAGAGGCATCAGGAGAGATGCTGCAGCCTCAAGGTACTTGGTCAGAGACTGGGGAAGACTGAATTTTTCAGATTAATTCTTGTCGTAAAAATGCGGGTAAACTCAGGTCTTCTTGCGTTTCAGCTTCTGTCCTTCCTGGAAGGAGAACCCTCCCTTTTCCTGGTTATCCAAAAGCAGGCGAGCGAGGACACGAAGTGGAGAGTACCGAAACAGCAGCTGCTGCGGCAGCCAGCTCCAGGCGCAGGGTAGCTCCCCATGCCGGGAGATCAGGGCAAAACCGAGGTTTTAGTGATCACTGGAGCTGTCTGTGGCCAGACTAAAATAGCAAAATGTTGACACACGTAACAGTGGCACCACTGGCCTCAGGACGTGCCCACTGACATACTGCTCAAGTTCTGTACAGAATAAATGACACAGCCCGGTCCTTGCGCCAGGCAGAGTGAGCATCACAACCCTTGGTCTTCCGTGATCCCAGACTTGTTTCTTCATGCCAACTTGGTGCTCTGGACAGTTTAATATTTTAGTTTATTCAGTGTGACTCTGCTGGTTTTGGTTGAGAGTTAATTTTTTTTCACAGAAGCTGGTATTGGGCTATGGTTTTGATTTGTGCTGCCGGTAGTGTTGATAATTTAGGGATGATTTCCTAGAATCATAGAATCATGAAGGTTGGAAGACACCTTTAGATCATCAAGCCCAATCACCAAGCCAGCATTATCACTGCAACTACAACACCACCAAACCTTATCTCCCAACTCCAGACACCTCTTAAACACCTTTCCACACCTCTTTTGTTACTCCTGAGCAGTGCTTACACAGAGTCAAGGACTTTTCTGCTCCCTTCCAGTGAGGAGGCTGGGGCAGGGGTACAAGAAGTTGCAAAGAGACAGTGCTGGGACACAGGACACCAACTGGCCACAGGGATATCCTGCATGGTGACATGCTCAGCATAAAGCTGGGAGGAGAAGGAAAGGGGGGATGTTGAGTGTGATGCTGTTTTTTCTCTTCAGTTGCTGTTACACTGGAGATGGCTGAACACCTACTTGACCATGGGAAGTGATGAATGAATTTTTTAGTTTGCTTTGCTTGTGGAGTGTCATCATTTATGAGCAGTGAGGATCATTATGCTGTTGCCTGGGGAAAATTGTCTTTTTTGACACCTTCTTGTGGTGGGACTATGAAAGTACCTTGGAAAAGATTGTTCCCTAGTAACTGGAGCAAAGGGATTTTATAGAAGAATATGCAGTAATTTACTTAGTTACTCTGAAAAAACCCACCTGACATCTATATTTGATACCAGAAAGCTGATGCCTGACATTTTTTAAAGAACTGGCCAAAGTATCTTAGATAATAATATATACCTAATATAATCTAATAACATAATCTATTTTCTTATCCCTGTTTTTTGTCTCCTTTGTTGTACCATCTGTTTTCACTGTAAGCTATAACAAATTCCCTGCAGTCTTTCTGCCATAGAACAGAGATAGCATGAGAGATAGAATAATAACAGTCTCAGATTAAACCAAAGGTTCTTCTCTCACAGAAACAATTTTTCCCAAGGCTATTATCGTGTTTGCAAACTCTGCTAACCGTGTTGAAATTAGATTGCAAATGACATTCTTTTCACAGAAAGAGATCTCTGTAGCACATGAGGCATTTGCAACAATGCTACTAAAAATAAGAGCATGGTCTGACAGAGCATTCAATTATTCATGTGCTGACAAGTGCAGGGCAGGCAGGCTCATAGAGCTGCATCAAACACATCTCCAGTACTGCCTGGCTCTATGTCCAATGCAGTGTGTGCTGGATGTGTAGCACCCTTCTGCTAAGAAAGGGCCCAAATTTTATTTAACAAAAAGCAATGGAAGTCCAAAGGGGAAGATCCTCTAAGAAAGCTGCCTCAGCTACCAGAGGCTTTGTGGCTTGCTCCTGCAGGCCCTCAGGCTGCCACCACCATGCCAGCTCCTTCCTCTCAGGGAGGAGTCTCTTAGGAGACTCATGAAACATTTATTCTGCATCCATGCCATACTGTGCACTTTTGTGTCCCAAGCTATAAAAAATGCAGCATGCATCCCTGCCTGCAGTTAAAGGGAATGGTTTAGCAGTCAGCTGCTTAACCTTTTCTTCCCCATCCTTCACTTGAAGAAGTCTCCCTGCAGCTTTACCTTAGCTCAGAAGGAACGCAAGTATTTAAGGCCACTTGCAATATGAAAGCACTTCTGTTGGGTGAACTTCATTCAGAAATGGCTGGGATTGCAGGGACTTCTGTGAGCAGTGAAGCAGTGGCAGGGACATTAAAGTCTTCAACTGAAGTCTGTGGCCCACCTGGTCTTTTGAAATGTGTTTGGGAGAATCTGAGGGAAGGTGTAAATGTCTTCTCTTGGGCCTCTGAAATGCTGCTCATCCTGCTGTCCATCTTGCCATCAGTAAGATGAAACACCAAGTTTTGTCATTCTGCATTTCCCCTCTTAAAAGGAGATTAATTGAAGCACCCAACAGGACCTACAGGGAGCTGCCAGATGGGAAGTGGACAGGCCTCCTCGGACCCACTAGGTGAGCAGCATGAACCTCTGCAGATAGAAAGCAGTGGTGGTTTGAAAGGCTATAATTCAACAATTGAAGGCTGAGTGATTGTGCAGTAAGATGCAAGAGGAGTTTACAGACCATCCAGTGTTAGCAAGATAATTTTTATGGTTAAGAAAGCTTACATAAATTCTGCTTTGCCAATTACTCATCTATCTGGAAGTTGCTATCCTAATGTTTTAGGTCTCGTCTTTGAATGGAGTAAAATATTAATTAGTGAGCCTCAATGGAAAGGAAATTACCAGGTGCTGCAAACATGCAGAGCATAGAAGCCATCCCTGTCAGGGATACATTTGGAATAGAATTGCCCTGGCCAAGGACAACCTTGTATTGCATGACTGCATGCTAATAAAGACCAGCCATGTCCCTGTCACGGTTACTAACTCATAATGGCAGCAAAGAATAAGAAGCATCATAAGATTAAAATATAATAGTCCCTGGATAACCATAACCCATTACTTCCATTGGTGCCCTGCCTTCGAGCAGTTCTGAAACAGCAGAAGGGAAACCGAGTGTCTGTGAAGTAGGAGCCAAGTAGTGAGCAGACATCCCCTGGCTGCCAGAATCAGCCAGGAAAAAGTGGTGTTGTCCTTCAGGTACGAGCTAGAAAGATAAGAGATGCAACTTCATTGTGTTATATGTTTAAAAGGTAAAAGCAAGACTGATATGATTTGTAGCACTCAGACGTGTTCGTCTTTAGGAATTATGTGGGTTTTTTGTCCAACCAGTTTCCAACCAATAGTTCATTAACTCTTTGGAACTATCGAGTACTAATTTACATGTTAATCTAACTTAATTCTTAATTTACTGGTAATGATTATGGTACCTTTGCAGCTCTCTCAACCCATGAACACAAACTAAAGGCAAAGACCAAAAGGCTAAAGAGCTTGAGAAACAACCTCCCCATACTGTGCCCTAGAATAAACAACAACTTTAAAATAGCCACAGCAAAACTTCCGAGAGCTGTGGTGGTGAAACAGCAGATTCAGCCCCTATTTTGAAAGGCAATGTCTGCAGTAGAGACCACAGCTGGTTGAACTCCTTTGGTGGAGTGGTGCTCAGGAGGGCTGGGTGCTACGGTGGAATGAGAACTTAGACTCCTCGGGTGGATTGGTTGAGGTGGAAGTAATCTAGCTATGTTTTGTGTTAAGGAATCTGCAATTCAAACAGGAAGGAAAATTCTCTTTCATCGCCAACTTCAAAGTAACTTCCAGTAGTCTCTTTGACTGGCTTATTGATTCTGCCCTTTGTTCTCAGAGAGGAAAAGAAGTCCAAGAGACATAGCTTGCCTTAAGAAACAAAAGGCTGTACTGTGAGTCTCATTTAAGTTCCCTCTGATTATTCATTGCTTGGCAGCTTGTTTCAAAGCACCTCTTCAGCTATTTTACAAGCTTTCATTTCTAATATTTTCCATGATTATTCTGTAAGGTCCTGATCTAATGCAAAACTTCCCCCATCCAACAGAACACAAAGGAACATTTCTGTATGTCTTAAACGTTTTACAAGCAAACTCTGATAGGTGTCTGCAAGTTCCATGTACTCCATGCTAATTCTCACTGCATCCCATGACCTTTCATGCAGCCTGGAGGTGTGTGCAGAGCATGACAAAATTCTGCTCAGCAGTGTACAGGGAAGACCACAGACATCCTTCTCTCCTCATACTCTGCAGCATGTCCCAATCTCTGCCAGATACCCTACAGCAGATTTACTATTATGTTGCCCCTCAAATGCAACAGAGATGTAGCTAGGAGCAGGAAAGTCCCAAAACATTAAGTTCAGGCTCAAAAGCTTGGTAATATTTGGTGTAATTTTTGGGAAAGAGAAAAAAAACACTCAGGAAACTTTTAATCTTGAATTATTTGATGGCAAGTTTAGCAGCAAACTGCCAAGCTTCTGAACTGGCAATTGCTTCTGTGCAGGGCAGCGTTCAGAGCATGAGGATGAGTGCAGAGCCTTGGCAAGTGGCAGCAAGTGAGATGGGAAACAGCTCCAGAAATCACTTTGCCCGCATTTATTGGAGTTTAGCACCACCTAATGTGTGAGTGCTTCACGTTCAAGCACTTCCCAGCATGGCCAGGATGAAACAGCCTAAGTGGAGCTAGAGAGAGCCTCTGGCATCAGAAAGCATTAAAATTTGTCTTTGTCTACTCGGTTCCTTGTTTTTCCCTTACTAAGGGAGAAGAATGTAGGAGCAGGCAGCTCTGCTGTGAGCAGACCTGGAACAGTCAAGAGGCAGGAGAAGAGGGACACTAGGGACACCAATGGTGACAGTCCACAGATGAGATAAACAGGGGAAAGGCTGTTTTTAGCTCAGACAACAGACACAGCTGGGAAGAGTTTGCAGCCTTCTCCTGGTTGTTTTCATCCTGGCTACTTGACATTTGTAGACTTAAAATTGACAGATGGCCACTCCAGCCGTTTTGGGAACAGCAGATGTCGAGGGGACCTGTAAAGGATTTCAGGACTGCTGTGAGTCTGGGATCAATTTGAACTGTCCAAAGGTTCCAGGAATTGCCTTAGAAACAGCTTTGCTGCAATTGAGAGATGAAAAAAGTGCTTACACTTCTAAATTAAAGCTGCAAGTGTAATGACTCACAAGGCCCTGCAGGAGCATGGGGCTCTTTTAGCACAAGTAATTCAGTTGAGCTCTAGTGATATTTCTGTGCTTCTAACTTCTTTAGCCTCCAAAGAGCGATAATTGGGAGAATATTGTCTATAGTAATACTCAGGAAATCAAAATGAACGCACTGACAAACTGTGTCCTCCTTCCTCTAATTTTAAAAAATTAAGGTTACAATTAGGATATACAGACTATGGGGATAAATGATAAATTCAGCAAAAGAAAATAAAAGAAAGGGTTTGGGTTTCTCACACCTTTGGATTGAAATAAACAGAGGAAGAGAGGGGCTGAAGTGCTGCCAGGTTTGCCAAGGGTCCCTATGGAGTACCTGGGGAGAAGTAAGCACTGAAGAGCCACCTACAGCAGTCACTTCCTCTTACACACAGAACTTACCTGCAGCTGGAACATCTCATCACATCTGTCTTACAGAGCACAAACTCTTCATATGCCCATATTTAAGCTGTTGGACATTCCTTAAAGCTCAGCACTTGAGCCACATATGGTGCAAACAAATGTTTTGTCCTCTGGCTTGGCCAGGAGCCACCCTTGGCTACAGAAGCCATTATGTTTGTAGCATACTATATCTAAAAAGAGAAGAAGCCCAAAGCTTCCATCTGCTTCTTCCCTGAGACAGACAGAGGACACAAAATAGGCCAAGATGACAGCTGGTTTTCAAAAGACCCTGCAAGGAATGATGTCAGGGTCAGGAAATAAATCCTTCAGGTGAAAATGCATCAGGGCATCAGGAAGACAGTGAGACCACATCCTGTCCAGCCTGCATTGATTTTTCAGAACAACACATTCCGAAGGCAAGTCTAGCAATATCCAGGCATACTCTCAGTTTTACCCTGGGCCAGCATCCCTCAGGACATTGGAATGCTGTTTTCAGTATCAAAAACAAGATTATGACAGCACAGAAACCTGAGCATCCTCTCTGCCCAGTGTAATGTGTCTTTACTCACTGCCTGTGTTTCACACAGGGGCCTGGGCAGGTCTGCACAGCCAAGGGCATATCTGGAGCACCTGGAGATGGTGTCCTACCTGGAGTCTCTTCCAGAAAGAGGGATTCCCCAGCTTCACTGAAAAAGTGATCTCCTTTGGCCTCCTCAAAGTCACACATCAGCCTTGTTATGAGCTTCTAAGAAGTAGGCTCTGGATTTAATATAGAATAAAGAATGGGGTTTCAAATAAATATTGAAAGTCCCAGCCATACCAGAGTCATTCTAAGTCAGCTTAACAAACAGAGCCTGAATAACCCCCCTGAGAGCACCATCCTCCTTCCACCAAGTGCACTTACTGGCAAGGTGACTCAGATATAAAATGTGTGCTTCAAAAGAATTGTAAATTAAGGGCTTACAAGACTGTGACTTTTAACATCTGCATTACTTGTTAAGACTTAGTGAATCAAACTTGAGAGATTTTTCTCCCCAGAATCAAGTTTGGACTAATCAGAAACTTTAAAATTACATGACCTCTTAGGGTATATGCTGAAAAAAATAAAACATGTCTATTATATTAGTGCTAATGCTGCAGAAGATATGGTGTTGTAACAAATGAAAGGAAAGTTTCATCTTTGTTAAGTCCAAAGTCAAGTGATTTTTAGGAAGCAGAAATTAATTAACATCCCTAGAGATAATTATCTGTGTGCAGTTATGGTTCCCTGTATTCCTTCCTCTTAAAAAAGTTTGATCCAATCTAAAGCAGACAATTCAGAAGTCCCTCAGCCCTTTAGATCTTGACAACTCATGATTTTCAGCTAGATTCTTATAAATATTTTGGTGTTTAAAGCAGCTAATCAATTATGATTCGCAGCAAGATTGTAAGCGACTTTGTAAACCATTTTCAGGGACAGGGCTCTCCTGAGATGCAATGATCTGGACATTTTAAGTCACTGATTTTAATCACCTTGCCAAAGTACATGCAAAAAATATCTGTGTCCATGTAGAGCTCATGCTAACCATAAATGATTTTGTTAAGGGATTAGTAATACTTAGGAGAAGGCTCCAGCATTTCTCATTTATGTGACAGGAAAACCATGATGGGGTTTCATCCTGACAGATTTTTCTCCCCCTTTGTAAAACAAAAAACAAACTACAAGTGATCCTACTTATTGAAAAAAACCCCCTTTTTAGCCTACACCCTTTACAGAAATTTGGTTGCCCATAAAGAAACCACTGTTGTTTTGTTACTCTTTTCAATGAACTCTTAAACTACTATTCTTAAAAGCCAGGACTGTAGAACACCACTCATCAAATCAGAATTACAGCCTGAACCAAATAAATGAATGGATTTATAATACAGTACTAGAAAACCAGTTAATAAAACTATCAGACTGAAAAACACTGGGAAAATTCAGGGAACCCAAGACTAGTTTTTACAAATCATCAAAGCATCTCAGAGCACATTCTGCTCACCAGACTAAGACAGCAGATGAGTCTTTCTGAAATTTACTGAAGCTTCACCTTGTCAGAGCCTTTAGTGAAATATTAAAACAGCTCTCAAGAAATACATTAAAACTAAGGTGTTACAGGGCACATCAATAATTTGGGGCTCAGGGTTTGCATACCAACTCTGCCTGCATTTCCCAGCTGGCAGGCTCCAAACCAGCTCTGGTTCAAAGACCTATGAAAAACCTCCATCTGTGCATCATTCCCTGGCCACATAGTCTGCAGCTTTTTAAAACTTGTGCAGGAGTATGTGCACTATCTGAAGATGCCATTATAAGTCTCTTTTTTTACCTCAGCCATCAGAATCCCAACAGCCCTATTGCAGTGATCCTCTTGCTCCAACAGCATCCTCTGAAGGTGGGATCTTCCATCATGTTCTCTCAAGATCCTCTCCCAACAAAGCTAAAACCAAAGAGGGAATAAGAGTAAGATAAGCATAATCTGCATACTATGGAGCATGTAACACACCCCTTTGTCCTCAAACACTGTCTCCTACAGATACACAGGACCATTTGCCTCCAGAAGCTCATTTACCCGCATTGAGCTCCTTCCTGTTCAGTCCTCCCTGTACATGACACCTTCCAAGAGGAACACAAGGTGATGTTAACGGAGATGTAATGGTCTATTAAGCCATCTTTAATTAGTGTGGGATTACATAACTCATGAAAAGAATTTCATTACATGGTGCAAATGAGATGATCATTGTGGAGAAGTATATGACCTCACCATATTGTTACTTTGAGGAAAAAAAAAAAAGAGTGGAACAGCATAAAAACTGGATTAACATCTCCTCCACTCAGAGAATATTGTCAGTCCTCCTTTAGAATGAGACAGCTCTCCAAAGCCCAGAGTGAAGGGGAAGCTCATGGCAGATGTAATACAGCTGTACAGGAATAGGACTACCACTGAGTATCTTCTCCAGTTTAAATGTACTCCAAACCAACTTTCCGAAAGTTTGAAATTCTGGCTCCGACACACTGAAACCTGAGTATTCTCCTTAAAAAAAAAAAAAAAATCAAGTGATTTTTTTTTTTTTTTGTAAGGCTTTAGTAATTCTCATCTTGCATCAAAATACAGCCTGGAATGGAGATGTGTCAAAGAGATACTTTCCATTTAGGCTGTGGCTGTAGACGCATTTGGAGATGGAATTATGCAAGTACAGAACTGTGCTCATTTCAGTCTCTGTACAAGAGAACGGGATATAAAATGAGGTTAACAACCTGTAAGACCAGCTACTGTGAGTGCTGTTCAACTCAACTGATCATTGAAACAGAAGGGTTTTTTTGCTGCAGCTATCAAATCAGAAGGAATTTAAGCTTCAGAATAATGCTAAGGAAATTGCAGCAGTATGTTGCAGAACACTATTGCCTTTGAGAACACCTTGGGGGGTTTGCTTATTGCTGGAAATCTTGTTGGTTCTCTGCATTTCTACAGCCTGGTTTGTCCTGAGAGAGACCTGCCCATTGCTGTCCATGTGGCTTGATCCGGTGGACAGCAAATGCTGATGGCTCTGGCAATTATTTCCTTGCCATTATGGCTAACATTAGCTGGAATTGTTATGGTTAATATATTTGGCATATGGAAAATGGTACCAGAATAAACCTATCCTAATCCTGCCTTCAGTCAAACTTTGTATCACTGATTTTTGGGGCTGGAAGTTTTAACTGCAGGCAGAAGATGGCTTTATTTTTATGTAAGTAAAATGCTTCAAGGGTGTATTTTTCCCTCCATGCTCTTTTTTTTTTTTTTCCTTCTGCTTGCACTTCTATTTTTTAAGAAACCAGTTAATAGGGGTTGGTTTTTTTTTTTTTTTTAAATTGTTAATTCTGTATTCAAATCTCAACATTCCAGTAAAATATAAACTTCCCCTGCTCAGGAAGATCATGAACCCAAATCCTATATAAACACAAGATATTTTAAGTCATTGGTACCCAAAGGTTTGGGGTTTGTTTTTTTCTTTTTAATGCACTTCTCATGTAACACACTTTTTAATTCTGATTTAGTAACTCCATTGCTGTACCTCCAGTAATGAGGCAGAACCACACTATGCCAGATGCTGGGTAAAGAGAAAATAATTCCTGGTTTAAATAAGTATGAAGTGCAGTTTAGGTAAAATATTTCATGTCCCCTTCCCTGATGGTCGCCATAAGATGCCAGGAGTCGGCAGCAGAGCCTGGAGCAGCCCCCACAGCCCCCGCTTCCCCTCTGCCAACTGCTGCAGCAAATGCTGCTCTTGCCTGAAAGGGCTCTTGTCTTTCAGGGCTGCTGCTCGCTCACTGCTCAGCAGTGACAACCACAGTGCATTTTACAGCATAAACCAGAGGATTGTTCTCTGCTGAATATTGACATGTGATGATGGTGCATTTTAGAGCGTAAACCAGAGAATTGTTCTGTGCTGAGTATTAGCATATGGCTTTTGACATCTGGTCCTCAAAGAGCAATAAACTGCCAATCAGGAGGCACATTGGGTACAAGCATATTTTTTATCACTACCCTTACTAATCACCAAGATTAGTCCCGGCTTGGCAATTGTGACTGACAAACACACTAAACCTATTCAAATATCCTCATCCATATTCATTTCCTTTAAAACAAATTAAATTCTCGTGTAAAATAATCCTCGAATTCTCAAAAAAGCTGTTGGTTTTTTAACGTAGGTGGCATGAGTTCAAAGACATCTGGTTAAATATGCATAATTTCTTAAGAGCAAAAATTACAGCTTTTAGTGGTGTTTGCCTTTCACTTCATGAAAATCTCTTTTAATGTCACTAGAGATCTGTGTAGCCTGGACAGAAGTTTCCTTTTCTAGCCCAGAGGGGTAGAAATGTCATCATTTTCAGAGCACAGCTGCTTTGTCAAGACAGTGGCTCAGACAATTTGAATAACAAATACTGAATTCCTGCAAGCATTTCTAAATCTCCTTTGATTGAAAAAAAAATCCCCAAACCTCAAATCTAAAACAACAAGCTATAAAGGAAGAGGATAGGATATGGATTATCATCCATCCATCCTGAATCTTTAGACTTTTGGAGAAGGAAATAGGTTTTTCAGAAAGTGACCTTCAGCAGCCAGTAAACACGCATCAGAGGAGGCTGCTTTTCAGTGGTTGTCTCTCAGAGGTGAGAGAGAAGGACATGAATTTTAAGTAGAAATTAATCTAATGAATCATTGTATTAATGATAAGAGAAAACCTTCAAGCTAAACTGATTTTTTTCAGGGAGTCAAAGGCAGATGAAATCGAGAAGATGAAATAAAGCCAAAAGTGAAAAGTAGTTAAGATAGATTTGCCTGAATTACTGTTTGTCATGGACTCCTTAGCCCCTCATCACTTGGGAAACATAAAGAGTAAACAGAGACTCTAAGAAAAACTTCATGAAGGCAATCAGTGCAGGAAGGAAGAGTTTAAAGAATCCAAGGGGAACAGGTATAGCTGTAACTTAGTTTGGCTTGCATGGGCATATTCTTCCTGTACCATGGATCTCAAATGTATGAGTCCAAAGACCTGAATATAAAAACAGAGTAATCAAAACAGTGTAGAATTATTTGATACAGTTGGCTCCTTTTCCATCTTCTGGTAATATGTCACCTCTTTCTGGTATGTGGTTTTGTTCATGCCCTTTTTTGGAACACTTTCTTCTGAACTGATTTAAGGATTTTCCTACTATTTATAGGTAATAGGGATTTTTATTCTAAAATTGTTTTGTTTGCTTTACTGTGACAACCACTCAGAAGGATGTACTTCATTAGAAACACAGATATCTGTATTTGGCCTTCCATGAAATAATTTTATAGTACAAATTATTTAACTGGATTCTTTCTTTGTATATTAATAAGAATATAAATATTCCTGAGAAACAAATATTGGATTATAGATTTTCAGGGTCTGTGCTTTCTTGCTACAATAAACTGTATAAAAGGAATGATAATGGAATCCTCTAGATCAAAAGGCAGCCTAGATGCCATTTTAACAATTTCAGAGTATTGCCATGACCTTATAAAATTACTTGTTAGGAAATTGCAGCAGTGTGAGAACCACTTGTGGTGTTCACTTTATGTTGCTTTGTCTGCATGTATAGGGGAGAATATCATGTTATTTTGCAAGTAGCATATCAAAAGGAGACGGTGATTCTGTGGACTTATGTCTTCTAGCTGCTCTCTCAAGTGCATACTTTGATGTCTAATGAAGGGTCAGTTTACGCTCCACTCTTTATTCTGGGTAAAAGCTCTACTAAAGTCTCTCTGATCTTTTCTTATTTTTGCAAAATGTATGGGAATTTCAGGTCTTTGAAACTTCCACTGTGTCAAAGAAATTCAAACTGAAGGAAAGAATGGTAGAGATACTTGCAGTCCTGCAAACTTTGCTGCTACAGAAAATCAGGGTAATGAGACAGATTATTCCTTGTCAGAACCTGGACAATACAATGCAATTTAGAAAATATAGTAGAATGCCATTAGACACGTATTTTCTACTAATGTTGCCATTTCTCACTAATGCTGCCATTACTTACAGAGCAAGAAGCACTAGAAAAAGTTTTTCATAATTTAGCACAAGCCAGCCAAGACACAGTGCAGGAGACAACTGTGTGCCCTCTGTTCCTGCTGTTGTTAATGGACCTGACAAGAGCTGATCACTTGATAGTGTAAAGAATGCTTAAAAACCAATACACATTCCCTGTAGCTTTCCTAAATCCAAGCGAAAACAGCTCTATAGAACAAAAATGAATCCCTATTTTGCCTCTTTTGGGGGTCGGGACAGGCACAAGTCCTCCTTTAGGCAGATCCCATCACCTTCCTTGACCACTCACTAATTTGTCTGTAGGAGCTTTTAATGCGCTGGTCTGTGGGAAGCCTTGGGGCAGCAGCCGTTCCCAGGGTGGAAGGCAGGCTAGGAGGCAGCAGTGCTGGGGGATTGTGTGTGCTGGGCTCGGGGCAGGTCCCCGGGATGCAGCGGCAGTGCAGCAGCAGCACCACGCGATGGCACAACGCGCACACGAATGCGGCTGCAGCTCCTGCAGAGCAGCAAAGGCAGGGAGAGAATCCGCCTGCTCCCCTCCCCTGCTGCAGCTGCGCAGGTTATTAGGCTGCTGGGGGGATAAGACCAGTGAAAACCAGAAAGAAATTCAATCTCCCTAACTGAGAAAGGAAGAATTCCACTAAGCCTGTTGGAGAGGTGGGGAGCATTGGCTGCTATGTACTGCACATTGCAAATGGCCAACAGAGATATTCTGGATTTATAAAAACAAAAACAAAGCTGAAATCAGAAGCAGCACTTTTGTCCCCTCTTTTATAAGGACAAATCTTGGGAGGCTAAATTAAGCCTTCCCTCCATTACACCTCCTATTTATGAGAGAATTTGCTACCCAAATGACTGTTTGT
Organism: Pycnonotus jocosus; assembly: GCA_013400435.1. NCBI lineage: Eukaryota > Metazoa > Chordata > Aves > Passeriformes > Pycnonotidae > Pycnonotus > Pycnonotus jocosus. Next base: position 371,195 of record VWYP01021668.1, read on the forward strand.
TGTTAAGGCAGAGAGGCTTGATTGACAACAAGCAGTCAATCGAGCATTACACTAATCCTGACAGTCTATTAATAGGTACACAGACAAAAAGACTGAAAGAAGAAGGGGGAAAAGTGCAGATATTTGTCATGGTTTAACCCTTGTCAGCAATTAAGCACCACAGTGGGGTGGGGGACAGAATTGGAAGAACAAAACTCTAGGGTCAAAGTAAAGACAGCTTAATAGGCAAAGCAAGAGCCACACACACAAGGACACCAAACCAAGAAATTCATACAGCACTTCCCTTGGGTAGGGAGATGTAGCTTTGTTTCCCTGCTTGGAATGTTTTGAACTCTGAGATTCTTTTCCCTGGGAGCTTTTTGTAAACAAGACAGATGTTTCCATATGCTGCATTCTTGTCTCAAGGAGGGACCTTCTCTTGATGTCCTGTAACAATGTCCCTTTGGTTTGACCAATGTAGTTNTTTTCCCTGGGAGCTTTTTGTAAACAAGACAGATGTTTTCATATGCTGCATTCTTGTCTCAGGGAGGGACCTTCTCTTGATGTCCCTTTGGTTTGACCAATGTAGTTGAAAGGGTTTGCCTTTGTCCACCAATCAATTGGTGTCTGTACAGTAGTATATAAGACCTCTCTGCCTAATAAAGTCTGGAGTAAAATTAATTAAAAACCTTCTAAAAGTTTGTGTTGTTTGTGTTGTCCAAGAGCGACAGGGAGGTGTTCAGCATCTCGAGGACAGCCAGGGTCCATCACATGCAATGATGACTTGGGAATACAAATTTCATCACTCTGGACATCTCCCTGTTCTTCCCTCAGCTCTGTGTCCTGAGCATGACGCCAATGGGATGGGATATCCCTGTGCTCAGCTGGGATCAGCCATCCTATCTGTGTCCCCTCCCAACTTCTTGTGCACCTCCACCCTCCTCAGTGGTGGTGTGGAGCAGAAAAGGCTTTGACTGTGCAAGTGCTGTTCAGCAAGAACAAAAACATCTCTGAAATTTCAACACTGTTACCAGCACAAATCAAAAAGCCCCAGAGTATTTATTGTGAGGAAAATTAATTATGACAAAATAACTAGAAAAAAAGTGTAGAACATTTAACAAGGAAGTCTTGAAATCCTTTAACTCATGGATTTTTTTAAACCTTGTGGAGAGCAAGGGCAGAGGGCATCTGTCATCAACTAGATTTCTTTTTGGGCATCAGGCAACAACACAAGAGTCCAATTTTACCTACCTCCCCACTAATCCTAAAATGATCAAATTACCTTCAGTGTTCCTGACTTCTTAGAGACAAGCTCTGCACATCAAAGATGGCCTTGCTGGCTAATTGTTAGCAAGATATCAATTATTATAAGATGCTCAGGGTGAAATATTTAATACTAAGTAAAATGCAGGATTGTTTGTTCTGCCTAGTGTAACAATCTATTCCTGAAGCTTCTAAACATTTAATGAAGTGCATCTTTTACTCCATGCTTTAATTTTAGTGAAGGACTCATGTTCCATTAGGAAGTTAAATTGGGATTCAGAACCAATGGTTGCTTGCTAATTTCAATCTAATTAAGTGATTACAAGGAATTGAGGCAAATTCTGATGAAAACAGGAGCTCTGATGACCTTATGACTTCAGAAGTTCTCCTAGGCCCCCAGCAAAGCCAATACTATTTTTGATCCTGTAGCCTACTATTTTTGCATTTTCTAAGCTCTCTGAAATGACACAGCAAGTGTTCCTGTTTGTAGGGTGCACAATTTTTCAGAGTGTACTTTTCTTTCCATGTTCCTGAAGATTTACTGGGAGATCAGTTAGGAACAGCATGAAACTTTTGCAGCTGGCACTGTGACAGCAGGGAAGTCAGCTCTGTTGTTGCTGCTAATCTCGAAGCCTGTGTGTGTACCCAGCTCACTGCTCCACTACCACTTTCCATATGTGAGGAGCTGTGGTGCTGCATGCTCTCTCCCTGGGAAATGAGACTTGTTAGTCATGGTAACCTTTATCTCTGTGTGACATTTGAGCTATGAGGAGAGGACGGCAACCCTTTCATTCCTGTGCTTGTGCCTTTCCTTGGCAAGGTGTCAGTCAGTTCTGGATTGTGCTGCTTCTGCTGCAGTTCTGGCACACTTCACAGGAGGCACAGAATTACAAGGTTTACAGGATGCTTTATCACTGCAGACAGTCTTTTCTTATGCCACTGCCTGTATTCCTCTCCAGTTAGAATAAAACAGAACAGAAGCTCCTATCTGCGTCTGCTGGGCATGCAACTGATCCTCTCACCTTGCGCTCCTTAAATTCCTCGGTGACCTTGATTTCACACAGATCACTAAGGCTGTTGTTTTCTGGTTTAAGGCTTGTCTACCTATTTGTGCCAAGACTTTCAGTCTTTTCCTTTTTACTAAGTACCATTCTATTTTTTAAAATAAAAATCTATTTAAAGTAAATACTTTTTTTTTTTTTAAAGGGATGATATCATGCAGATATTAGCAGCAGACTAAACTTTGTCATCCAGGAAGTTCTTTTACTCTTACATTTCTGTTAAGATGATAAATCTTTATCAAGCTGTATTGGACTTGTGCCTTCATCTTGAATCTGAAATTTGCTTCATCCAAAGTACAATGAACTAATTTTCAGTTCTTGAGCTCTTCATATCATACTCAGGTTTTCATTCTATTAAACAGGATGGAAACTCATTTGAACCTGTCTGAAAGCTAATATGACTGTCTCAGATTCTGAATGGGAAAACATCCTGAAACTTTGTGTTGAAAAGAAAGATTTAAATAAAGTTACAAGAAATGGATAGCATGCTTCTTTTACACTGCATCCCTCTAACGTGTGTCTATACATGACTGAAAGGCAAGGATTTTGGTAGGAAAGGGAAGGGTATCTTTCCTTCCCAGAAAGTCCTGAGAAGAGTTAATGTGGTAAAAATACACACATTCTGGCTTGTCTTTCCTCACATATGCCAGACAGGGCACCTGTCCCTGGAAATTATATTTCATTAAGAGATTCATATTTCTTTGAAGGTGGAACTCAGATGCAAGTAGCTGGTACAATGAATGTTCCTGAGCAAATCTATAGTGAGAGAAAAAGAGGATTAACAATCCAACTCAGCTGGTACTACTTACATTCTGGATTTTGAGTCTTGAAATACTTTTATTTTAAAGACTCCACTCTTGATCCCAGTGAGCTTCAGTATTCACTTTTTTTAAAGTTCATTTTTACAGCTCTAAAGAGAAGATGTACAAATGTGATCAAATGCTACCTAAGAGTTACAAATCAAAGTAAAATGCAATCCTGGAGAGTGTCAGATGTGGAAAAGGTCCATGATGTCAGTCTTAAAACTTTAAATGAGTAGGTATCTCCATTGCAGCACGTGGCAGTCCAGCATCTATGCAGAGCAGGAGCAAGGTGTCAGAACCCAGGACATCCCTTTGGCTGCCCTGGGAGCTCAGGAACCCTGACTGGACAGTCTGGGAACCAAGCGAAGGAAGTCTGAGTTTTGTCCAGGGGGTTTGTTAGACCTGTCCAGGGGTGTGAACAGGGGGATTTTACTTCTGTCCATGGGGGTCACAGACCCTGGCACAAAGCAGAGATGAATTACAAGACACAAGAGTGTGAAACACAGTAGTTTAGCTTATCACAGGGTGAGAAATTTGTAGTTTTATGTTTTTATAATAGAAGTAGATGGAGGCAACATGGAGATTTTGGGGTGGAGTTTAGGCTTCTTCTTCTTTCTCGTCTCCATCTTTCTGCTGTGATGTTAGTACAATATAATTTAGAGAGATTGGGTCAGAGTAGAAATGACCTGTTAGTATAGATAGTAAGTATTGGCATATAAATATAAACTAAGATACGTAAGAAGGGGTACAAAGGAGCTCAGACTGCCCAGGGGCGGGCAGTTGTGCCATGGCCGGTGTTCAAGACAGACCTCGCGGGGCGCAGAGTGAACTATGAGATGAGAAATAATAAACAAAATGATAGACCTTGGAGAAACTGAAGCTTGGAGCCTCCGTCTCTTTCTTGCGTCTGGCCCAAGGATTCCAAGAGGGCAAAAAAGGACTTTAACCACCTGAATCTTGGAAAATCATAATCCGACACAAGGTGTGCAAGTAGGGCTGGAAACAGCCCCCAGACACTGGTGCACATTGAACCTCTGAGTCATTGTACCTGGAAAACTTTCAGGCCACTGCTGCAACAATCTGCATCCTTCCCACCTCCTACAGTGTGAGGTATCTCCGCAGAGCTGTACTGGCAGTGAATATTGCCATGTTGTTCTGAGCCTCAGGCCAGTGTTGTAAAGGTCAATGTAAATAGCTCCTTAGTTACCCCTCAAAGACTTCAATAAAGCACTGCAATAATGAAGTTGTACCAGACTGGCCTAGAACAGAAATGACGCTGACACCTGGCAAAACTGATGGTCTTCATAATTCTAAACAAATTCTAGGTCATTCCAGTGACCTGTGCTCATAGCCTCAGCCTTGATCCTCCTTCCTTCCAAAGAAAAGGGAAATAGAATTTCACCTATGATACTATAAAATCTAGATTTCTCGAGGAAATAAGCACCCTTTTCACATAGGGGAAGTGCAGCAAGGTCAGGAAAGGCTCTCTTGGCAAGGAAAAAACAACAGTTGGATATTACATTGGGCTGCTCTGCTGAGTTTTCCTTTCCTCTTGAAGGATTTTTTTAAGCTCTGAAGGATTTTTTTAAGCTTCAGTGGTGGGATTTCTGTGTTTACGATCCAATCAGTAACTATGACCCATCAAACTAATATCCAGCATTAGTCACTGAAAGAAACCTGTGAAGTTAACCACGGAGCAGTTAAAGGGAACTGATGGAAAGGCTCAGACAATTCACTAGGTAGAGCTCTAAAGTGTCTTTCCCCCTGCTCTCCCTTTTTTGCCTGAATCTTTCTGCCTAGTAATTATGTGGGAATAAAAATGTCTTATTTTGTGAAGCATGAGGAGTGGGGAAGGGATTTAAGGCTGCCTGACTCAGGGAATGCCACACTGGAGATACTTCAGTCTTTCATTCTTAAAAAATTCAAACTAATTGACCTCAAGCCCAACATAGACATTTAACATTTTATAACTGGAGACTGAAATACAGAAACATTGTTTATTTAGGATTAGCACTTTTGAAATGAGCAACTGATCTGTTTTCATCCTGTGGGAATGGGAAGAACTCTAAGGAAAGGCTGTTGTGCTTGAGAAAGATTTGGGTATCTCATACAGAAGGCGGGTATATATTAATATGAATAGATACTTATCAAGTCTAACTGCAAAACTGGCTCTTTTATATCACTGGTTATTCCTACTTTCAACTGCAAAGATTTATTGGAAGACATATCTTTCAAAGTATTTTAGATACTGCCAATTCTAATCCATGCCAGGAAACAGAACGAGAGATATATGGAAAAAACCAAGCATCGAAGGAAGAAAATAGTATTAGTGTAACATTAGAGGTGCTGCTTTAAATGTTAAAATGCTCAGGAAATGTAAGATGTTGGTTTTGTCAACATTTCACCAAAAAAGGGAACAACATTTTAATGAAAATAAAATATTCATTTCTGTGGCTCTGTATAGAATTAACTGTATCATGTCAAGCCTGTACAATCTGCTAAATAAAACTGTTTTAGTTTTATAGGCTAATGTATTATAGGCTAATACATTAGTCTGCTAACACCCTCTACAACCCCCCAGATGTGGAGATCCAAGTGCATAAATGTATTCAAGACAACCTGTGAGGGAACAGTGAGGTAAAGTCCATGTGCATTAGAGTGGCCTTTATGCCTCTAAGTCAATATCTTTATGTCAGACTTGGCTCCTGGGTGACTGAGTCCTCTTTGGGATTTGGGACACTGCTGCTCAGGTGACACCTCTGTCACAGGGAGGGTAGAGTGTAGCAAGTGAAGAAAAGAAGTTTGACTCTGTGTAGTTTCCCTTTCAATTTCCAATCCTCCTCACTTTCTAATTCTCAGGCCCTTTAGCTGTCAAACTCAAAACCTTTCAAAATGCTCCCAAAATCAATGTTTTTCATTGGAAAACAGAATCTCATAGGAAAATGTTGACCTCATATAAAATTTGATAGTATTGAGAGATAAATTTGAAGAGGATTGTAATTCCACAAAAGTTAATAATGAGATCAATTACTCCTAAATCTCTGATGGTGATGTTAAAACAGGGTTTATTAACATTATTAACTGTGATTAATGAAGTTAATAAAGGTAATGAGGTTTATTTACTTCAATGTATATAATGATATTTTTAGGCATCCCAAACAGAAGAATGATCATGATATCTAACTGCATTTGATATGTGCAAAGTGATTAAAAAACCTTTGAAATATCTTTAAGGAAGGAAGAGAAGATGAATGAGCTAGTTTAAGTAAAAAAGAAGGAAATGAGAACAAGTAAGTGGAGCTGAGTAAATAATGCAGAATTAATACTTTATTTCATATATACAGCCCTACTTTTTTGTTAATGGGATCCACTGAAATGAAGAGATTTCCTCAAACCTATTTATCATCTGAACTTGATGGTTTAAAGAAAGCCTACACAGCAATGGGACCAGGAGCATTAGAAGCTCAGGCTTCATTGTGAAGGTTACTTCTGTTCTCTCCTTAACTAAACAAATATTCCAGCACCAATAATTCTCAACTTGGCCGCTAAATACCAAGTACTATCAATATGTATTGTCAACCCTAAACCACCCCTCTGGCTGTGACTGGAGCCTAATGCTCCAGGGTATTTGCAAATACATGACAGAAACACTGTGTTTGTCTTCAAGGCTGTATACAGTGCTGGGGCCAATCCTAGGATGCCATCAAATCCTATATCCTGGTCCACTGAAATACATCCAGTAAATCCCTTTTCTCCCTAGCTCAATCCCTCTTTTGAATTCTCATTCTGCTGAGTTGTTGCCCAATGTATGTGGCAGCATATCTGCAGCTTTCACCCATTCTTCAGGACACTGCCTGCAATGCCAGAATTCCCTGTTTTGATTTCTGTTTTACAGCTCATTTTCTAAATCTGCTACAATTAAATTGTGGACTCTTGAAGAAAAATCAAATAAATGTGCAGGGTGATCCCTTGAACAGCTCTTTAAGACAACCTGAGATACATTTTGCAGTATTTAAGGAAAGGGGAAAAAAAAGAATCTCTAAAACCTTACAGAGAAAAACCTATAAATCAATCCTAAATATGAATACAAATTCAGAGTCTACCTGAAAAAATACTAACCCTCTGCTTTAGGGTGACCCTAGTGATAGTCCCCATGACTATGGCAGTTTTCTTGAGTGAAATATGTTGTAGGAGCAAATACAAATAGAGCATCAGGCTCAATAGATGTACAAAGAGGAGGGAAGACAAGGAAGCTCCTGTAAGTTGTCATCCACACAAACTTTGGAAATTCACCTGTTAAAATGCACATGGGCATAAAAGTGGCCACAGATGGCATGAGGTTGTAAAAGGTACACAGGGAGTGAAAGTGAGTAATGGAAAAGGATTACTGTGTTTGCTGCAAGGATGACACTTATAGCTAATTTGTGATTACCAACAAAGGGTGAAGTGGTCTTTTTGGAAATAAGGAACTAGAACAAATGCAAATTGAAAACAACAATCATTAAGACTTAGTTGTACCAAAACTTTGCCTGTTTCATTCTAAGCTATTATCTTCCAAATATTAAAGCAGTCAGAAATGTTTTACTTTGGTCTGAATCAAGCAACTCAGCTTCCTGAGATTTCTTTATAATATAAATATAAATAATATAAATATAAATATAAATCAGAACACATTGAAAACAATTCTCTCAGCTTCAAAGAAAGCAGGGCTGAATTCCCGCTATTAAAGGAACTGCTTCATTTCCTCTGCACCCCATCTCTGCACTGCAGGATTGCTGGTCAATTGACCTCAGATGCCTGGCTGCTTCTTTCCTTGCACATGACTTATCTTCCTTGCCAAGGGATAGTGTAAATCAATCAACTCTTCAGGTCATGTCACAAACTTCTGAATTGCTCTGGTAGCAACCAGTTCCCTCTAAATCCCATTAGGTCTTGCCTGGAGCACAATCAGATTAATAATAAAGGAGGTGGGAAAAATCTGAATTTCCCCTCCCTACAGACAGTTGAGTTTTGAATCAAGTTCATAGTGAAAAACACTTGATTTTTGTGTGAAAATCTAAAAAACATTCTTGTAGGGAATGCAAAACATCTCCAAACCCAGGTGCAGCCTGTGACTTGTGATGGAAGAGAACTGGTTGGCAAGGCTGATGAAGAATCCACGTGTCTGGGGGCTCACTGTGAGATTTCCACAGTAATCCAGGATTGCACTGGCCTGGTGTGTGATAAACCAGTCACAATATGGTGGTACACAAAGAAAGACAGGAAAACCAAAGCACAGGGATGCTAAGTCATGTTTTCATCCCTTTTTGGATCCTTTGGGATGCATTCCCTGCTAATCCACCCAAAGCATTATTAAATCTCCACTAACAGGAACTTTTGATGTAGTTCTGGGCCACTCTTGCACTGTCTGGAGGCCCTGCCATCCTCTATAGCAAGACATTTTTTAAGGGTTCCTGGCCATAAGCCCATTCTCCTTTTATAGCTTCTCCAACAAAACAATGTTGGAGGTCACTGTGAAAGGAACTAGTCAGAACAGGGCATGCTTAATAACAGATTTCAGAAAAACAGGCTGAAGTTTTTAAAAAGCAATCCAAGATCTGATTGATTTATCAGGGCCTGTCAGCAAGCTTCTGCCTTCCATGACTCTTTGCTAAAACAGGCCTCCCACAATTTAAGGGACTTAGGCTGTAGGCAGCTCTTGAGATAGTAATGAGAAATTTCTTGGTCAGTATGGGCTGGGTTTTTTTCCTATTTGTTTTGTGATTTTTTTGTGTGTGTTTTTTGTTGTTATTTTGTTTTTTGAGGCAGAATTAGGAGTGTTCCACTCTCTGCTGGTTGCAAAGACCTACAGCAAAACCAGTCATGGCCCACCCGTGCAGAACACCCATGCCATAGGCACTAAGGCTTCCTACAGCGATTTCTGAGCAGGAAACCTGCTGCTCCCAGCACTGTCAGCTGTGCTGTTTTCATGGGTACTTGAATGAGGTTTAACTCTGAAATGCAGCATTTCATCTGGTGAAATGTGCAGCAAAACCAGCCTCATTGTGGGTTATGCAGATACTCCTCAAGTAATTTACATTAACTTAATCTTGCTAAACTCTTAGAAGATCCTACAAACTGCACCATGGGGGACTTCTCTGCTGCCAGCCTTTTATATTAAAAACATGTCTTTACAGAAAGCCTTTCATTTGAATCCTTAATCCCATTTTAATTCTTTTCTTCTTTAGCAGCACTGTGAGACAATATAGAAGCCTCTTGTCCATATCCAACCTTGCAGCTCAACAGAGGCAGCACAGTGCAGTCTGTGCATTTGTGTGCTTCTTGTTGGAGGATGGGTTTCATGTCTTGACAGTTCATTGTGAGGAATCAAAGGGGCAGCACAGATTTCAGGACTCAGCAAGGTTCTTATGAGAGCCCTTGAAACCCCCAGCAACTTGGATGAAATTCTTGTTCACTTTATTGCCCTTGTCATTTGACTTTTTTACCTGCTACAGTCAATCAGAAAGGCAAAAGCTGTCTTAGTATTTGTAGTAAAAAGTTCCTAATTGAACAGGAAAATGATGCCTTATTATGTCAAGTGAAGCCCTTCTGGTTGGGTACAACCTTTTGCTAATTTTGGAAAGGGAGAAATTAATCCTCTAGGTGCATTTAAGTAGTACAGTGGAGCTTTGAAAGGTTTGGGACCTTCACCTGCATGTGAATTTTCAGAGACACTCATAAGCATCTCCCTTGTGATGCTTTTAGGCAAGTACTCAAAAGAGCAGCTTGCTGGGCTGCATCCAAACCATGTTAATTTGGCAGTATGGGTGGTTGGTACATTTTGATCTGGCTCTGGTGGTTGATACTGAGCTCTTGAATACTTGGCCTTCTGTGACTTACCCAAGGTCACAGTGGAGGTCAGTGCCAGAGTTGAAAAGCAGACTCAGATTTTGAAACAATTTCATTCTGGCTGTTAACTCAAAAATACACCCTCTCTCATTACGTGCACAGTAGTGAGGCCTCAGGAGGCACCTGAAATAGAAAACCCTATTTGGATCTGGTGATCTCTACTAGAAGATGAAATGGACACGTAGGAAGCATCTCCTATTTCCTCTTAAGGTTTCAGCTGATTAAATTAAAGCAATGTGAGAAAACCTGCCTTAGGCCACAACGTCTTTTAGGGCTGTGGAAGGAAAAAACCCTTATAGCTTTTAATGAGCTCATGAGATTTTACCCTCTGTAACCACTAAATCCATCACTTTGCAACAATGAAGGTAATTTATGGTTGCCTCAATTGTTTCTTTTATTTATGGGACATTTTTAGTATGGAATTTAATCAAAGAGATTAAATGTCACACTACCTATTACCTTGCTGTTAAGATATTAATCCTATAGAAAGAAATATCAAACTCTGGATTAATCATAAAAGAAAAGTAGTATGGTGGCAATGCAATTGCTTTAGGATTCATGATTTTTTAACTTATTTAATGGGGGCAGAAGTTGAGATGTCACTGCCTGTTGTAGCATACTTGTTGTTTTTCAGAATTAGAAAAGAATGTGAAAATAACCAGAGCTAGGCCTTGATTTAACAAAGTGCTTAGCACACACTTAGCTTCAATGTACTTGCCTTGATTCCAGTGAGACTTATGCCTGCGGTTGAGAACTATATAAGGCAGAATTAAATTACATGCTTAATTTTAAGCATCCACTTAAGTGCTTCTTGGTAGGTAGGGCTTCTGTAAGTTAAGTTACATATTTGACAGGTTTGCCAGCTTAATAGGATAATTTCAAAACTAAGAAAAGGGAATGAATATGCTGCCTTTATTTATGTTACAAATTCTATACAAAATGGTTTCTCAAGGCCCTTTATGAACCATAAACTGAACTACATTTCAGCAATTGATTTCAAAGCCTTTTCTACTGCAAAAGCATAGTGCCAAGAAACTGGTGAGAGAGCACAAAACCAAAAAGTTCAATACATACTTGCAGGAGCTATTGTATATTGAGGGAGAAGTCTGAGACCACAGGAACACAGCAACATGGTGTTAATTTGTAGTTTTAATCTATTGATGCACTTTTGAAAAGACCTCTATTGAGTTAAGCACTGTTCCTGCTGAAGCTATTTACCATCACGGAAAGTAATGGTCATCTCTGTGTCATCAGGAATAAAAAATTATAAGTGCCATGTTCTTTTGACTGAGTAAATATTCTACTGCCCAAGCCAGTCATGAGTTAACCAGTTCACAGGCATTTACTGTTTGCTGCATCAGTGATATACTCTCTGGGTAGGCCTAGTTTTCACTATGCAGATCAGCCAATTTACTGTAGTGTCCCATGGCTGGCTAGATTTCCTTTTCAGAAGTTGTTGGGGGGGTTAGTTTTCACCAGAACTCCCCTCAGTTCTGTGCTTCTCCCCATGTAAGCCCTTTTCATTCATGCTGACCTAAACTCAGGCCAGTGTGGCCTCTCAGGGACCATGCACAGAGAGCTTCCAGTAGCACCTTCAGAAAACAACCAATCTGACATGTACTGGAACCGTAACCTATGGCTTAATATTTGCCTGAAGGAATAGGTATCTAAAGTAAGCTTTGTATATGTGTAAATTGAATTTAGAAAACCAATTAGTTGCCTTGACATCAACTAGGTTGAGCCTGGCTGGACAGGAATCAAACAAGCTGTGAACAAGGGCTCCCTATTTGCAGCTGTCTTTGTTCCTCTTTTCATAGGCTACAAAGAAAAGGTTTCTAAGACACAGCTTCAGCCACTGTCTGGCTTTACCTTGGCCTTCCAGCTTCATTAGGGCAAGGAGGACAGGGATTATATTGCTATGTCATCCAGAAAATACACAAAAAGCCTCAACAAAAAGCATCATCTGGTAATAATGAAATATTCAAACAGGTTTGCGGATGACAGTGCCTGTTTCTGACAGGAGAATATTGTTTGGGAGAAGTTATTTGCACAAACCAGTGAATGATTGATGCAAGGCCAATGAAAGATTGATGTGTGAAAACACAAAACACATCTGCCCTAATTGAAAGTCCTGGGTTCCCCAGGATTATGGGAGGGGAGAAAAATTCCTGCCTATGAGATTCACCCTGTCATCCCATCCTCCAGAAATTTTCTAATCACTCATCCTACATCTTTCTTTCATGCTGATTTCTCCTTGATGCCTCCATCAAGATTATCATGGAGTGACAAACTGCATATATAGAGGACTTGGTAGGAAGTCAGGTTGAAAGCAGAGTAGTCGTGGAGAATGAAAGCAGCGAAGTGAGGGGAACTGACAGGGAAAACCAGAGCTTCTGCTCTGTCATTTAGCACCCAGCCTCCTAGACAGTGTCACAGATGCCATGAAGATCAATTCTGTTGCTTTGGTTTATGACCATTACACAGAGTCAGGAGAAACTCACATGTGGTTCTTGCTTCCCCTGTAATTAATGCTTAGAAAACTTAGAAAATTCTAAAAAAATACCTTGAAAATCATGTTTATGTATATGCAATTCAGACAAGCTGAAATGGCATCAGGAAGTTTATTGCTGGGAAGTACTTTGCAAGGGCAAAAAGATATTATGCATAGACTTACCAAATAGTAAAAGGCCAGTCTGGGTATCTATTTGCAAATCAGAAGACTGAAGGTTTTGGAGGTTTAGTTGTACAGAGTTTTTAAGCTTCACAGTCAAATCTCACTGACAATACACCCAGGACATGGCAAGTTGAACCTTGCTCTGAATGTCATGCCCAGGATGTGCTTTCTGGTACACACTGGCACATAGTATTAAACAAGGGTATATTTTCAGTCTTCCCCTCTTGCAACAGTCTGAACTTCTCCCTTCAGTGCTTCCACTCTCTGACCTCCTCAAACAGACAGCACACACACCATCACTGCCTTTTTCAGTGCATGGATTATCTGGCACCTTCAAGGCCAGGAGCACCATTAGGAAACACCAGGGAACCTGCCCAAAAGCATGAAATGGCAGGCATTAACTCTCAGCCAGGGTTCACTGGTAGTTCACAGCATTTCTTGCAGCCAGGAGCTAACTAAAGAGAGTAGAATGCATTTGATATATTTTAAATATCATTGTTTTCCTGCTGACCTTCCTGGTGGCACAGAGCACCAGCAACTATGTAGGTAATGATACCTCAACTATGGGCATCGGCTGAATTGTTAGAAAGCTTCAGTCTCACCCAAGAATTTCCTTGCTTATGTTACCAACATTGCTCTCTCCACAGAGGTATAAGATGGTAGATGGTGAGAGATGTAGTTCTGTAGCCTGGAAAGTATCTCTACAATGACAAAGAGGTGGTGCAAGGAGACTGGTCTTCCCTCAGTCTTGCAGACTTTGAGATGGCAATAAAGAATAAAGACAGAGATAATCACTTACATGATTTTCTGCAGTCAATAATCTCACATAATCACAATTTTGAAAATTACTGGGAGACATTCCTGATATAATTATTTAATTTCCAGTTATGCCTGGGAGCTCTGTATTTGAACTCTCCCTTCTCAGAGCAGACTCTGAACAAGCACAGAACAAAAAGCTCTGTGGTCCCAGTGATCTTTCACAGGACAAGCTCTGCCAGACTGGATCAAAACTTTAATGTTTACTGGTTTTCCCCAAAGAACAACACTCAGGGTTGAAAACAGAATGTTTTTATAATTATTACATGACTTGAAGGAACTGTTAATTTCTGTTCTATTAGTAAAGCTAAAAGGAAGTGGGTGGAGGGTGGGAAGGCTTAAACATTTCTACTTTAACTGTTACATGCACATTGTATTGTGATCCAGGGAGAAAGTTTATATTCAGGTAGCATAGGGTGACATCTGTCACTGAACTGGTTGATTTGGGCACTGAGCAAGCACTGTAATATTCTTGAGTATAGCTTATTTGCATGGACCAATAATAAAAAGTTATTTTATTCCTTCTGCTCGCCCTGCTTTGGGCAGGTGTTGGCCAGAGCATTCCTTTCCCAATCTTAATGATTCCACCCACGGCAAATGGCCTGTCTCTCATCTTTAAAATAGGCTTCCCTTTCCCAACACCTTCTGGAGCCCCTATAGCTTGATCTTTGTCTCAAGAAAGCTCAGCCTTTGATTTTCCTGTGCTTTTAATCTCTAATTTCACAGGTCAAAATCAGAGGATTTATCTTGAATGCTCCTGTATCTGAAGGGGCTTGGGGGTGCCTGAGGGGTTGCTGTTGCAGAGGCTATGCTTATAAAAATACCTGTGGAAAACATGAGCTACCCTGCTCTCCCATTAAGAAAACAGCAGTTCTGTTTTAGAACTGAAAAGTGTTGTTTTTACACAGCAGCAGCAACAACAACAACAACAATAAGAACTGTCATTGTAACATCTGATCCTGATATTGTACTGTGATGAAGTGTAAATCCAAGCTGAGTAGGCTATAAATTGCATTATACCATTGCTTCTCCTGACCCTCTAGTCAGACAAGTTTTCTATTATGAAGACCCCATATTCAGGAGTTTATATCCTGGCTATAAAAGTTTAGTTTAAGCTGAAAGTTGGTATAAAATACCATAACTCCAGAGTGAATCTCTTTTGTAAACTTGATAACAGCTTGTAATACATTCAATAACCTCTTTCACAGAAAGAGGATGGACTGTTTACAATTCACTGCACCCCCCATGGAAGCATTCACCGCGGAATCACCTTTGGACAAGGCAGAATAAAATATTGCTTCTAGTTTAATCTGCAGAGGGAAAGGCTGAGTTTTGATGCCTGTTTTGGCAAACTGGGGAGGAAAGCAGCGGATTTTTTTTCTTTGTAAAAGACCAGCACAATCATTATAAACTACTTTTAAAGATTTTTTAAGTTCTAACTTTAGTTATCAATACTATAAAAACTAGAGGCTTCAAAACTAGAAAAAATCTATTTCTATTTTTAAAACACACTTGGTAAGAAATCAAGATTGCACTTGAATATTTTCACTTCTTACTTACAAGTTTTCAGCCTTTGAGTTTTATCTTAGTTCAAACATTTAAGTCAAATCTCTTTCCTCTGCAATCTTGATTTTTACTTCAGTTGATTTGATCCCTTAAATCCCATATTATTGTCCCTGTTCTCTGCACAGATTAGCATTGCTTGAAGCACCAGCAGATGAATACAAGAATTCAACTGTTAACCCATTAAGAGCAGACACAACCCAATCTCTTCTGGACAGAAATAGATTCTCAGGAGCATTTGCTATGAAAAAGGATCAAAATCTGATCAATATAAGACTGAGGGTGAATCACAGCTGTTGCTTTGCGTGGGAAAGTCCAATCCCCAACAGTTTCACAGTAAATAACTCCAGGCACAAAGTGGGCTCAGACTGGAGTAAATCCAATCCAGGACGGTCTCAGGGGCTTTGCATTTGAGTGAGACATTACTTCAGCACTAAACAGAGGAGTTTTGTTTAACGCCTTTTGAAATTCTCACCCTAAAGCTGCTGTGATGGAAAACCTCCTTGGAGGAAGCAATCCAGGACATAAAGCTGTGACCGCTTAAGTGAGAGGTGTGCCAAGGGACACCAGTTCTCCCTGTCTCCTGCTTATATAAGTGGAAGCTCTTGTGGAAGGAAGGAAGAGCTGTATGTACAGTTATCAAGATAATCCCCCATAAAGGCTTCTAACTTGATAAATACCCTCCTCTCCCAGTAGGATGCGTTGTTTCTTCACTATTTTGGATTAATGTGTGTTGATTGTGATACAGATCTTAACACGACCTAGTCACCAGTCAGGTGAAACTCTTGTCAATTTTTTTGCGTACATGCAGAATTAAAACCTTCCTGAGACCTAATGATCCACGAGGTAAGTGGGAGGAAAGGGGAGGAGGAGTGATTAATCTCCCACTGTTTAGCATCGCTTCATTCTTTACAGAGAAACACCTCTTTGCATGAGAGTTTTATAGATTATATCATCATCCAACACCTTAGTATGCACATCCCTGGTCCCTGTGGGGAAATCTAAGGTTTCTTGCTCAGTAAAAATCTCCTAAAGTTTTCCTCCCCACAGCATGCAGAGCGGTTTCACACAGTATTCCACCTGGGCTAATGCAGCTTCTTGCAGGCTCCAGGCTGGCAGCACAGCAAGATGAGCTTAAGAAACCCTCACAAGGGATTTAAACTCCCTTCTCTGAGCTTTGTTGGGGGGCTCCAGCTTGGCTTTCACCAAGCTGCTGTTGGTGTTGGGGATGTAGATGGCTCAGCAGCACTGAGAGAGGCATTGCCTTATGGGGCAGCCCAGCTGGCTCTCCTTATGTCTGGAACACACAGTCTGCTACACTCCCTGATCCTCTGCAAGGCTGACAAGCACTGGTAGCCATTTGGCATACAAAGTATGGAAAGGGAGGAGATCTCACTGTTTCCTGACTCTTCAGTGTCTGTAGATACTTATTTTTCTGAGTGCTTCTGTCTTTAGTCTCATCCCAAGATTTAAAAAAAGAAAAAAAATTGCAGCAAATGGCATCTCCTTTCTGCAGCATAAGCTTTAAAACACACAGGGTATAAACTTCTTCCAAAGATTGGAGTATTTTGTTATTTGCTTAAAAAGACGTCTTTGCTCTAACGTTTTTCCTCCTCCATTAATCAAAGTTCTTTAATAATTCTTTAATTCCTCCTCCATAATACAGAATTCTTTCTGTATGCCATCACAAACTTAAAGGCATACCTATACTGCTAAAGAGAACATGGTGCAGCCTTATATCAGGTGGGAATGACTAAGGAAAGCAGGAGCACGTCCTTAGTCTCCCAGGCTGGGCAGAGGGAGACGTGAAATCAGCTAAACCACTGTTAGCATTCCCACTGCAGAGGTGGCTCTGGGTACACCCAGAGATGGGTCCCCAAGGCCAGGTGTTTCAGAACTCCTGCCTAGGATTCCCCTGCTTTAGACAAGGATGAAAGATTGACCCACAGCAAGCACAACCCACTGCAGTCCTTGGCTACCTGCCCTGATTGTATCCACTGACTGCTGGAGTAAGAGGTGGTGTGGGCACCCCTTCTCCTCCTTGAATCCTTACCTGAGGGATAAAGAAGACACAGGTAGTCCCACAATTTCCTTTTGTCCATCCTGTGGGATGAAGACTGCCAAGTACCTCCCTTCCTCACGGCAGCACACAAGGATAGGTTTTCTTCCTTGTCCACTCACTCTTTAGTGGCAACTCCTCCTGTGTTCCCTGAGCTGCTGTAGTCACTCCTTCCTCCTCACTTCTCTTGTCTTGTTATCAGGGAGCAGCAAGAGCAGAAGGCAACAGAAGGGAAGCTGTGAGCTGAGGAAGACCACAGTATTGGAGGTAACAGGGTCTATCAACAGTCCCAAATAAAGAAAGACAACACATCAAGTCCAGAATCCATGCAAACAATGTACACAGGAGCAAAAGAAGACAGAGTCAAGGCTGCAGCCTTGGTCCAAGCACCACCCCTGAGACAGGGCTGGAAACAACCTATCTACAGCCCTGGGCCAAGTCTGAAAAGAGCTTCTGCAGCAGCGCTGAGAACAGATACGTGCACAGCTTGGGGAAAGGTTGAACACTTTGGTCTTTGCTTAAATGGAATCCTCAGACTCAGGGGAAGGGTGGGGATGTGGGTCCAGGCTGAGGCTGGTTAGGGTCATTTGAGGCCTATTGATGCCCTCACACCTAATTACATTTTCCATACTGCTGGGAGTCCTTTTCCCTCTTCTGTGGCCTGGGGTCCCAGCCCTACCTGGGACCTGATGGTGTTTTTGCAATGCAAATAACAAAGCAGTTAATCCGTGATACGAATTAAATTCATGTCAAGTGCTACTTGAAGGGTGCCCACACAACCTGCCAGGAAGAGTGTAACTGTTAATTAGCACCCATGTTGGCTGTCGGGGTGAGGACATGAAATGTGTGAATGGAATACAGAGAATAAACTACCCACAGTGGGAAACTGCAAGCTGACACGGTCTTTTCTATGCCAGATTTTCTGTGCTCTAATAGCAGATATCATCAAAAGGGAAGGGAACTCATAGGGCTGTAGCGTTTTAGATACTGGAGACTGAGAACCAAGATTTTGGATGCAAATAACATTGAACTTTACAGGCAAAGGTACCTTAAGAGATAGGTGTTAATTACAGTGAAACACTTAGAATTGTTTTAAAAAGGTAACATAAGCAAAAAAAAAAAATTAAACTGTTTGGGTTATTCATATTGGTTTCTCTGTGTCTCTGCTGCCTCACTCTGCTGGCAATGTGGGTAGCTTTGCAGCTTCTAACCATATTGGTTTTCTTAGCAGAAAAAGCCTAAGGTTATCAAAACAGTTTAGTTTCTTGGTTCTTTGTGTTGAATTCATTATTTTCTTTCTGCCTGGATGTGCTACTCTGTGTTGCACATGGTGTGCCAATCCATAAACTGAGCAGAAATTGTCCACAGAGCTGGCCAACAATCGAGGCAGGTGTGTGCTCTGGTGATTAACACATCGACACTCCCATCACCAGCCAAGATTTCCATTAGAATGCCTCAAAGGGACAATGGGCCAATTACTGGTGGTGTCAGTGGATGAAGTTCTCAAATTCAATGTGCTTCCTTATTCCCTGAGCTGTGTTCAGCCTTGCAGCACCAGCAAAAGGGACCCTTTGAAGGTATTTCCCACCAGGGCAGCTGGTACTGACTTTGCTGAAATGCTTTCATTGATTTCATCCCAAATGCAGAACAAAGGAGAAACAAGAGGGGTTTCCAGGTCAGGAACGTAATCATTTGCATACTAGGTCATCCTATCCCTGTCAAATCCCTCTTGTACCTGAGATTTCAGAGGCAGTGAGAATCTCTTACTAGGGCTGGTACACACAGAAAACCTGGCATGTAACACGGGAATGAGATGTGATTCCTCTCCACCTCAAGGCCACCATAAATCATTGGCCAAACTCCTGCCTTGGAGAAGTCACTCAGGGCAGAGTAAGTCCATTTCTCTGGGTAGGAGCTGTGCTGGAGTAGCAGAGGATGGGACATTCCTGCAGGCAGAAGTCTTTCAGAGTCCTTGAACCCTGTGCAACAGCTCTATCTCTGCATCCCTTTTTCTGTCTGGGCTGGAACCAGGACCATTGGAAAAGCAGATTTTGGAGCTGAAGGCCTCATAGTACAGAGCACAGGTGGGATTGACTGCTGAGCAATGCACATAGCCATGAGAAGCTCTTCTTCCTTGACTGAGGAGGAAGCTGAAACCTCTTCAAGTCATTCCTAACTCTCTGTCTAGGTTCCCTATCCACTGTAAACCCTTCTGCTTCTCCCACTGACCAGCCAGAAGGTTGCATGGCTTGTGCCAAAGTATGAATGGAGGAGACTGGTCATGCCTGGGCACTGCTTGTCACTCCACTTCATGACCTGTGACCTGTGCCTGATTAGACACCAGCAATCAGCCCCTCAACATGCCTCAGCCACCTCTCCAGTGCTGCTAGTGCCAGCTGTAATTGTCATGGAAAGGGCCCTTGGAAGCAGTGTTTTATGGACTGACAAATAGATTCTAGATTAATGACCAGAGTCCTGCAAGGCTGGGGAAGAATCACCACAGGTTGTACATGGCATGCTGGGACAGGCTGTACTGTAGCTGCTGGTGGGCAGGTGACTGCTTTTTTTTTGTGTTATATTCAAGGAGATATTAAACCAGTTCTTTCCAGCATTGTTACAGATACTGCTCTGATCTGCTGCATTAAGTAATTTGTGCTTCTCCCCCAGAAAAGTATTTATTTCCTCTCTGTCCTGTTGTCAATGCTAATATTAGTGAATGTTACTGAACCGTTTCACTTCTGCTCTAACAGCAGCTGCCCTGCAGGAAGGTGACTTGACAAGGGGACAGGACAGAGGAGAAAAGTCCCTCTAGGTGCTCACCAGAAGGGCCAGGAGGGAAGGGCTGGAGACTGTGGGCAGCTGGAGAGGAACATGCAGCACTCAGCAGCTCAGGGAAGCAAAGAAGGATATAAATACTATATAAACAGATCTCTTCCCAGGTGCATGTTTGAGTGGTGTGAAATGCCCCACATGAGAGGGGTCTGTTGCATAATTGTCACCAGGGAGGCCTGTGGGGATGTATCAAATTAACTCTTCTCAAAACCTGCCTGGGAAGCAGTCTGGCAAAGAAAAGAACAATTTGTAAATTTTCTTTTCTTTTGTGTTAGCAAAAAACAAGCTCAGACCATCCTGATTCTGAGGCAAATATGTTGAAGCTTATGTTTGCACTTCAGCAAAATAAAGGGGCTCACTGGCAGCCAACAGCTCTGCAATCAGGTGTTCCTTCTCCTAGAAGGGTTCAAACCAAAATGGGGAGCATCTCTGATGGGCAATGGGATGAGACAAAGCCCTGGTGATGTGAAGCAGTGCAGCTCTGTACTCTTACTCTTACTCTTACTCTTTGAGATTTTGCAGCTGGGACAGTCCTCCTGCTGATGTTTCCCTGCACAGGGTACTTGGTGCTGTGTAGCAGACTGTGGGACTTGGCTTCCAACTCATTTTAGTGAATTTAGTGATCCCTGTCTTATGTTTTTACTGCATTTCAATAGGTAAGCAGGTCGGTGCTGGATCTGTGGAGATGAAATGCAAAGCCATTTGGTCAATATATCAAGGACTAAACTGGAAAGTTCAAGAATTTAAGAGTGCAACTATATTCTTTTGGTCCACCCTATAGAGCCAGTCAGGGCTGGGGGCTGGAATGCGCCTCTAGTGCAGGGAGAAGGCAGACCAATGGAAAGCAATGTGGCAGTCTAAATCCAGCCTCGGGAAGAGATTCAGGTTTCTTTAAAAAATCTAGAATTCATTTCTTCTCATATATTAGAGGTTTGCAAACCTTCCCTCTCCCCGCAGAGTCACAGCCTCTTCCGCAGGCCCCTCACGCTGGGAGCAGAATGGGCTTCCTCAGAAAGCGCATTACCCACCCCACACATCTTCGTGATTCCAAAACAAATCTTCCTTCTGTGCAGGGCTGAGACCAAGCCACAGTGAGGATGTGGTAGCACTAACCGCTGCGTGTGAGCGCATTTTGGCGTTTCAGACGGCAGCGAGGCCCCGGCGGGATGCGGGCCCTGGCCCGGGGGCTGCAGGGGGTGCTGCAGATCGCCGCTCCACACGCGCCCCTCGCCAGCCCCAGCGCTGCGCGCCGCAGACTTGTTTACATCCCAGAGGATTTATTTGTGTTGTAAAACTATCTGCTGCCGAATAGACGGAAAGAAATATGTGAGGGAAACCGTAATCATTTAATACTTATTCCGTTTATTTTCTGTTCATTTAGCAATGGTGGCATTCTCATTATAATTAAAGGGAGCTGGGTGGCCTTCTGATGCTTTTCCACATATGTTTCTTCCTTCTCTTTGAAGGTGCTTGGCAGATTTAGGTCATATATTTTCTTCCTATCGTGCAGCAATGGGAAGAGGGGAAAAAAATTCCCAGCACCAATCTTTTGTAATACTTCTAAATCATTTCAATCCAGCAGAGGTTTGCTCTGCCTCAAGCTAAAGAAAATCTATTAGGCTCTTTAAAGAAGTAAGTCAAAGGGGATGCGTCCAGGATAAGGTCAGGCAAAGATGTGTACAGCAGAGAATGATAGTGCTCAATATCATTGCTTTGGCTGCCAGGAAAAGTTCACCCCATGGGATGCCAAACTCCACTTAAACTTGTCTGTTGTCTTCAAATGCCTCTGCAAGCTGGAGACAAGCACTTTACACTATTTCCTGGCACTTGCTGAGGTAGGTGGGAAACAAAAATTCAGAGGGCAGGACCAGATGCCCCTGTCCCAGCAGTGCAAACTGAGAAGGGGTTGGAGCTGGAACTGTCCAAAAGTCATGTTGCTGCTGTCTTCTGGGATTTTAAAGCATGCTTAATAGTGCTCATATTTAACAGCTAGTGCTTGTTAAAATTATTACAGGTAGCTTTTGACTTAAAAAACAGCACCTTCAGCTCGTCAGGGAGCATATTCAAGCGGATGATTTATGGTTAAGTTAGGTGGTTAAATCTCTATCTCTGCGCCTACTGCTACAGATTTTTTTGTTCAGGGTCTGAGACAGGGAGAGTTGCTGGAGGTTTCTGCTACACTCCCAGACAGTTGTATCCAGAGCAGTTTTAGAAATTAGGATCTTTTGGAGTGTGACTCAGCCTGCACAAGACACCAAGTCTCTGTGGAAAGTCCCATCTGTGCTGCTGATTGTAGCAGGGCACGAGAGTGACAGCTCAGTTAGACACCTTGTGTCAGAGGGAATGAATACAGAAAATGCTGCTGAACTGCATCTTGCCTGCTTTTCTTGGAGTTTGGCAGTTGATGAGGGTTCAGCATCAACCTCGGCATATTTCTGATGCTGTGACAGTCAGGTACCAGTAGCTGCTTCTGCCTCAGTTTTGCTAGATCCCCAAGCAAAGAAACAGTCTTTTTGTCTATCTGGAGAAGGAAGACAAAGAGAAGGGGAAGATGGGAATGCATAACTTTCTGACATTTCTCCTTCTGATCCAGCCCCTCAGCAGTTTCAAAACACCCTCAGCTTTGGCAAGCAGTACCTTTGCTCCTACTCCTTTCCTTTGGCTGTCTCTTCCCTCTCCTAATCCTGGAATGCTCTTAGAGTTTTCTTGTTGAATCTTTAACCTCCTCTGTATGACAGGTGTTGTCCATGCACTTCTAAAGCGCCACAGCCAGAGAGGAAAAGGGAAAACTATTTTCATTTTGAAATCCTGGTCTGTAAAACCTTTTATATAGCAGTGTGCCAGGAGGGAAAATATAACTCTGAAGAGGCGGGATGTTTTAGAAGCAATTTTGCTTCCCCCTCTTCAGCCGTTCTGGAACGCTGGAGCAAGAGGATGCTGCAGGAAGGAGGATAACCCTGGGTGTCATGGTACTGCCTGGCATTTTACTATCAGCATCAGGTTGAACACAAGCTTGGAGCATACACTGAACTCTGCATGGCCATTATGGACCAAAAAATCGAAGGCAGTGGCCAAGAATACCATAAGCAGTGGTGACTGAGGGGTCTGGCACACAAAATGTCACAAATTGGAATTTCCAAAACCTTAGTCTCTGAAGTACTGAAGTAGCCAGGAAGGGTTTGCAGTGACTGTTGGTTGGGCAGCCCTGACAGCTGCCTCTAAACACCCTGCCAAGCTCCTGCCAGCAGCATCCCCAGCCATGGCTCTGTGGAGAGCAGCTCTGAAATCCTGCACTGGGTCTGTTCCTCCACAGCCTGAGTGTGGCCCTGCTGCCAGCACCCTGCTGTCATTACTGCCCCTGCTAATTGCTCTCCAGAGGAGTCCCACGGCAGTGGGGTGTGCTCTGCTTAGATAAGGCACTTACACTGGCTAAGGGCAAAGGATGAGGGCTATCAATCCTCATGCTTCAGGGCTCAAACTGAACACAGTTTCAGGCTAAGGATGAGACTGTGAGAAGTGTTCTCCACAAAAACAAAGGCATGCAAAATTCACTTACTTGCTTACAAATTCTCCAGCCCAGATTTGGACCGTTAAATTGGGTTTTGGGGCACAGGAAGGAAGTTAAGCCAAATCCCATCACAGGAGATCCCCCAGAGTTCCCAGTTTCCCTGTGTTTCCTGTGCTGGGCCTTCAGGAATGGTTGCAGAGTTAAATGAGTTTTGGTTTGCAACCCTGGTCTTGCCTAGGAGTGAAATGCATATGAAGGAGAAGCTCTCTGCAGATAAGAGTCAAAATGTAGACTGGCAGCTCTTCTGCCCCTCTCACCTCTCCGGCTTGGCTCATAAAAGAAAAAAAAATCCATTGAATCATGTCAACAGCAGAGGGTATCCTAATTGCCTCTGTTTCCACCCAGCAGTTCTTATTCCAACCTGACATCTCCCAGCAGCTAATTCCAGTGCTGCTTTTTCTAATAAACTACAGAGAAATCCCAGTACCTTTAAAAAATCCATTCTTTGGAGATAGCTGTATCTGATTCTCTAATAAGGATTCTATTAAGAGAAGCCTCTGCTGTGCTTTGTTAAGGAATTGATGCAATTTGATTTTTATTACATGAACAGACTAACATGGATACTAGCTGTCTCTGATACAAAGAGTCATTGCAAAAAGTATTGTGCTTCCTCATGCACACCAAGATAAAGTAATTAACTTTATATTAAAAAAAATCTCTGTTGAGATCTGTTCTGCATAATTCAACACCTTGTGCCAATTAAAGAAAACTTCTTTGGAAAATGGTTTAGGCTGTAATTTTATAAGTCTTTAGATTTGTGTGCAAATATGCATGGCTTTATGAATGTTTTGATGAGTGTAATTTTTCTAGTAGAGTTTACAGATTTGTTTCCTTTATTAATAAAGTGAGACATAGTAGAAGAGCTCCTGGATCAGGCCTAAATCTCAAACTTGATACCCCTGTCAGGGATAGAAGAATCCTGCCCAAGATAAGAAAACTCACCCAAGCACCCTATCCTCTGCCCTCCTCCCACCCCTCCTGCCCTTCCCAGCCCTCAACACTGACCTGTGGTTTGGATGGCAAGACCAGGGTGGGTAAATTGGCACAGGGACTCTAGTGATTCACCAGTGTGTTCCATGGCACCTTTCTGAGTTGCAGGGAAAATTTTAGGACAAATTTGGAAACATAAAAATGAACTGAGGATCAGCTGGGGACTGTCTGAGAACGACTGAGGACAGCACAGCCCCTCTCTCTGGTGGAGAGTCCCTGTGTGGTGTTGCCTCTGGGAAGGTGGTTTCTTTGCACCCATTGGGGCATTAGGGTGAATTCTGCACTGTGGTGTCTGGCCAACCTCCTCTCCACCCCTGTGGGAACCTGGATGGGTGAGAAAAGTCCTGAGAGAAATATTCAGGGTAGGTAGAAGTTGCCTGTCACCACTGAAAGCCCATCCTAATGCTGTGAACAGCTCATGCTGCTCCCCCATGGCACAGAGTACCATCTCAGTGCTCCTCTGACCTTAATTTGTGGTAGGGTTCAAAACAGCTTAAAAATATACAATCAGAATAAAGCATTTCTTGTTACCCTAGGATGCAGCAAATCAGAAGAGTTGCTTGATTGATGTGGCTTTCTGAGAAGATATAGTGAGAGTGACTGTGATAAATAAAGACAGTCCAGTATTGGCAACAGTAACAAAAATCCATGGCATGGATGGATTAGGCCAACATCAAGAGATTAGGTGGTGTGCAATCAACTACTGAATAGGATAAATACCATACACATTAGGGCTACATTTTATAGAAGAAACTGCTAAATGAAGGTCAAAGTGAGCCGCAGAGTTTTTTCTCTCAAAAGCCTGTCTACTTACCTGGACTGATAAGCTGCACATGAGGGTGATTCAGTTAAGAGGATAATAATTAACAATCCCCCAAAGCAGACAAACTCTGTCACTGAGCCAGTCAAGAGTCTCATTCCCCCTTTCATATCCTCAGCTTGCAAGTGCTGTAAGTCACTTATGCAAGCATTAGGAAGTTAAGGTAGAGTAGCAGCCAATGTGTTTTAGCTGACATTTCTTGAAGAAGCTGGAATTGACTTGATTAACATCTGGAGTCTGCCCTACTGGACTTCGGTGTGATGGTTCCCTGTGCCACAGATGGAGATTCTGAGACTCAGAACTTTATCCCAGCATTTGGGCTTCCAATACTTAGATGTAGCCCTGGTCTCTCATCTGAGACATATTTTGGTTTCTGAAATTCCTTTCCCAGAGAATTTTCTGTAAACAGGACAAATGTTTACCTATGCTGTGCATTCTTTTCCCAAAGAGAGACTTTCCTTGATGTCCTTCTGGTTTCACCAATGTGACTGAAGAGGTTTGCCTTTGTTTCACCAATCCACTCGGTCTGTGTAAAATAGTATAAAAAGTAGACTACTCCCAGAAATAAATGGGGTCAGATTTTCAGCCTTCTGATCTCGGAGTCCATGTTGTTTTGGTGTAAACTAGCAACACTTAGAAAAGTGCCCACCCATTCTATCTATATATCCACCATTTACGTTTAAACTACATCTATATCCACATCTCTTCGAACCTATATCTGCCCACATACAGCTAGTCTATGGTTAAAGTTTTTTCTTGTATTATTTTTTCTGTTATAATATTGCTAAGCAACTCTGATTAAATAAGATCCAAATAATACACTAATTTCCATTAGGGTTATTTACTGTTTCTTTGGGTGTTTATCAGACATTTATTTTTCACTCAGTAAATTTTACTTTGAACCCATGACCATGGATTCATCCAGAGTGCATCTTTTGAGTTCTCTTCAACAGCTCCAAAGAATTTAAATGGGGTGGAGGCCAGTACATCCCTTCACCAGCTTTTCCCAAGCAGTTATCACAATGCCCAGGTTGCTCAGCACAAAGAATATGTAGATACACACACGTTCACTTTAAGTAAAAGACTCTAACCTAAAGAAATCATATATTTAGACAAGTAAGACATGCAGTGGGTGGAAGAATATTAAACTCTTCTTCCCTCTGAGTGGGAGAAAAGAGGGAGAGGTCTGAAGCATAAGTATTAAATAATATTAGATAATCTTTTAATAGTACAAAACATGAAGTTGCTTTCATAATTCCAGTATAAATATGGCATAGCACCGTAAGAGTAGAATCATGTATATCTGTATTAGAGTACATGTAGTAATAGATCTTATATCTGTCCAGAAAGAGCAATATACTACCCAGATAGTAAGAACTTTTACACTGATACAATTTATAAAATGGTATTGATTTACTCGTACAGTAGGCATGTTCCCTGCAAGTGAAACAACATACTGGTAAAAATATTCTGGGTAGTGGTCTGTAGGAGAGCTTGAAACTACATTTAGCTCTTCCACAGATATAGAAAAGGCATAATTTGGCACTTTTTTTTCTTTCTTCTTCTTCTTTTTTTTTTTTTTCCTATAGATTTTAATATTTAGGAGAAAAAATATCAGTAGAAATTTTTACCCACCAGTGAGTTCATTTGGGAAAAAATAGAGATTGTTAAAACTAGTGCTATGTTCTTTTAAGCCATCTATATGATCCAAAACAACTGTAAATGTCATGTGCAAAGGCTTTTTATTAGAATATCATTATTTTCTATTCCTATTATTATTCAGTTTAGTAATCCCACAAAACCAGCATGTTTCTGTTAGAGTCAATAAAAGAAAAATCATCACCTGTAAAACAGATGCAACTTCTCCTCTATCCCACCAGGTTGTCTGGTTCTTTTGATCTAATAATTGCTATTTGTCTTGGGCCCAATTGTTTTTTTCAATTTTTTTTTTTCTATTTTCCAAACCAGTCTGTCTCGCTCCTATCAGAAAGAGAGTGAAATTCTGGCTACAGCTGCAGCTGGCAGGTCAGTAAAACTAAATGTTGCACCTTCATTTTTTATTATATTTGTTAAATACTTTTATTTTTCTTAATACAGAATAATCCTTGTGCTACAGCCTTTAGTGAGAATTAAGATAAAGGTACAGTCACTTCAATGTTATTGTATCATTAGTCCTACATATTTCTCTCTGTCTCTTTTGGAATTTGAATTGCTTTATCTGTCCCAATATAATAGCCTGGTCCATGAGCATCCTGGCT
The DNA here is from genome assembly GCA_013400435.1 of Pycnonotus jocosus. Lineage (NCBI taxonomy): Eukaryota > Metazoa > Chordata > Aves > Passeriformes > Pycnonotidae > Pycnonotus > Pycnonotus jocosus. Next base: position 398,769 of record VWYP01021668.1, read on the forward strand.
AATGAAGAGAGTCTGTTGTGGATTTGTGTCTTATATCCCTAGAGCTCCACTGCAGTAATAGATTGAGTGCTGAGACCTATAATTTTTTTCCCCATAAAATTATTGGACCATCTGTGAGGTCTCTTTTGCTATGCCAAAATTGCTTAGAATTCTTCATAGATTGGGAGTTGTGGGTTGCAAGGACACACTATGGAGTGTGCAGACAGTATGATCACGTCGCCTTTTCCTCCTCTGAGATCTGAGCAAAGACAGAACAACATCTGCATACAAATGAATGCAGAAAGGCTGAATCTTGGGGCCATATCCATGGGATTAAGAGCTTAGAGCTTCACTGGGCACAATCCTTCACTGTTGTGAAGGTCACCAGTGTGCCCATGGAAGGTCCTTCAGCCCTAACCACACCAAACAATCTCTCAAACCCATCAGCAATCTATCAAAAAAACCACTTCACATGAGTAGGAATCCAAGCTCTGAATTGATTGCCTTTGGATGCCAGCTTTGTGACCTCTTCTTGAGAGAGTGTGCTGTAAAGAGTTCTGTTCTGCAAATGGATGTTTCTAGGGATACATGTTGGAGTTATGTTAATTATCCAAAGCACCTGGAGTTCCTAGGAGAGAAACTGTTGAAGAAATGTAAAGCATCAATTTTATACTGAGAATTAGGGAACTGCCAAGGTTTTCTTGTCAAACAGGAATAACAGGGTTTTGATTCTGAACTTTTAAAAGTAGCCTTTAATAAGCAAATACTTTAAAATGTGAAAGCTATTGACTTAGGAACATCTGTAATCCGCTCTCTGTCTGGGGAGAGCTGTAAGCTCTTCATGCAAATGATATGATGAATAGTCTAAAGCCATCGATGGAATGCACCAGGGTAAGCTTTTTAATGCAAGAAGCACCAATGAGCTTTTGAAACACATCTTCAATCTTTTTTTTTTTTTTTTTAATGGATTAGTTGTCTTTTGTTATTTTTAAGCCTTTTCTAGTGATCAGCTGGTGGCACTGATAAATTATCCATGGAGCTAGACAATCTCTGCTTATTCAAAACACCCTTTTCCATCAAGGAGATTGGTCTGAATGGAATGTGTTACTTTCCATTGACATGATTTTATGAAAGATTTCTTTATGGCAACACTTGCTTCACTTACAATGCATTACTTTAAAACAGCATGTCATGGTGATGGAAAAGAGCATATCCAGGGATGTCAGCCCAGAGATGTAAGACAGTGAGAAAAAAATAAATACATGAGACTTCCTACCTAATGTACACCCCTCTATGGTGCACTCTCCATACTCCTATATATATGAGAACTGGTGTATTTTGTATGCTATTACTGGGACAGAACTGAGTCTACCTTCTGTCCTGTAACAGAAGTCAGCTGGATTACTTCAAGTATTGCACATTAGCAAACAAATCTAGCACAAAATATTAAGAGTTATCAAACCATCATGATTATTTTAAGCATGTTAGAATTAATTTTGAGATTTCAATTAAAGTATACCTCTACTTTTATAAAAGGTGTCAATTTCTAATGTAAAAATTAGTACTGCCTGAGCAGACTGTAATCCCAGTCTGTTGATAAATTCTGTCTCTAGCAATGGCTGATACAACCTGCAAACACAGTGCAAGAAACCCCACAGTATTTAATTATGGAGAAGATTGGCCACAAAATCTGCTTTAACCTCTGGTAGTTAGAGGCTGTGTTAAAGCCTGAGGCATGTGGGTTTGTGGGTTTATATCCCTTTCAAGAATTCTGTGTTTAGTAAAATACTTCTCGGAGGATTTTCTGGAGACTGATGATTTTCTTACATTGAATGTCCATTCTATCCTAATACAGATATTATTAACTTCTGGGAAAAAGCCTCCCAGGATATCCATGTGTGAATAAGAAAATTCCTTCCTTCATGTAAATAGTTAAAACTGTCATGCTTCCTGAGAACCCATGAATATATATATGGTGTATATATAGAGCACTCATGAAATGTTTATTTTTAAGTTGAGAGAACATTAAAGATAACTTGCTTTTATTTAATTTTACGTGTGTCAGAAAATGTGATATGTTATATGGTGATCAATGAAATAATTTTTTTGATGGTAAAAGGTCCTAGATTATTTTGGCTGATATCTTTATTATCTGATATCCTCCTCAGGAAAGTCTTGAGCTCTGAGCAACCTTGGATTTTTGTTGTTCTCTTAGGGAGTTCAGCTGAGCTAGAGCAGTAAAGATGAGTACTGACTCAAGAAGTAATTTTGCAGTGTTGTACAGCAGAAAAGGTAAGTCATATTTCCAAAGGCAGCACTCAGGTAACTCTGATTTGGCTTGGGATTCCTATCAGCCACTTCATAGCCCAGTTGTATCTTGCTTTAATTAGCCCTGAAATCAGTTGCATATGAGCATTTTTGTCACTATAACCATGTTTCCAATAAATGTCCTGCCATACAATTATGGCAAGTTCTGAGGAAGGGCAGCAGCTCTGCATCTTACTTTTCCTTGTAGGGAAAGGCAGAAATAAAAATCTATGCAAAAGGTGCAGGCACATCCCCAAGAATATACAGTGATCCTTCTGTCTTTGGTTTTCAAAGCAAAAAAACCCCCATTTTAAAAATGGGATAAAACCATCTAGATAGACTTCTGATACCAGTTTCTTGATCTGTATTCCCATTTTTTTCATGCTTAACACTTCCCATAATTCATGAAATAAGCAAAAAGTTGCATAGGTACTGCAAATGATCTGATGGCAAATTGAAACTGCAAACTTGTAGGCAACCTAGCAAGTAAAGAGTTAACCCTGCAAGGATTTGATATTACAGCAAAACAGCAGCAGGAAATTGCACCTGGATTTTCTTTCATTTTTTCTGAACCCTTTAACCTGAAGGGCTGTAATACACTAGTCTGATAAAGCACGACTAGCATGACTTTAACAGCACTGTTATTCTCTTATCCACAAAGTACATTGCCAATGTAAAACAAGGTATGAGTGCTAATTACTTTTGTTAAGGCTTATGCTTTCATGGTAACTTAATACAGCTAATATCCAGGGTAATTCACCAGGTTCCAAATACAAATACAAATTAGGGGCAGATTTAACATTTTTCTTTATAGTGCTAAAGCTACTGGAATTATGTAAGGACAAACAATACCCACTGTGGCATTTAGGCTTTTTCTCAAATGACTTACACAGTGTCTCTTTGAAGTCCATAACACGGTGTCTGAGTGAGCTGCAAGTTTTGCTCCCTGGTGCACACAACTCTCACTAAAAGCTGGCATAATATCCACTTCTTCTGTATTTTCCTGATTTTTTACAGTTGTAATGACTATAAATTAGGATTTTTCCTCCTCTTTATGGTAGAGTTCTTGGAATTTCAGGGACCAGTGAAGCAACGCCTGCCAAATCAGAAAACATCAACACTTTGCTTTGCAGGGTGGTGCTTAGGAGTTGCAATTCACAGCCATCATGTTCCTCCTTGTATCTTGTGGCCAGGGTCCCAAGAGGGATTTCATTTTCCAGGGTGACTGGATCCACTGTGGGAGGCAGTTCACCATGAGGGACACATTGCTGTGGTAATGTGGTTTCAGCTCCTTCCATAAATACCATTCAAAGGAATCCCAGGAAAGAGAATGACCAAAGCTTTTAAGGGTGGGGACATAACCTGACTTGTGTAGTCAGAAGGAAACAAGAGTGAAGATAAAGCCACAAGAATAGCTACGGTATTTAATTTAGATTTTTTTCTATATGAGCATAAAGCAAAAAATATCAGGCTGACAAGGCCATCAGGGATGTATGTCACTTAGACCTCAAGGGACAAAAAATTATTATAGAACTAACAAGTAGTGAAGGTCTCATAGTGTCTACTGCTGGGGTCTCTTAATAACTTAGTTGAATATTGGTTGATTCAAAGCAAAAATATACTGACACTGTTTTAGGGTGCATGAATAGGCTTCTTGGGGCCCCCTAATATTAACCTTTTGAGCAAAATGGACAGTTTAACATGCATCTACCTTTGCGTGGGGTAATGTGAGAGAAGAGAAGAGAAGAGAAGAGAAGAGAAGAGAAGAGAAGAGAAGAGAAGAGAAGAGAAGAGAAGAGAAGAGCTGGATTCTGACCTGTTTGGGTGACAGAAGCAGTCCCATTACATAGCCTGCCTGAGCAGACTTCTTTATGAAATCTATGTACATTTGTACCACTTTATATTTAGTTTAATAATTTATCAATGGTTAATATTTCAAAAGAGTAAAGTAGAAAATCAGATAAAATTTTCATACCTGCTATTAAAAGTTGAATGGGGCATTGAGAGATAATCCAAGCAATCATCCCCCCAAACCTACCTACTGAATCAACCTGGCTTGGTGGAAAAGGGAATCCACACTCTATTTTGTGCTCAGCAGGAGGGTGTGTGTGTTTGTGTGTGTGCTGTCCCCACAGTGATGATGACCTCTCCCAGACATACACGTTCAGTTGGTCACCAGCTGCTGCCAGGTCACTGTTAAAAAGACCCCAAAACCTGTCACCTGATTACTTACTGGCTCTTTTTCCTGCTGTGGTACCTGATATATCCAAGGTGTGATCTTTTAGCTGGTGTAATACTGACTCATGCATTTAAAGTCTTTGCTGCTGCTAATATCAATGGCATTGAACTGATTTGTTATATTTTTACTTTTTTGATATATCATGGCATAACTGACTGAGAAATTGATAAGCTGTGTGGCCATCACTTTGTATGGAAGCTGTTGCTCCTAACATCTAACATAGTAATACAAAAATAAATTAACAACAAAGGAAGAAAGGCAGATAGACAATTTAAAAAAATGCTTAAATGTTAACTCAAGTGGTATTAAAATATATTTTTAAGAAATTTTAGAGGCTTTTTGTTTGGGATTTTTTTTATTTTTGCTTACTCAATAAAAATGGCAGGAGTAATATAATAAGCTGTATGGTATTTTATAGCAGCTTTAATGCAGTCTAAGTCCATTAAGGGACCTTTCCTCTGCTTTTTCGAAAAAGGTCTTTCAATTTTCTTTTTCAAGGGAAACAGTTCTCTTTTTTTTTTCAGTTTTACAGCTTAATGCACTGAGTCAAGCACAAAGTGGAGAGTACCTTTCTTGGGAAGTCAATAGGCTCTTACTACAACAAGTCAAAGGAAATTTGTCGATTTTGGTGGTAACAGAAGCAGGGCAAAGACAAAAACTACTGCTACATGTACCTGTGGCTGAAGAGGAGCACACATCTGTGAACTGATAAACAGCTCACAGTCATGATCAGACATTTCAGACTAGGAAACAACAAAAAGTAGAGTAGCCAAAGATGATTGAGGGAATTTTGTCTAAGAAACTGCACCAAAGCTAAAAGATGTTTGGGTTTTATTCTCAAAAGTGAGTGCTTTCATACTGCACAGGGCTTTTGAGAACCTTTCTGTGGGGTGCTGAAGCAAAGTTACAGTGATGTGGATGGATGAAGGTGTAAGCGGACATTTACAGCCCCTGACTTCAGGTGTGTTTGTTGGGTCACTCGTGGAGCCTGGCACTGTGCAGCTCAGCACACCCAAGTCAGCTTTCCCCAGGAGCAACAGGAGGAGCCGTGATCTGTCACTTGGACATGAAATGTAGATGGTGCCTGTGGCCTGCTCTCTCACAGAATTTGTGCATGGTGGAGGAACATCTTTTCTTCCATCCAAAGAAATTTTGTACATTTAAATTTCTGGAGTTAAACTGCCATTTGAGGTTTTTTCTAGATGGCAGGCAATAAAACACATGGCCTGGTTATATCACAGGAGAGTATCCTCCTTTATTTTCACAGGAAGGAAAAAGAAAAGAAATCAAAAATTACCTGAGTCTTTGGGAAGCCCTTGTGCCTCTCAATGCCCATAGAGCCAAAGGCAATGCATTCTGCAGGAAAAACAAAGGAGATGGCTGAATTGCTGTCCTATCAGTAACAATTCCCTTTGTCCCTGACCATTCTAATAATACAAACAGTTATTCGGTAAAGAGATAACCTAAACCCCTTTGATGTTAATAGGTCTGTTTCTATTGACTGCAGCAAGTTTTGCAATAGGCTGTGAAGATTTTATTTCTGCTTGCTTAACTGGTCAAACAGGGTTTCTTATTAAATGCCTTTGAGGGAAAATGTGCCATCTTCTCACTAGAGCATCCACTAAGTTCAATTTTTCATGTTTAATTATTTACTAGTGATGTGTTTAAATAGTCAAAACCCAAGGCTATCAGAAAGCTCTATCTGAAGTGTTGTATCACTTGGAGAATATTTGCTTGAAAAAATCAGATTCTATATACTTTAGAATAGCAACCAAAACTTACAGCTATCAGAAATAAAACAAGAATTACAAGGACAGCAAATTTGTATTGATTTAACATCCATCATCATTTTGTATTGTTAACTTTAGTTAACTTATGGTTAACTAAAATTACTTGAAAAAAAAAGGTATTTATTGCTAATGCATTATGCCATATTTTTTATTTGAGTGAACTATTTTTTTTTACTGAAAGTGTACAGCTATCATCCAGTTTACTTAAAATATTTATGCATTATAGACAATGGAGAAAAAGAGGTTCTCGTATTCTTTTTAGGATTAAGAAATTTTTCACAAATGGACAATAAGAAAGGCTTAATTTTTTCTAGAGTTAGCTAAGAATAATATAAAATGTTACAGTGTCAAATCCCCAAGTGATAAAGTAATATGTGGTTATAGTAGTGTTGTTTAGAAATGGGATTAGTGGCTGGGATATTGTTTAGTTTGAACAAGATTGAGTAGCATTTCTTATTCCCCAGAAAGGGAAAGAGCATGTGTGCTGCCCACAGCAGCTGGCATTTATTGATTCCACTGGACTCAATACCTTAACCCTGGGGTAAGAAAGTCAGTGAGGTCTCATTTTGTAATGGTGCACCAAAGGGTGGAGAGGTGAAATGGAAAGGTCCTGGGGGTTTTATCAGCATTAAAAGGGGGAGTGCAGCTGCATCCACCTGGAGGTGAAAGGGTCCCTTCACTGAGAAAAGCCACCCAAGAAAGGTGTCAGCCACAGCAGAGGACCCCTATAACCTCCCTGTGCAAATACCTCAAGGTCTGATGGGGAGAGGGCATGGCAGTGAGATCACCTCGAGGGTAGAGTGCAGGTTTGCCAGAGCTCTCTTGCTGCTGGCTCCTGTCACAGCACACAGCTGATGGGGCCTGGAGCTGGTCCTTGCCTGGAGGCTGTGGGTAAAAGGCATCATCAGCCTAAGCAGCTCTGCCTGAGGATGCAAGTATCACTGTGGCTGGTGATGGTTGGGGTCCATGTAAGATCCTCCTCCCTACCTGTGTCAGCAAGTGACTCAGGGTGGGCTGTCAGCCTTGGCATAGAGACCAGACAAAAAGATAAAGCCAGGCCCAAAAGAGTCCTTCTCTGGGATTTTCTTTTGCTTGTTGGGTACATTTGACTTCTTGACACACATAGTTCAATTTATTTGTAATTAAAGATAATTTTTTTCTCTTGCTAATACTCCCAGTTCAATTCTCCATTTAGACATTTTGTATAATTAATGTTTTTGCTGCTGGGTTTAAAATTTTTTTCAATATACGCCACAACTGTTGACATAATTTAGCAATGTACAAATTGCATGTAACGAATTTTCTTAGGCCAAATGTATGACAGAAGACCCCTTTTGAAGGAATGACCTTTCTGCTGTAAATAACATTTTCTTTTCCTAGCATTAGCACTAATTTACTATTTATGTAGCAACAAGTTGCAATTATAAATGTCTAGACATTTTAGGGAGCAGCTCTGGCATGATGAAAAGACAGACTGCTGGCCATTGCTGTATGTATTGATCACTATTACTTGAGGCACAGAGTACCATTTAATCACACTATTTACAGTGATAACAAAGGCCAAGACTAGTCAATGTATAAATGTGTAACAAGCAAAACTTTGTAATGTTCAGAGGGTATTAACTCCCACAATTTTGGAAAGAGAAGAGCAGCAAACTCTCTCCCTTCCTGGTGTTTTTTTCTCATGTTCTTTTGCCTATGGTATTTATTTCTCCCTGGTGAGACTAAGCCACAGCTAGAAACACTCTCTTGCAATACTGATTCTCAGGCAGGTGATTGAAATACCTGACTTTATTCTCATTTATGTATTGAAGCCCTGTTGCACTGCTAGCAGCATGTAAATCACAGCAACCCATCTTTGACTACCAGTTTTAATATAAATTGCTGCACAATAAGCAAGAAATGAGCTAAAGGCTACAAAGCAGGTTCAAAGGAAGTCCTCCGAGAGACATTTTAAATTTTATGTTATCCAGAAAACACATGTCCCTTTTACCAAATCCCCAGCTGTGAAAACTGATATGGTAATCTGGGAAAGAAGGAAGACAGATTCTATGCCATGAACATCCTTAGGTATTTAGCTTCTGCTGGTAAAGGAATTTGCATGTGGGACTCTAATTTGGCATCATCTACACCTCAGGCTGTATGTCCGTATGAACATTTGATTCCACCACATTGCCAGGGTTGAGATGACAGTGGGGGAGGTTGTGCTTGGACTGTGCAATATAAATTTCTTCTTTTCCTTTTGGTCACTGTTTTATTGGAGGAGGGTGGAGAAAGGCACTTCAGTAGAGGATGAGCTCTCCAGAGTTCTGCACACATGGATTCATTCTCTGCACACAGTACTGGTAGCAATTTGTCTGTAGTTTCTTCCATTGTTGACAGTGGAAAAAAAAAAAAAGAAAAAAGAAAAAAAGTCTTTCCATGAACCTGGGGAAGCTATTAGTGCAGTTTGGAAGAGTCTGCTAGGACACACTGCTCAGAGCCAAACTTAGCCCTTGGTATCTTCACAGCACTGGCTGTGAAGAAAAAGAAACCATGTGTATAGTGATTTCCTCACAAGGGAGGAGGAAATGTTAGCTGTAAGCTAAAAGGAAAGAGACAAAGAGATTCTTCCAAATGCCAAATCTTCTTCTTCCAAACTGTGAAAGAAAACTCAGTAGCAAAAAGGAAAACTTGTCTTTTGGCTGCTCTGTGACAATGGGAGGAGGCAAAGATGAGGCCGTACAAATTCATCCACTACACAGAGAGAATCTTTGTTGCTGCAAATGTGCATTTAGCTCATTCCATGCTTCCTGTGCACAAATGAAAACTTTCTCTGGCCTAGGCTCATGAATATAGCATTTTTGTCCTCACTGCCTAGCTGTAGTGCCTTCTGCCTTGATTTCTTTGCACAGGCTCCAAGTGCTACTCATCAGCATCCTTCCCTCTGGCCTTATGATGGTGATTTATTGCTGCTGGACTCATGCCAGTTGGGTTTCCTTCTGCCTCTTCACAGCCTCAGCACTTTATTTGCACTATGCATGATTAGAAGCTAATAGCAAGATTTTTAACCTGTGTCACTATGAAACAAAAAGACAACTAAACCCCACAGACTATACTGTCTGGCTAAGAGTAGACGAAGTGTTGGCATTGTGAATGAAGTCAGTTCTGAACAGTGGTAAAAATGTTAGGCATTAATGCTCTCACACTTTGCATACTTTGGTCACCAAGCACAGGAAGGACAGAGAAGTTCAGGACATTGTTTTTAGGAATCTGGAACAACGTAATTTAATGTCTTAAGGAATGTGTTTATCCTATTATCTAGAATTGTGACTAAAAGTCTAGTGATATTAACAGAGCCAACATTGCCACTACTAGAATTTTCCTTGGGTAGAATTTCCTTGAACCTTTCAATCCAGAACTGCAGGTGCCCTAGTTGCCATAGTAATCAGGCTTGAGTTCAGTATAAATCTCAGATACAATTAAGTTTTGCATCTGGTCTGAACTTTCTGGTAGTTGTGCAACTAATCTGGCAGTTGGCTTGAACTTGTTCACCTTTGGTTTGTCTGAAGGTATCAAATGGTTAATATAAATATCCACAAAACCTATGCTTGGTCAGACCTGGTTTGCCAGGATCCTAAGTTAGGTTCCACTGCAAAACATCTTCTCCTCCTCCTCCATTTTCTGCAATGTTGAGATGGTGCAGGTATTTAATATTAAACTTAAAGGCAAACAATTTGTATTCATCTCTCAAAGGAGAAAGAAGAATAAGCAAATGCTCTATTATGATTGTGTGCATTTATATTTGATAAAAATGGTTGCAATTTATATGCAAATTAAGTGTGACTCAGCCTCCTGGCAATTTGTCAGTGGGACCCTCAGCATCACAAACCATTTATGTCCCTACCTAAGCAGCCCTGGGGCCGTCTGGAGGCATTTTTAGTGAAGAGAAGGCAAATGCTGCTTTAAGGGGTTGTAAACACGTTCAAACTATGTGTTTATACAGGTACAAGCCTGGCTTGCCACCCCTCCCCTAACCACTGAATGCTCTTTGCTCATTCCTAAAGATGTTTTCTTGTGCAGTGCTGCTTCTCGTAACCTCTCCTTTCACATAGAGGCTCAGAGGTAAACGTGTCTTGGCTTTAAAGCACAGATCTCCACAGCTTTCTTGGTATACTCACAGTGAACTTGGGGGTGAAACCTTTTTTTAGTCCATGTTAGACCACTTATTATGACCTTTTTACTACCACTTATTACTACTACACATTACTACCTCCCTCAGTGCTTAACAGCCTTGGAAGACAAAAAAGGCAACAAAAGCATGAACATCACTTCTCACTTCCTTTGAAAATGCACTTGGCTACCATCCTGACTTAACTGGCTCTTCCTTCAATTTTTCCTGAATGTTTCCTGCCATTACCCTATTATTTCCCTTATCTCTCCCATTTTCCTATCTTTCTTCAACAGCAAAAAATGGGGACCACAGGATATGTCTTGTGTCTTTCCTCCCAGACCTTCCTGCCATGTCAATTGCACATTTCATAATTTTTCTGGGGAAAGAAAAGTTTCTTGTGTCTGCATGCCATTTCTAAAGCCTCACTTTGGAGAGGTACATTTAGGGATATAGAAACAGCCCATCACATAATTCCACAGCCCTCTGTCTGGTGCTGGTGTACATCAAGGTGTGTACATACACCATGAAGAGGAGCACACCACCCCTATTGGCAAAAGAGAGACTTGTGCCAGATAGCTGATCCACATGTGGGCTCAGGAAGGGCTCTCAGGGGGTATCACAGAGAAAAAAGCAGTCGTGGAAGCAAAAAAACCCAAGGAGGAAAGACAGACAAGGCCATCTCCAGGGAAGCCCCAGTGTGAGAGTCTGTAATGCAATACTGTCAGTAGCAAATAACACACCTAAACATTCCAAGAAGCAGATGTACAAGGAGAAGTGATAACAGAGCTCCTCTCTGTACTAGATTTAATTTTGTTAAAGGATGGCTGGAATTAACACTGGTTAGATAATGCATTTGTAAATGCTAGTATAGACAGTCTGCAAACATTTATTCCCAGAGATGAATGTTTGTGGCTTACTGAACTGGCTGGCTAATACAAGTTAACTGGCAATCAATTACAGTGGTGCCCTACCACAACAGGGGAACCTAAACCACCCATGAGTCAGTTTGCTGTTTGTGATTGTTAATAGATTAAAAAGTGAGTTTTTAAAGAGAAGATGAAAAAATATGCATGTGTTTCAGACCAGTTATTTGATGGCCTTTGCATTCTCAATAACTTTCAAGTACAGACAGAAGTAATCTTTGCTTTGTATGTATGAGGAAATCAGAGGAGGAAATTAGTTTTTATTATTGGTATTGTCACGCCATAAAACCAGGGTCACTGAATAAGCCAGTGGGCATTTTTCAGATCACCTTATCTTGCCAAGGAAGAAAAAAGCTATTAATGAAAGAGAAATTAAAAAAATAAATCAACATATATAGAGAACCCTGAAAAAAATATAATTATGGCATGTCATTTATGATGGGAATGAAAGTTTGCAGCTGTAGAATTCAGTAGCGCCAGTGCAAACATTTCAAAGTCAGCTGCAAGGTATTATTTATTGGATTGTTTCATTTGAATTAAACTCACTTTAAAGTTCCAGAAGGAATGCTCACACCTACGTTTTTCATCCAAGGTTTGGCAATTCTGGGTGACATTCTCCTTCTCTTCTCCCATTCACTCCACCCTCCCAGAGATGAGAGAATAAGCCTATATAGAGCCACAGATATAATTGAGCCCTAGGGTGTGCCAGAGCAGTGCTGCTTTGAATTCCATATAAAGGTGTTTTTGTTACTCTACATTTGTGCTGTCTGTGGATTTTAGTAGTGATTTACAATATTGACTGATTACTATCCATCTTCCTTGATATTCTGCTTTGCATTCCACTTCAGAGAGGCTGAATTAATCACTGACAAGGCTAGCAGTCTTAAAAGTATATCATGAAACTGCATTGTTTTATTAGGCATATATTCTGGTAACACATTGTTTATAAAAATGGCATTTCTCCTAGGATCCAAGCAGTAAAACTCATGGACTCCTGGACAAACTAAGAAGAAAAGAAAAGAAAGAAAGAAAGAAAAAAACCCCCAAATCAAAACAAAAACCCCCCACCAAACAGAACCCCCCCATATTAAAATTTAGTTAATCTGAACAGATTTTTCTCTCATAAATTTTTTGAAAAAAATTCCCTTTAGGTGTACCCTAAATGGAGCTGCTGCTATGCTGAAACTCTTCTCTATAATTTTACAAACGTCACTCTTTAAAACTTTTTTTCCTAGCTGAAAATATTTATTATGATTTATGAATAGCTTCAGCCTCACAGGTGCATTTTAGGTGTATTTTGACAATCTAGTTTGAAGGAACTCAGCTATTAGAAATGATTTAGGAATTTTTTATAGATAACATGCTGGTCCTTTGAAAAGGCACATCACGTGGATTTGCTCTGTCCTTGTGAAATCACCTTGGCTGATTAGTGGCACTCATTTGTTCAACAAAACCTGCATAAATTAAAGAAATACTTGTGTTACACGTGCTGGTCATAACACACACTATCGACTTGACCCAAAGCCTCTGATAACAAGAAGCTCAGCGAGATTCAGCTCAGGATAATTGCTTGAACTCATGTAGTGGTATTGAGAAAGGTGAGTTTACGGACTACTTGGCATCACTAATAATAAAACACTGCAGTGTCCTGCTCTTTGCCTTTCTCTCACATTTTTTTTGTTCTGAGTTAGTTTCTTGTTGCATAGTGGAAGGTTTCTGGTCTGGAGTGAGTGATGATACACAGGCAGGCTGCTTCTCAAAATGTGGAAACTCCCTTTTCTAACCTGCCCCATCACTTTTCTCCCTGCATTTAATTTGTACAGCCTGCCTGAAGTCAAACAGCCCTTGATTTCAGCAGAGGTGGGATTTTACCTTTTAAGGATGGGACAGTTTTTTCTCCTGATGCATTTCCATCACAAAGGCTGTGATTGTGAGACAGAGAAACCCAGACTTCGGAATAAAAAGTAATTTGTAATCAAAGCAGCAGGTAAACCTTTCTCAGTCAATGTCTGAACCATCAAATTCTTTACAGGGTCTTGTTCTAGCACTCTGCTGTGCAAATAAGCAGGATACTCCAAAGGAAGCTCAGAACAGGTTGAAAAATGCAGCGTGGGGAGGCAGAAGAGTTTAGGGCTATTGTCATTCATGTTGAATGATGTTTAGCTCTCAAACACCTCAAGCATATTCCTGAAAAGCAGTGTGCTATAAGCTGTGACTTGCAATTCTGTTTGGCCAGTAGAATTTCATGGTGTACCTTACCCCTGAAAAAGCAGGTAAACATCTCTGAAGTGCTCATTTTGCAGCAATGAGTGGTTAAGAGGAAATGATGAGCATAATTACAGTATGCGCTTTGTGCTATTAAACCAGACAGCCAGCTAGTTGACTGTGTGCCCTAGGGCCAGTTTCTAAGTTATCTCTACCAAAGTGGAAACCAAACTTCAGTTTAATTTTATTTGACTTGTAGGATCTGGTGTGCACATAATTTGGAAAGAGCTAATTTGCTGGTAAGCAGCTTTTAACATTTCACATTAGATTAGAAAAGGATATGCTCTAGAGGTTTTGGATGATTATTCACTAAACAAACAAGCAAACAAACAAAAATCTGTAGCATGTAGAGCTGAACTGCTGCAAAGAAAATTATATTTAAGAGAAAGGAAAGAGAGAAGTAGAGAGAAGACAAAACTGCTGGGAGACTGTGTGTGAAACAAATACATGGGGCATATAAGCAAATGCAATTTCATCTATTTTTATATTGATTCTCTAGTCAGTTTGGCAAGCAAGGGTTTGGCAGACTTGTAATATTCCTATCTTAGTCTGCACTATTTTTGTGATGTGCCTCAACATTTATCCCAAGAATTGAAGACAGTTGGGATGGAATTTGGAAAGCATTTTCTTGGGAACACATTGCATTTGCTTAAGTGAGGCTGTGTTCCTGAGTGCCTTGTGTTAAAATTTAATATATCAAGGTATTTTATTGTATAACCTGAAGTTTTCAGAAGAGCCACAGGCTCCAAAGTCACCTGTGGATTGGTCATTGCACTAGTCTGGCATTTTTCCCATTCCCATGGTGTTCAACAGCTCCACTCCTGTTCCTCAATCCTTTTTACGGCTCTTTATCATCTCAAAATATTTTACTCAATGGCCATTCTCCACAAAGTCTCTTGTCAATCATACCCCCACACTGCCTCCAGCTCCTGTTGTTGCCTGATTTCTGCCTCAGTTATCTCCGTGTAAGTGGTTTATTTTTATAAATTCGATCTTTCTTTTTTTATTGTGTTGAAATGCCTATTCCCAAAGTCTCAGATGTCATTTTGGCCTCATTTCAGTCCTTCTGGTCATCTAAATCCTCTCTATCTTCTCAATTGTTTTTGGTAGTCCCTTCATAATGATACATTTCCAAGACTTTTGAGGTTCCTCCAACCTCCCAGGGTGCTCCCCCATGCCCCAGTATCAGAGTTCTCCCACTCACTGAAACTTGTTCAATTGCCACTTTCATAGAAAAGATTCCAATCTCTTCTCACTCCTAGACTGTCTGCAACAGTATCTCCTTTCTTTTGCATTGTAGGTTTTCCCCTGTCAAATGGTTCAGGATCAAATGAAAAGAACAAGGCCCAACTTTTGTTAAAGGAAACCTCTTTTCGCCCTTTGTGATCTTACCCAGTCAATGTTGTTCAGATCCTACTTCAGTTTTCCAAACCCAAATCAGATGAGACAGTATGTGCAGGTATGTGCATGTCTGAGCTTCCTCTCCCATAAGATAAGATCTGCATCATAAGATCTGCATCACAAGATCTGCATGACAATATCTGTGAAGCAGTTGAGATACTCTTTTTTCTGCAGCAGTTTTCAAATACTGGTTTACCAACTCTGGAGTATACAAGAGAAAATTTTCAAAAGGAAGAGACAACAACTCAGGAGAGTATAACTGATTATATAAACAATTTAGACTTTTCTTTTCCCTTTGACTTTTGCAAGCTTATTTTTACCTGTGTTTTATTACAAAGCCTTTCCTATTACTTGACTATTTGTAAAGCTTAGATTCAATATATGAAATCCGCGGCCTCTCTTCACAGATAACATCACTGACAGCTCAATATATTCTTCCCCTTTGGTGGAGAAATGAAATGAAGCAAACCTTGGAGTTAATGAAGAAAACACAATGGATATTGAACAATGCACCGCTTTTATAAATTAAAAGTTTTTCTTGGAGGATGGAGAATAGGATACACACAGTTCTTGTCTCATTTTAAATGGTTGTAGGACTTTCTTGAGGACTCCCCTAAGTTGTTATTCATAATCCTAGCAACAATGATTTAATGTACTTTTATGGAGTCAGACAGCCTCTGCTGAGGCAATGATGCCTGATCAGATCACTATAGTTTATTGTTACAGTAAAAAAAGGGCTTTTATAAGTATATATATATACATACATATAAACATATATATAAAAATGATTTTTCGGCCATGAAATAATACCAGGTTATCTGTGCTTGAGGAATTACAGTGACCTTTGGGTCAATGGAATCTGTAGTAAATCACACTGGCAGGATGATTACATTATTCCTAAATTGTTTCTCATAGATGAGCATCATTTGGCTGCACTACTGGAAAAGATGGACCCGCAATGCTGCCACCAAGTCTTTCAGTTACTGCTGGTGTGGAAAATAGTGGTCCTAGGCATGCTGAGCATATTTTAAGACTTGGATTTTCTCCCATCATAAGTTATCTCTGCTCCATTGCGTATCTTTGTTTAAGACCAACTCTGTTACTTTTTCATTTTCCCTTTATGTTGCTGCTCAGCTCTTGTGACTTCTGGCAGGTGAGAAATGTAAGATTCAGTGCAGGATCTGTGACAGCTTTTGGAGGACACTGTAAGATGTGAACCGAGGTGCTGATGACATCAGTTCCCAGTGCTATTAATGCAGCCTTCCAGGATCTGAGCTTTTGGCAAGGTCTGGACCAACTTGTCCACTTAGTCAACTTGCAGAGCTGAAACTTTCTCCAGAGATTCCCTGGTGTTTGGAAATCTCCTCAGAAAAAGGATTATGTTACAGAAAGACTGAAATTATTGTGTTTGATTATAAGAAATGTGTCAAAGACTGGACATAGACTGCCATGTACATTCCCAATCTGAGGTGACTACACCCAGACAGATCAAATGAATTTTGTGATCACGCTGAGTTTGTTACTTGAGATTGCTCAGGTTCTGCAGTCAAAAAGACCTTCTCTTCTTGCTCCTTGGATCTACATTTTTTGGACAAAGCCATGGTCACAGAAATTAGTGCAGCTGTTGTTCAGATGCTGGATGTATTTGATGCTCTCGCTCTGACTCATTGTTAACAAAAAACATAAAGCAACACATAGCTCTGCAAGCCTTCCTCCAGACTATAGGCAAAGGCCAATCTCTCTTTGCAACAAGACAATTTTCTACTCCCTACCCATTACCTCTACAACATTAAGTGGCTTTCCACTGACAGAGCCCTGTAAAAGGGGTATTATAGTAAAACAAAGCAGTCCCAAAATATACTAAAAATTGGTGCATCAGGCTGCTATAAGAAGCCCCTTATGACAAGAAACAAATAAAGCTTCTCTGAAAAAACAAGTCAAACCCCCGAAATGCTCTGACTTTTTGAGCACTCTTGCTGTGACTTTATCTATTAACACATATCCAGTTACACAGCATGGTGCAGCATTAACCAGGACACCTCTGACATTTCTGTGTAGTTCTTTTCAAGATTATGGTCATGGATCAGTCTCTTATTGAATGTTTATTCGTGGCTATATCACCTTTAAATATAATATCCCTTCCCAAGCACTGACAGCAACATTAAATGTGCTCTAAGTGCCCAAGTTTTGGGATGCTCTTTGGACCCTCTCAATGCCAAAAGAATCAAGAAGCACCTTGGTCACCTCTGTCTCCTGCTGTTGGGCTCTCTGGAAAGATTGTCTTTCCAGCCATTT